>CM047425.1:57018429-57618429 GCA_026168455.1 Theocolax elegans
GGTAACTCCACCACTTTCGGATTTCCTGGAGTTTCGGGATTTTCTGTCGTTCCGGGTAACTCCACCACTATCGGAATTTCCTGGATGTTTCGGGGATATTCTGTGGTATTCCGGGATAAATCCACCAATTTCGGAATTTCCGGGATGTTTCGGTATTTTCTGAGGTATTCCGGAATAACTCCACCAATTTCGGAATTTCCTGGAAGTTTTGGGAGTTTCTGTGACATTTTGGGATAAATTCACTAATTGGGGGATTTTCTGGATGTTTCGGCATTTTCTGACGTATTCCGGGTAACTCAACCACTTTCTGGATTTCCTGGATGTTTCGGGATATTCTGTGGTATTCCGGGATAAATCCACCAATTTCGGGATTTCCTGGATGTTTCGGGATTTTCTGAGGTATTCCGGAATAAATCCACCAATTTTGGAATTTCCTGGATATTTCGGGAGTTTCAGCGACATTTTGGTATAAATTCACTAATTGAGGGATTTTCTGGATGTTTCGGGATTTTCTGGCGTATTCCGGGTAACTCCACCAATTTCGGGATTACTTGGATTTTTCGGGATATTCTGTGGTATTCCGGGATACATCCACCAATTTCGGAATTTTCAGGATATTTCGGAATTTTCTGAGGTATTCCGGAATAAATCCACCAATTTTGGAATTTCCTGGATGTTTCCGGATTTTCTGAAATAATCCGGAATAACTACACCAATTTCGGAATTTCCGGGATGTTTCGGTATTTTCTGTGACATTTTGGGATAAATTCACTAATTGAGGGATTTCCTGGATGTTTCGAGATTTTCTGACGTGTTCTAGGATAATTCCAACAATTTTGGGATTTCCTGGATGTTTCGGAATTTTCTGTGGTATTCCGGGATAAAACCACCAATTTCGGGATTTCCTGGATGATTCCGGATTTTCTGAAATAATCCGGAATATCTCCATCAATTTCGGAAATTCCCGGATGTTTCGGGATTTTCTGTGACATTTTGGGATAAACCCAATAATTGAGGGATTTTCTGGATGTTTCGGGATTTTCTGACGTATTCCGGGTAACTCCACCAATTTCGGAATTTCCTGGATGTTTCGGGATTTTCTGTGACATTGTGAGATAAATTCACTAATTGAGGGATTTTCTGGATGTTTCGGGATTTTCTGAGGTATTCCGGAATAACTCCACCAATTTCGGAATTTCCTGGATGTCTCGGGATTTTCTGTGACATTTTGAGATAAATTCACTAATTAAGGGATTTTCTGGATGTTTCGGGATTTTCTGAGGTATTCCGGAATAACTCCACCAATTTCGGAATTTCCTGCATGTTTCGGCATTTTCTGTGACATTTTGGGATAAATTCACTAATTGAGGGATTTTCTGGATGTTTCGGGATTTTCTGTCATATTCCGGGATAACTCCACCAATTTCGGGATTTCCTGGATGTTTCGGGATATTCTGTGGTATTCCGGGATAAATCCACCAATTTCGGGATTTCCTGGATGTTTCGGGATTTTCTGAGGTATTCCGGAATAACTCCACCAATTTCGGAATTTCCTGGCAGTTTCGGGAGTTTCTGTGACATTTTGGGATAAATTCACTAATTGGGGGATTTTCTGGATGTTTCGGCATTTTCTGACGTATTCCGGGTAACTCCACCACTTTCTGGATTTCCTGGATGTTTCGGGATATTCTGTGGTATTCCGGGATAAATCCACCAATTTCGGGATTTCCTGGATGTTTCGGGATTTTCTGAGGTATTCCGGAATAAATCCACCAATTTTGGAATTTCCTGGATATTTCGGGAGTTTCAGCGACATTTTGGGATAAATTCACTAATTGAGGGATTTTCTGGATGTTTCGGGATTTTCTGGCGTATTCCGGGTAACTCCACCAATTTCGGGATTACTTGGATTTTTCGGGATATTCTGTGGTATTCCGGGATACATCCACCAATTTCGGAATTTTCTGGATATTTCGGAATTTTCTGAGGTATTCCGGAATAAATCCACCAATTTTGGAATTTCCTGGATGTTTCCGGATTTTCTGAAATAATCCGGAATAACTACACCAATTTCGGAATTACCGGGATGTTTCGGTATTTTCTGTGACATTTTGGGATAAATTCACTAATTGAGGGATTTTCTGGATTTTTCGGGATTTTCTGAGGTATTCCGGAATAACTCCACCAATATCGGAATTACCTGGATGTTTCGGGATTTTCTGTGACATTTTGGGATAAATTCACTAATTGAGGGATTTTCTGGATGTTTCGGGATTTTCTGACGTATTCCGCGTAACTCCAACAATTTCGGGACATCCTGGATGTTTCGGCATTTTCTGTGACATTTTGGGATATATTCACTAATTGAGGGATTTCCTGGATGTTTCGGGATATTCAGTGGTGTTCCGGAATAAATCCTCCAATTTTTTGATTTGCTGGATGTTTCGGCATATTCTGAGGTATTCCGGAATAAATCCACCAGTTTTGGAATTTCCCGGATGTTTCGGGATTTTCTGTGACATTTTGGGATAAATTCACTAATTGAGGGATTTCCTGGTTGTTTCGAGATTTTCTGACGTGCTCTAGGATAACTCCACCAATTTCGGGATTTCCTGGATGTTTCGGGATATTCTTTGGTATTCCGGGATAACTCCACCAATTTCGGGATTTCCTGGATGTTTCGGGATATTCTGTGGAATTCCGGGATAAATCCACCAATTTGAGGACTTGCTAGATGTTTCGGGATTATCTGAGGTATTCCGGAATAAATCCACCAATTTTGGCATTTCCTGGATATTTCGGGAGTTTCTGTGACATTTTGGGATAAATTCATTAATTGAGGGATTTTCTGGATGTTTCGGGATTTTCTGGCGTATTCCGGGTAACTCCACCAATTTCGGGATTTACTGGATTTTTCGGGATATTCTGTGGTATTCCGGGATACATCCACCAATTTCGGGATTTTCTGGATATTTCGGAATTTTCTGAGGTATTCCGGAATAAATCCACCAATTTTGGAATTTCCCGGATGTTTCGGGATTTTCTGAGACATTTTGGGATAAATTCACTAATTGAGGGATTTCCTGGATGTTTCGGGAGTTTCTGTGACATTTTGGGATAAATTCACTAATTGAGGGATTTTCTGTATGTTTCGGGATTTTCTGTCATATTCCGGGATAACTCCACCAATTTCAGGACTTGCTAGATGTTTCGGGATTTTCTGAGGTATTCCGGAATAAATCCACCAATTTTGAAATTTCCTGGATATTTCGGGAGTTTCTGTGACATTTTGGGATAAATTCACTAATTGAGTGATTTCCTGGATGTTTCGGGATATTCTGTGGTATTCCGGGATAACTCCACCAATTTCGGGATTTCCTGGATGTTTCGGGATATTCTGTGGTATTCCTGGATAAATCCACCAATTTCAGGATTTGCTAGATGTTTCGGGATTTTATGAGGTATTCCGGAATATATCCACCAATTTTGGAATTTCCTGGATGTTTCGGGATTTTCTGTGACATTTTGGGATAAATTCACTAATTGAGGGATTTCCTAAATGTTTCGAGATTTTCTGAGGTATTCCGGAATAACTCCACCAATTTCGGAATTTCCTGGAAGTTTCGGGAGTTTCTGTGACATTTTGGGATAAATTCATTAATTGGGGGATTTTCTGGATGTTTCGGCATTTTCTGACGTATTCCGGGTAACTCCACCACTTTCGGGATTTCCTGGATGTTTCGGGATATTCTGTGGTATTCCGGGATAAATCCACCAATTTCGGGATTTCCTGGATGTTTCGGGATTTTCTGAGGTATTCCGGAATAACTCCACCAATTTCGGAATTTCCTGGATGTTTCGGCATTTTCTGTGACATTTTGGGATAAACCCACTAATTGAGGGATTTTCTGGATGTTTCGGGATTTTCTGACGTATTCCGGGTAACTCCACCAATTGCGGAATTTCCTGGATGTTTCGGGATTTTCTGTGACATTTTGAGATAAATTCACTAATTGAGGGATTTTCTGGATGTTTCGGGATTTTCTGAGTTATTCCGGAATAACTCCACAATTTGGGAATTTCCTGGATGTTTCGGCATTTTCTGTGACATTTTGGGATAAATTCACTAATTGAGGGATTTTTTGGATGTTTCGGGATTTTCTGACATATTCCGGGTAACTCCACCACTTTCGGGATTTCCTAGATGTTTCAGGATATTCTGCGGTGTTCCGGAATAAATCCTCCAATTTCAGGATTTGCTGGATGTTTCGGGATATACTGAGGTATTCCGGAATAAATCCACCAGTTTTGGAATTTCCCGGATGTTTCAGGATTTTCTGTGACATTTTGGGATAAATTCACTATATGAGGGATTTTCTGGATGTTTCGGGATTTTCTGACATACTCCGGGTAACTCCACCACTTTCGGGATTTCCTTGATGTTTCGGGATATTCTGTGGTATTCCGGAATAAATCCACCAATTTCAGGATTTGCTGGATGTTTCGGGATTTTCTCAGGTATTCCGGAATAAATCCACCAGTTTTGGAATTTCCCGGATGTTTCAGGATTTTCTGTGACATTTTGGGATAAATTCACTAATTGAGGGATTTCCTGGATGTTTCGAGATTTTCTGACGTGTTCTAGGATAATTCCAACAATTTTGGGATTTCCTGGATGTTTCGGAATTTTCTGTGGTATTCCGGGATAAAACCACCAATTTCGGGATTTCCTGGATGTTTCCGGATTTTCTGAAATAATCCGGAATAACTCCATCAATTTCGGAAATTCCCGGATGTTTCGGGATTTTCTGTGATATTTTGAGATAAACCCAATAATTGAGGGATTTTCTGGATGTTTCGGGATTTTCTGACGTATTCCGGGTAACTCCACCAATTTCAGAATTTCCTGGATGTTTCGGGATTTTCTGTGACATTGTGAGATAAATCCACCAATTTCGGGATTTCCTGAATGTTTCGGGATTTTCTGAGGTATTCCGGAACAACTCCACCAATTTCGGAATTTCCTGGATGTTTCGGGAGTTTCTGTGACATTTTGGGATAAATTCACTAATTGAGGGATTTTCTGGATGTTTCGGGATTTTCTGACGTATTCCGCGTAACTCCAACAATTTCGGGACATCCTGGATGTTTCGGCATTTTCTGTGACATTTTGGGATATATTCACTAATTGAGGGATTTCCTGGATGTTTCGGGATATTCAGTGGTGTTCCGGAATAAATCCTCCAATTTTTTGATTTGCTGGATGTTTCGGCCTATACTGAGGTATTCCGGAATAAATCCACCAGTTTTGGAATTTCCCGGATGTTTCGGGATTTTCTGTGACATTTTGGGATATATTCACTAATTGAGGGATTTCCTGGTTGTTTCGAGATTTTCTGACGTGCTCTAGGATAACTCCACCAATTTCGGGATTTCCGGGATGTTTCGGGATATTCTGTGGTATTCCGGGATAACTCCACCAATTTCGGGATTTCCTGGATGTTTCGGGATTTTCTGTGACATTGTGAGATAAATCCACCAATTTCGGGATTTCCTGAATGTTTCGGGATTTTCTGAGGTATTCCGGAACAACTCCACCAATTTCGGAATTTCCTGGATGTTTCGGGAGTTTCTGTGACATTTTGGGATAAATTCACTAATTGAGGGATTTTCTGGATGTTTCGGGATATTCTGTGGTATTCCGGGATAACTCCACCAATTTCGGTATTTCCTAGATGTTTCGGGATATTCTGTGGTATTCCGGGATAAATCCACCAATTTGAGGACTTGCTAGATGTTTCGGGATTTTCTGTGACATTGTGAGATAAATCCACCAATTTCGGGATTTCCTGAATGTTTCGGGATTTTCTGAGGTATTCCGGAACAACTCCACCAATTTCGGAATTTCCTGGATGTTTCGGGAGTTTCTGTGACATTTTGGGATAAATTCACTAATTGAGGGATTTTCTGGATGTTTCGGGATTTTCTGACGTATTCCGCGTAACTCCAACAATTTCGGGACATCCTGGATGTTTCGGCATTTTCTGTGACATTTTGGGATATATTCACTAATTGAGGGATTTCCTGGATGTTTCGGGATATTCAGTGGTGTTCCGGAATAAATCCTCCAATTTTTTGATTTGCTGGATGTTTCGGCATATTCTGAGGTATTCCGGAATAAATCCACCAGTTTTGGAATTTCCCGGATGTTTCGGGATTTTCTGTGACATTTTGGGATAAATTCACTAATTGAGGGATTTCCTGGTTGTTTCGAGATTTTCTGACGTGCTCTAGGATAACTCCACCAATTTCGGGATTTCCTGGATGTTTCGGGATATTCTTTGGTATTCCGGGATAACTCCACCAATTTCGGGATTTCCTGGATGTTTCGGGATATTCTGTGGAATTCCGGGATAAATCCACCAATTTGAGGACTTGCTAGATGTTTCGGGATTTTCTGAGGTATTCCGGAATAAATCCACCAATTTTGGCATTTCCTGGATATTTCGGGAGTTTCTGTGACATTTTGGGATAAATTCATTAATTGAGGGATTTTCTGGATGTTTCGGGATTTTCTGGCGTATTCCGGGTAACTCCACCAATTTCGGGATTTCCTGGATTTTTCGGGATATTCTGTGGTATTCCGGGATACATCCACCAATTTCGGGATTTTCTGGATATTTCGGAATTTTCTGAGGTATTCCGGAATAAATCCACCAATTTTGGAATTTCCCGGATGTTTCGGGATTTTCTGAGACATTTTGGGATAAATTCACTAATTGAGGGATTTCCTGGATGTTTCGGGAGTTTCTGTGACATTTTGGGATAAATTCACTAATTGAGGGATTTTCTGTATGTTTCGGGATTTTCTGTCATATTCCGGGATAACTCCACCAATTTCGGGATTTCCTGGATGTTTCGGGATATTCTGTGGTATTCCGGGATAACTCCACCAATTTCGGGATTTCCTGGATGTTTCGGGATATTCTGTGGTATTCCGGGATAAATCCACCAATTTCAGAATTTGCTAGATGTTTCGGGATTTTCTGAGGTATTCCGGAATAACTCCACCAATTTCGGAATTTCCTGGAAGTTTCGGGAGTTTCTGTGACAATTTGGGATAAATTCACTAATTGAGGGATTTTTTGGATGTTTCGGGATTTTCTGACATATTCCGGGTAACTCCACAACTTCTGGATTTTCTAGATGTTTCAGGATATTCTGTGGTGTTCCGGAATAAATCCTCCAATTTCAGGATTTGCTGGATGTTTCGGGATATACTGAGGTATTCCGGAATAAATCCACCAGTTTTGGAATTTCCCGGATGTTTCAGGATTTTCTGTGACATTTTGGGATATATTCACTATTTGAGGGATTTCCTGGTTGTTTCGAGATTTTCTGACTTGTTCTAGGATAACTCCAACAATTTCGGGATTTCCTGGATGTTTCGGGATATTCTGTGGTATTCCGGGATAAATCCACCATTTTCAGAATTTCCTGGATGTTTCGGGATTTTCTGAGGTATTCCGGAATAACTCCACCAATTTCGGAATTTCCTGGATGTTTCGGGATTTTCTGTGACATTACGAGATAAATTCACTAATTGAGGGATTTCCTGGATGTTTCGGGATTTTCTGTGACATTACGAGATAAATTCACTAATTGAGGGATTTTCTGGATGTTTCGGGATTTTCTGTGGTATTCCGGAATAACTCCACCAATTTCGGAATTTCCTGGATGTTTCGGCATTTTCTGTGACATTTTGGGATAAACCTACTAATTGAGGGATTTTCTGGATGTTTCGGGATTTTCTGACGTATTCCGGGTAACTCCACCAATTTCGGAATTTCCTGGATGTTTCGGGATTTTCTGTGACATTTTAAGATAAATTCACTAATTGGGGGATTTTCTGGATGTTTCGGGATTTTCTGAGGTATTCCGGAATAACTCCAGCAATTTCGGAATTTCCTGGATGTTTCGGCATTTTCTGTGACATTTTGGGATAAATTCATTAATTGAGGGATTTCCTGGATGTTTCGGGAGTTTCTGTGACATTTTGGGATAAATTCATTAATTGAGGGATTTTCTGGATGTTTCGGGATTTTCTGGCGTATTCCGGGTAACTCCACCAATTTCGGGATTTCCTGGGTTTTTCGGGATATTCTGTGGTATTCCGGAATAACTCCACCAATTTCGGAATTTCCTGGATGTTTCGGCATTTTCTGTGACATTTTGGGATAAACCCACTAATTGAGGGATTTTCTGGATGTTTCGGGATTTTCTGACGTATTCCGGGTAACTCCACCAATTTCGGAATTTCCTGGATGTTTCGGGATTTTCTGTGACATTTTGAGATAAATTCACTAATTGAGGGATTTTCTGGATGTTTCGGGATTTTCTGACGTATTCTGGGTAACTCCACCAATTTCGGAATTTCCTGGATGTTTCGGGATTTTCTGTGACATTTTAAGATAAATTCACTAATTGAGGGATTTCCTGGATGTTTCGGGATTTTCTGAGGTATTCCGGAATAACTCCACAAATTTCGGAATTTCCTGGATGTTTCGGCATTTTCTGTGACATTTTGGGATAAACCCACTAATTGAGGGATTTTCTGGATGTTTCGGGATTTTCTGACGTATTCCAGGTAACTCCACCAATTTCGGAATTTCCTGGATGTTTCGGCATTTTCTGTGACATTTTGGGATAAACCCACTAATTGAGGGATTTTCTGGATGTTTCGGGATTTTCTGTGACATTTTGGGATAAATTCATTAATTGAGGGATTTCCTGGTTGTTTCGAGATTTTCTGACGTGTTCTAGGATAACTCCAACAATTTCGGGATTTCCGGAATGTTTCGGGTTATTCCGTGGTATTCCGGGATAAATCCACCAATTTCGGGATTTCCTGAAAGTTTCGGGATTTTCTGAGGTATTCCGGAACAACTCCACCAATTTCGGAATTTCCTGGATGTTTCGGGAGTTTCTGTGACATTTTGGGATAAATTCATTAATTGAGGGATTTCCTGGTTGTTTCGAGATTTTCTGACGTGTTCTAGGATAACTCCAACAATTTCGGGATTTCCGGAATGTTTCGGGTTATTCCGTGGTATTCCGGGATAAATCCACCAATTTCGGGATTTCCTGGATGTTTCGGGATTTTCTGAGGTATTCCGGAATAACTACACCAATCTCGGAATTTCCGAGATTTTTCGGTATTTTCTGTGACATTTTGGGATAAATTCACTAATTGAGGGATTTTCTGGATGTTTCGGGATTTTCTGAGGTATTCCGGAATAACTCCACCAATATCGGAAATTCCTGGATGTTTCGGCATTTTCTGTGACATTGTGAGATAAATCCACCAATTTCGGGATTTCCTGAATGTTTCGGGATTTCCTGAGGTATTCCGGAACAACTCCACCAATTTCGGAATTTCCTGGATGTTTCGGGAGTTTCTGTGACATTTTGGGATAAATTCACTAATTGAGGGATTTTCTGGATGTTTCGGGATTTTCTGACGTATTCCGCGTAACTCCAACAATTTCGGGACATCCTGGATGTTTCGGCATTTTCTGTGACATTTTGGGATAAATTCACTAATTGAGGGATTTCCTGGATGTTTCGGGATATTCAGTGGTGTTCCGGAATAAATCCTCCAATTTTTTGATTTGCTGGATGTTTCGGCATATTCTGAGGTATTCCGGAATAAATCCACCAGTTTTGGAATTTCCCGGATGTTTCGGGATTTTCTGTGACATTTTGGGATAAATTCACTAATTGAGGGATTTCCTGGTTGTTTCGATATTTTCTGACGTGCTCTAGGATAACTCCACCAATTTCGGGATTTCCTGGATGTTTCGGGATATTCTGTGGTATTCCGGGATAACTCCACCAATTTCGGGATTTCCTGGATGTTTCGGGATATTCTGTGGTATTCCGAGATAAATCCACCAATTTCAGGACTTGCTAGATGTTTCGGGATTTTCTGAGGTATTCCGGAATAAATCCACCAATTTTGGAATTTCCTGGATATTTCGGGAGTTTCTGTGACATTTTGGGATAAATTCACTAATTGAGGGATTTTCTGGATGTTTTGGGATTTTCTGGCGTATTCCGGGTAACTCCACCAATTTCGGGATTTCCTGGATTTTTCGGGATATTCTGTGGTATTCCGGGATAAATCCACCAATTTCAGGATTTGCTAGATGTTTCGGGATTTTCTGAGGTATTCCGGAATAAATCCACCAATTTTGGAATTTCCTGGATGTTTCGGGATTTTCTGTGACATTTTGGGATAAATTCACTAATTGAGGGATTTCCTAAATGTTTCGCGATTTTCTGAGGTAGTCCGGAATAACTCCACCAATTTCGGAATTTCCTGGAAGTTTCGGGAGTTTCTGTGACATTTTGGGATAAATTCACTAATTAAGGGATTTCCTGGATGTTTCGGGATTTTCTGAGGTATTCCGGAATAAATCCACCAGTTTTGGAATTTCCCGGATGTTTCGGGATTTTCTGTCATATTCCGGGATAACTCCACCAATTTCGGGATTTCCGGGATGTTTCGGTATATTCTGTGGCATTCCGGAATAAATCCACCAATTTCGGGATTTCCTGAATGATTCGGGATTTTCTGAGGTATTCCAGAATAATTTCACCAATTTCGGAATTTCCTAGATGTTGCAGGAGTTTCTGTGACATTTTGGGATAAATTTACTAATTGAGGGATTTTCTGGATGTTTCGGGATTTTCTGGCGTATTCCGGGTAACTCCACCATTTTCGGGATTTCCTGGATGTTTCGGGATATTCTGTGGTATTCCGGGATAACTCCACCAACTTCGGGATTTTCTGGATGTTTCGGGATATTCTGTGGTATTCCGGGATAAATCCACCAATTTCGGGATTTCCTGGATGTTTCGGGATTTTCTGAGGTATTCCGGAATAACTCCACCAATTTCGGAATTTCATGGATGTTTCGGCATTTTCTGTGACATTTTGGGATAAACCCACTAATTGAGGGATTTTCTGGATGTTTCGGGATTTTCTGAGGTATTCCGGAATAACTCCACAATTTCGGAATTTCCTGGATGTTTCGGCATTTTGTGTGACATATTGGGATAAATTCACTAATTGAGGGATTTTTTGGATGTTTCGGGATTTTCTGACATATTCCGGGTAACTCCACCACTTTCGGGATTTCCTAGATGTTTCAGGATATTCTGTGGTGTTCCGGAATAAATCCTCCAATTTCAGGATTTGCTGGATGTTTCGGGATATACTACGTTATTCCGGAATAAATCCACCAGTTTTGGAATTTCCCGGATGTTTTAGGATTTTCTGTGACATTTTGGGATAAATTCACTATTTGTGGGATTTCCTGGTTGTTTCGAGATTTTCTGACGTGTTCTAGGATAACTCCAGCAATTTCGGGATTTCCTGGATGTTTCGGGATATTCTGTGGTATTCCGGGATAAATCCACCATTTTCAGAATTTCCTGGATGTTTCGGGATTTTCTGACGTATTCCGGGTAACTCCACTAATTTCGGAATTTCCTGGATGTTTCGGGATTTTCTGTGACATTGCGAGATAAATTCACTAATTGAGGGATTTTCTGGATGTTTCGGGATATTCTGTGGTATTCCGGAATAACTCCACCAATTTCGGAATTTCCTGGATGTTTCGGCATTTTCTGTGACATTTTGGGATAAACCCACTAATTGAGGGATCTGGATGTTTCGGGATTTTCTGACGTATTCCGGGTAACTCCACCAATTTCGGAATTTCCTGGATGTTTCGGGATTTTTTGTGACATTTTGAGATAAATTCACTAATTGAGGGATTTTCTGGATGTTTCGGGATTTTCTGACGTATTCTGGGTAACTCCACCAATTTCGGAATTTCCTGGATGTTGCGGGATTTTCTGTGACATTTTAAGATAAATTCACTAATTGAGGGATTTTCTGGATGTTTCGGGATTTTCTGAGGTATTCCGGAATAACTCCAGCAATTTCGGAATTCCCTGGATGTTTCGGCATTTTCTGTGACATTTTGGGATAAATTCATTAATTGAGGGATTTCCTGGTTGTTTCGAGATTTTCTGACGTGTTCTAGGATAACTCCAACAATTTCGGGTCATCCTGGATGTTTCGGAATTTTCTGTGGTATTCCGGGATAAATCCACTAATTTCGGGATTTCCTGGATGTTTCGGGATTTTCTGAGGTATTCCGGAATAACTACACCAATCTCGGAATTTCCGAGATTTTTCGGTATTTTCTGTGACATTTTGGGATAAATTCACTAATTGAGGGATTTTCTGGATGTTTCGGGATTTTCTGAGGTATTCCGGAATAACTCCACCATTATCGGAAATTCCTGGATGTTTCGGGATATTCTGTGGTATTCCGGGATAAATCCACCAATTTCAAAATTTGCTAGATGTTTCGGGATTTTCTGAGGTATTCCGGAATAAATCCACCAATTTTGGAATATCCTGGATGTTTCGGGATTTTCTGTGACATTTTGGGATAAATTCACTAATTGAGGGATTTTCTGAATGTTTGGGGATTTCTGACGTATTCCGGGTAACTCTACCACTTTCGGGATTTCCGGGATGTTTCGGGATATTCTGTGGTATTCCGGGATAAATCCACCAATTTCGGGATTTCCT
This sequence comes from Theocolax elegans, assembly GCA_026168455.1. Classification (NCBI taxonomy): domain Eukaryota; kingdom Metazoa; phylum Arthropoda; class Insecta; order Hymenoptera; family Cerocephalidae; genus Theocolax; species Theocolax elegans. The sequence continues at coordinate 57,031,103 of CM047425.1, forward strand.
GAATGTTTCGGGATTTTCTGAGGTATTCCGGAATAACTTCACCAATTTCGGAATTTCCTGGATGTTTCGGGAGTTTCTGTGACATTTTGGGATAAATTCACTAATTGAGGGATTTTCTGGATGTTTCGGGATTTTCTGGCGTATTCCGGGTAACTCCACCATTTCGGGATTTCCTGGATGTTTCGGGATATTCTGTGGTATTCCGGGATAAATCCACCAATTTCAGGATTTGCTAGATGTTTCGGGATTTTCTGAGGTATTCCGGAATAAATCCACCAATTTTGGAATTTCCTGGATGTTTCGGGATTTTCTGTGACATTTTGGGATAAATTCACTAATTGAGGGATTTCCTAAATGTTTCGCGATTTTCTGAGGTATTCCGGAATAACTCCACCAATTTCGGAATTTCCTGGAAGTTTCGGGATTTTCTGTGACATTTTGGGATAAATTCACTAATTGAGGGATTTCCTAAATGTTTTGCGATTTTCTGAGTATTCCGAATAACTTCACCAATTTCGAATTTCCTGATGTTTCGGGAGTTTCTGTGACATTTTGGGATAAATTCACTAATTGAGGGATTTTCTGGATTTTTCCGGGATTTTCTGGCGTATTCCGGGTAACTCCACCAATTTCGGGAGTTTCCTGGATTTTCGAGATATTCTGTGGTATTCCGGGATACATCCACCAATTTCGGGATTTTCTGGATGTTTCGGATTGTCCTGTAACATTTTGGGATAAATTCACTAATTGAGGGATTCCTGATGTTCGGATTTTCAGTGACATTTTGGGATAAATTCACGAATGGGGTTTCGATTTGCTAGATGTTTCGGGATTTTCTGAGGTATTCCGGAATAAATCCACCAATTTTGGAATTTCCTGGATGTTTCGGGATTTTCTGTGACATTTTGGGATAAATTCACTAATTGAGGGATTTCCTAAATGTTTCGCGATTTTCTGAGGTATTCCGGAATAACTCCACCAATTTCGGAATTTCCTGGAAGTTTCGGGATTTTCTGTGACATTTTGGGATAAATTCACTAATTGAGGGATTTCCTAAATGTTTTGCGATTTTCTGAGGTATTCCGGAATAACTTCACCAATTTCGGAATTTCCTGGATGTTTCGGGAGTTTCTGTGACATTTTGGGATAAATTCACTAATTGAGGGATTTTCTGGATTTTTCGGGATTTTCTGGCGTATTCCGGGTAACTCCACCAATTTCGGGATTTCCTGGATTTTTCGAGATATTCTGTGGTATTCCGGGATACATCCACCAATTTCGGGATTTTCTGGATGTTTCGGGATTGTCTGTAACATTTTGGGATAAATTCACTAATTGAGGGATTTCCTGGATGTTTCGGGATTTTCAGTGACATTTTGGGATAAATTCACTAATAGAGGGATTTCCTGGATGTTTCGGGAGTTTCTGTGACATTTTGGGATAAATTCACTAATTGAGGGATTTCCTGGATGTTTCGGGAGTTTCTGTGACATTTTGGGATAAATTCACTGATTGAGGGATTTTCTGGATGTTTCGGGATTTTCTGTCATATTCCGGGATGACTCCACCAATTTCGGGATTTCCTGGATGTTTCGGGAAATTTTGAGGTGTTCCGGGATAACTTCACCAATTCCGAGATTTTCTTAATATTTCGGTCATTGTTGAGGTAGGCCGGGTTCACTTTACTAATTTTGGGATTTAGTGGATACTTCGGGAGTTTCTGAGTTATTTCGGGATAACTTTACTAATTACGTGATTTCCTGGATATTTCGGGATACTTCACTAATTACGGGATTTCCTCGATATTTCGGGAATTTGTGAGGTATTCCGGGATAATTCCACTAATTACGGGATAAAATATTAAAAAATTGTGTAAGCTCTTTTGCCAGTACTCCAATGTTTGTATATTTTGGTACCAAATTAAATTATTATATTAAGAACATACCGACAAGTAATATTATAAGTAATTATTAATAAATAATAGTCACTACATACATAAATAATGTAAAAAAAAAGTAGTGACAGTAATGCTAACATAGACTTAAGCAGTACTGTCAGTCTAATGATTTTTAATAACTTAAATAATATATTTTATTTGATGATTCGTTCTGTTTTTTTATCACAGTTAAATATACGTTTTTACACATTTTTCATCATACTCTATTACAAAGGTGTAAAATGAGTGAGAAAGGTGGTTAAAAAAATTAAATTTTTATTTTTGATTTATCATCTATATATATATATATCAAAATTCATCCGTTCTCCGGTGTCCGGTATCCCAAAAGTTGCAAGAATTAAACGTATCTGTGGAGTGGAAGGGTTAACGCTGAATACGACAACCACACATCATTTATCTCACATCTAATGATAGGTGCAGGAGGAGTCATGAGGGGGGGGGGGTGGTAAAATTAGAACATTTTTAAATAATTTTTAGAGGTCATCGGTATATATGAATTAGAATATGACGACCATTCTTTTTTATTCTAAAAAAACTAAGATGAGGTTTTTGGTTACGGTGAATAGCGATATGATAATCACTCTTCATTTATCCTCCATTTATTGCTAGATGGAGGAGGGGCAAGAGGGGGAGGGGGGAAATAAAATTAGTAAAATTCCAAAAATAATTTAGGGGTTTCGGTACAGGTGAATAACAATATGACCACCGCTTTTTTTTATCCCCTATTTTAAAGATGAAGGAAAGTGGCAGGAAGGGTCAACATTGAATATGACAACTAGTCTTAATTTATCCCCCATTTAATGATTGAGTGGTAGGGGGTAGGAGGGGGGTTTAGTAGAAGAATTCTAAAAATATTTTATAGGGGTTTTCGGTAATAAAAAGTGGTCACAGTGATACGAACACTGACAAAAACAGTATTATTACTCTAATTAATTTTGATAACATTTATAATATAATATATATAATTTAATGTAATACATATTTTATTTCTAAGATGTAAAATGCGTGAGGAAGGTGGTTAAAAAATTTAATATATTATTTTTCTTTCATTTTTTTAATGTAATACCAAGTGTAATATCAAAATAACTTTTATAATTAATATTCAATTTTTATTATTGCAATTGTATAATATCATTTATATTTTTAGGTTGCAATTACTAATATTCTTTTTTATAAAAGATTTTTGAATATAAAATTAATATTAATAAAATGTGAAAATAAATCTTTTAGCCAGAATTTTAATCTGAAAAAAATTTTTATAAATTCAATTATTACGTATAATTATTTGTTTGAAAGAATTTAGTAATAAAAAAGAGTTTAGTAATTTTGTATGAAATTTTAAATTCTTCATCTCCTTTCCGTGAAACATCATGAAAAAGCATGAAGTATATGTATAATGGTCAAAGAATAATTTTATATTGTAATTTTTGTTGTTGAAAATATTATTCTGGTAGAAAAATAACACATTTGTTACTATATTGATGTAGCTTCTTACAGGAATAGTGTGGAAGTATTGTAAGTAATAATATATGTGTTACTACGTATTAAAAATTAAAATTAAAATTCCTTACTCCAGTGTAAGTTTTATCATGTCGATTATTTTTAATTTTTTTTAATTGTTTCAGTATTATGTAGAAATATGTTCAGTATCTATAAACTCTTGTGTAATTGACTAAGATTAAATAAGTATATACAATGTTGCAAATATAATACACTGTTATTTTTATTTTATTGACTAAAAAAATTGATTGTAACTGAATACTAGGTTAATTAATTACACATTATATTATATTTTACATTTTTAGTCAATTAAATTGTAAAATTATAAATTAAAAAAAAATTAAAAAAATAAGTATATATTTAGTGTAATTTCGACCGAGGGAGCGTTAGCGACCGAGGAATTGTTGCTAGTATTAATATTAATAATAAAGACAGCAAGCCGTCTTCCAAGTGGATATTTACCTGAATATCGCCGTGTGTCCGTCCAAGCAGCTCGAGCCCGCCGTTGCACCTGTCACGCCGTGCGCCTCAAGAAGAGCCAGAGAGAGACGAAGATATCGGTCGCGGCAACACACACGAGCCCATATCGACGTGCCGCGTATACACACCTCCCGCAGCCCTGTAAGCACCGAGATTATTCGCCGACAAGTTAGTAATAAGGAACGAAAGAATAATTACCTGGCAGGCAGCTTACGTCGTCGTCAACGGCATCGTTGTTGACGTCGGAGCCAAAGAGGCGTACACTACGAGACGATGCGGCGGCCATGTTACTCAAGCCGCACTCGAGTAAGGCCGCGTACGCTCCACAAGTGGGCCGTCGCGACGCATGCGCGCACACGGGCAATGCGTCGGCCACGCCGAGGAGAGCAGAGCTCTTCCGATCGCCGTGATACATACGTCGCCGTGGACGAATTGAGAGTGCAGCGAGTGTGCGAAATTGTGCCGAGCAATATTAAGCGAGAGCAGCGTAGCAACAAAGGTTGGTGCATCCTTCTCTGTGCCTTCTTTATTTTATTATAATCCATTCCGTGCTTCCTTACTGTGTGTGTGCGCGAGTTATCGCGGTTTTCCCCTTCTCCCCCCCCTTCTTTCTTCGAGCAGCTTCCGACCCGCGATCGCGTATCGTAGCCGCGCCGTCGGTTGACATTAAACTCATCGCGGACGAGTAGCGCAAATTCAGCCAACGATTAGAGATCTTTGATTTACAAATTCCACTCGTGTAATCTGCAGTGAGCCGCATTTCGCTTTCCTAAATTCGCCCCCTCCCTGAGCCGATCGCAGCCGAGCTTGAGCCTGCGTAAAGGACGAGAGTGGCACCCGTAATTACGTAAAGTAAAGCATTGACGCCCAACGTGTTAATTTTTCTTTTGGGATTAAAAATTGTGAGCAACTAGCGAGACGCAGAGCAGCCATTTTCCCTTCTCGTTCGTCGTGCGCACACACACCCGAGGTGGCGAAGCACGGCCATTTTTCTTATGCGACCACGTGTCGTGAAAATTAAAATTTATTATATTTGGAGCAGCTAATAACTTTATTTTGTAAAGCTTAATAATTTTCTGTTGCGAAAATTTTGCTTTTTATTATTAATAATTGACATTACTGAATATTTTATTTTTAATATTACATAATAACAACGCATGTATATATGAAGCATACGTATATACAAATAGTATATACACATTTATCTACATAATTTGCTATTAATTTGCATTTGCTATATTTTTCGCTTGAACGCTTATATATTTATTTAATTGCTTATCATCCCTACGTATTGAAATTCGCCATTGGTTGCATTTTTATATTTTTTATCATTAACAATTATATATAGCCTAGCACGATATTTCCCCCTCCTACGCACATTCTTTGGTTAAATTATAGCTTTCCCACTTAACCAAGCTAGATATATTATTTTATCCGAAAAATCCGAATTTTGCTGTCCAGAGGTCATTTATCTCGGATACAAAATTAACGAGGCCGGTTTACAAACAAACCAGGATAAGGTTAAGCCAATACTGGAGTACCCAGCACCAACAAATTTGAAACAGTTAAGACGTTTCAACGGGTTAGTGGGTTGGTACTCTAGATTTATAAAGGATTTATTTTCCTTCCTGGGACTGAGAAATGTTGTCTCGCCAGTTTTGGAATGCTTTCGCTCGTAGAGATCAATTCATTTACATCAAAAACATTATATTAACGAGCAAATATCTAACATTTTATGATGTATCGCATTCAAAACGATGTAGTGTGAAATGTTGGAATATCTTATTATAAGTAAAATTTTTCCTCAAAATTGTCTGGCGTCCGGCGTCCGGCGTCCGACATTCACTATTGGGCATCCTTCTATTGTGTTCTATATATACGTATATGTATAAGGGTAAGTGTGTTACGGTGAAGAGGTCAGGGTGAGGGTGATTTTCCTGTAGACGACGTCCAGATGACCTGGAGGTCACCCTGACCACCTGGACATCGTCTCCAGGAAGTGACAATATTTTTCACTATTTTAAGCAAAATGGCATGTAGACTTTCCTATAGACGACGTTTGGATGACCTGGAGGTTACCCTGACCACCTGGACATCGTCTCCAGGAAATGGCATTTTTTTTACTACTTCAAGCAGAATGGCATGTAGACTTTCCTGTAGACGTCGTTCGGATGACCTGGAGGTCGCCCAGACCACCTGGACATCGTCTCCAGGAAGTGACATTTTTTTTTACTAATTCAAGCAGAATGGCATGTAGACTTTCCTGTAGACGACGTCCGGATGACCTGGAGGTTACCCTGACGACCTGGACATCGTCTTCAGGAAGTGACAGTATTTTTTGCAAATATAAACGGACTGGCATGCAGACTTTTCTGTGGATGATGTCCGGCCGACCTGGAGAAGTGACAATACTTTCTGTAAATTCAAGTAGATAATAATAAAATGTCATCCAAGCCGTCGTTGACTATGATTAATTAATAATTACTTTAATTAAGTTAATAAGTAAATTAATAATGATGGAGAATTTCAGAAAACGTACATTCGAAATTATTTTTAATTTTTGATTTAAATTATTTGTACAAAAAATAGTTTGTGATAAATTAAAAAAAACAGTTTTCATTAATTGTAAATTTTAACGTATTTAAGTAGTGCAAAAATCTAACGAATCTAACCAAGAAAAATCTACCCATGTCGTAGTTAATACTTTCAGTACGGGCAATGTATTAGGAATTTTCACCTTATTCGTAAATTAAAATAACTTGTTTAAATGTATAAATATTTCAAATATATAGTAACGTACCCTGCTGGAATGAGAATCTCAGAACTAGATAATTAATAGATTAAGCGCAACCTCAAAATATTAAATAGAATGTTTTGTCCGTAAGTGTACTTGAAATTCCGCAAAATTTGGCTTATTTGATTGTTTAATTAAATACTAATGATAATTTAATGGTGTTTCCGTTTTTAATCCTGCCGTTTTATAGACTCGTTCAAATTATCAAATTTTTAATTTTATTTTCCGAATCTACTTGATGTATCCTTTAAATAGGTAAGAAATAGGTAGTGATTTTGTTACAATTTTTGCAAACTGGAGCTATTTTTAATCGGTTAAAACAACTTGTAAACTAACATTGTAGTATTTTGAATCTAGAAAATCAACGAAAAATGTAGAAAAGAGCGTTTCATTTAACAGTGGTAACTACCTAAGAAAAGTAGCTACAAAATGCCTTAAACAAGTTAATATCCTATCTTTTACTTATTGTTAATTTTTAAATTTATAGCACGGTATATTAAAAGGTTTTCGCAACTTCTATATAATCTGACAATAACAAATTTTTTTCATAAAAGCGTGAAAAAGTAGGAAATAACATTTAAGAATTGTAATTTTAAGATACAAATTTACAGCCCATATTGTAGTGAATGTTTTAATTACGTTGTTTTAAGGGGATGTTGTGCTTAGAAAATGGTCATTTTTTATCATTTTTTATAAACAAACGAATGAATTTTTGAAAAAATCCTGAACATCAGGCCCTTAGGCATGTTTTCAACAATGTACCCACATTTTTCCAGATTTTTATATCGACAATTCATTATGATGTTTGTGTTAAAAAATTATGCTTTTTTTTGACTTCTAATTTCCGACCAAAAATTGTTTATTCAATTATTATTAATACTGATGAGAAAAATTTGAAAATACATTTTTCAAATCAGTCAATGATAGTTACAAATGCCAAAGGAGAAATACTTAATATAAATAAAAATAATTTATGTGAGAATGCAATAGTATATACGACAAATATAGTGTTTTCTGAAGTGTCTGATAAATAAAAAAAAATTAATTTTTAATATTAAATATTAATTTACCAAAAATATTAACATTATATAATTATTTAAAAAATTTTAAAATAATAAGTTTTCTGCAATAAACAACATATTTTATACAACAAAAATTAAAAAAAAATTATTTTTTAAAATAATTAATTGTCTGTATGAAGCGACATTTATTATATAACATTAAAGTACGAAACAAACCAATTTAAAAAATAATGATTTGTCTGCATCAAGCGACATTTTTTTTATATAAAATTATTTACCGAAAAAACAAATTTTAAAATTCATAAATTATCTGAATCCAGCGACATTTGATATATAACATTATTTACCAAATAAACAAACTTTAGAATTAATAAATTGTCTGAATCCAGCGACATTTGATATATAACATTATTTACGAAATAAACAAATTTAAAAATTAATGATTTGTTTGCATCAAGCGACATTTGATATATAACATTATTTACCAAATAAACAAATTTTAGAATTAATAAATTGTCTGAATCCAGCGACATTTGATATATAACATTATTTACGAAATAAACAAATTTTAAAACAAATGAACTGTCTGCGTCAAGCGACATTTGTTATATGACATTAAAAAAGAAACAAACCAATTTAAAAACTCATGAATTGTCTGCATCAAGCGACAATTGTTATATAACATTGAAATGTGTATATAATATGTATGTATATATTATATAAAATACATAAAATATACAAAATTATGTATATAACATTCGCAAGCTGTTACAATCTAGCATTTATCATACAACCATAACCCACTATAACAATTCGAATCCTACAGAGCAATTTCAATCTTATTAAAAACCTCTTCTATTGACTTAAAAGTCCTTCTTCTTCTTCTATTTATCAAATCTGTAATATTTGAAACATTTTTCCAACTTTAACAAAGTTTGGCCTATTTTTGTACATAGAGTGGTATACTTTAACTCATTTTAAACAATTATTTTTGAGTAATAAATGTTAGTAAAGTTTCCGAAATGTTCCTAATCTAAACACCTTGCTAAAACTGAAAAAATTATGGAAATATTACAGTTTTATTTAGTTTTTTAGTATAAAGATCGGTCCACTCTTGGCGTATTTTGAAGTATTTTCGTTGAAAATATTGAGAAAATAAAATTTATAAAACATTTATAAAATTAATATCGTAATGAACAAAATTTAAAAAACTGTAAAATAATAATTGTATAATTTCTAGAATGTAAAAAATTGTACAAAATATTTTGGTAACTACTCTAAATGTTATAGTAAATGGCATGGTAAATATTATACTAACCGAGGGAGCGGTAGCGACTGAGGTAGAACGGCTAGTTACATATTAAAACTGATCTGCTGTTCCCCAAATAAAGCAAATCCCATGATCTATTAGAGGTAACCAAATTGGACAGTAGGAAGGCTTCGTTTCCGTCAGCAGGTGTCGCTGATGCAATCGACAGTCAACGCGAGGATTTGCATCAACTATGGACCGAATCCATTCCGACACCGTGTCCAAGATCGGCCGATCACACGTCGTCGAGCACACGATCGATGTGAGATCTGCCAAAGCGATCAAGTAGTGGTACTACCCGATCTCAGATATGATCCAAGAGGAAATACACAGCCAAGTCTAGGAGATGCTTCAACCAGCGCATGGTCAAGTTTAGTGGTGATGGCGAGAATGGATGACAATTCCATACGGTTTTGTATCGACCTTAGAAAAGTCAATGCTCTAACAAAACCGGATGCGTATCCTTTGCCTCCCATACATGATATAATTAAGAAAGGCCCGCTATATCTCCACTCTCAACATGAACTGCACCTATTATCAGATACCGTTGCAAGTCGAGTCGCGCCATATTGCTGCTTTTACAGTCTCTGGGCTGGGACTGTTCCAATTCACGAGGATGCCGTACGAATTGGCATATGCAGGGACGACCTTTCAATGGATGATAGACCAAGTCGTAGGACCAGACCTGGTACCGCACGCTTATGCTTACCTTGACGATATTATCGTCGTGTCAGAGACATTCGGGGATCATAAGCGTTACCTAAAAGAAGTTCTTAAAAGGCTGGTAAAAGCTGAACTGTTAATAAACCGTGATAACTGCGTGTTTTACAAATTGGAGGTTAAATACCTTGGTGTACTAGTAAACCAACACGGAGTACGTCCTAATCCCGCCAAGATAGAGCCGATAAAAGAGTATCATGCTCCGATATATCTTAAGCAGCGTCGTCGCTTGCACGGTATGACTGCTTGGCACAATCGATTTATTCCAGATTGCGTGACAATCGCAGAACCATTGACGCTTTTAACCAAGAATAGAACCAGCGGTATGAGTAGGTCGATGAGCAAGAGCAAGCTTTCCAGCAGCTCAAGACCGTGCTAATGTCAGCACCGATTCTACAGCGTCCTGTCCCAAATAGGCAGTATATACTGAAAACAGACGTCAGAGATACCGACATAGGGGCTATTCCAACTCGTGGACGGAGACGAGAGAGTTTTGGAGTACGCGAGTGGGATCCTGTCCCCAGCCGAAACAAACTATTGGTTCACCGAACAAGAATGTTTGGCCGTTGTCTGGGCAATAAAAAAATTCAGGAAGTATATAGAAGGTTACGAGTTTCGAATCGTAACCGACCACAACAGTTCGCGTTGACTCTGTAATATGAGCAACCCAACGAGTCGTCTCGCAAGATGGGCGTCTCTCAAAATCCAAGCACACACCTTCACCATTGAATGCGCTCTCCAGAATGTAGAAGGAGGATGAACCGACGATAGCCTTGGTTTCTTGGAGCGACACCACTGTTGACCAGCGGTATCTCTCATGGGTAAAAGATGTATGAGACAGACCACGGGATTTTCCCGAATGGAAAGTAGTAGGTGGAAATCTTGAAAATTACCGGCCCGACCCCACCTTAGAATTGTCGTATAAGACATCGAGGCATGGAAAATGTTAGTGCCTCAAGAGAATTGCTTGTCTAAGAAAATATCACGACGATCCAACTGCTGGCCATTTAGGTCGCGAGAAGACTGGTACGGGTTGTTAGATTATACTATTGGCCGCGATATTACGCAGGGGTAGATGACTACGTGCGAAAATGTTAAATCTGCCAGCAATGCAAAGTAGAGCAGCAATTACCAAGAGGCCTAATGGGCCGTAGAGTAGTTGAAAGACTTCTCGTGTTGTCGCAGATGATCTGACTGCATTACTGTCCCCAGCGGGGAGGCGATACCCACAGCGAGCGTTCCGCCGAAAAAGGGGTTCATCCGACAGATAAGGCCATAGAACCGCACACTTGCGGTAGGGGATTAGACTGGTAGACTCAAAATCCGAACTAGAGACATGCCTGGACAATACCAAGGTTAGGAGCTGGAATTTCTCTCTGAAAGGTCTCTTTGAATGGAACTTTCTGTAAGGGAGGTGTAAAGGTAAGCTATATACTATTAAGAGTATGAAGCTATACCTTATTACGAGCGCGAGTGCGAAAAGGAAAAGCTCGTATACGATCAGGAAAGCCCGCGAACAAGCTGCGGAAGGACTAATAATGGTCCGACGCGCAAGCTTGCTAAGGAGGGACAAGGCAGAGATTATGCGAGTCACCAAAACATGCACATAGCCGGTAACGCCTTCCTTGCTTATACGTGGTGAGACAGGAAATCCTCGGTGGATTCACGCGCAACCGCGAGAAGATTGGCGTGAGATCACGATCGCGTACGCGTGCAGGAGAAAGAGAGAGTTCGAGTAACCTCCGGTAATTTCTCCCGAGAGTGCCGGGCCTAATCCTTTTATCATGCAGTAACTGCTATTGCTACCGCATTGGTTTTGATGCAGTATGTCCAAGAATCCAATTGAGTTTTACAGTAGAGCCCAATAATGTCAAAAGTCTTGTTATATCTAACAGGCAAACTATTATTTTTTTCCATTAAAATACTTTAATCGACCAAATGTCCGTTCGATCAAAAGTAACCGACTAAATATGATTCGATCAACTGTGTTCGACCATTCGCCCGGATACAAATGAAAATGGTATCTGTTTGTTTATATTACTTTATGTCAAAACTAGGAAGTGAAAGATTTGGTAGAATTGCTACGCTGCTCAATGTCTACATATGCGCCGCTATAAATTCAAATGTAACCTAAACTGTTATTATACTTCCTTTAAAGAGACATTTATACATTATATGTTAGAATGAATCTCACCATTAACGTCATTCCGTTTCCTTGCAAACTATCGGCCAGAAGTTTGGTTAAATTACTGTCTCGATATGGAATATATTTCTTTTTCGACTTGTATCTATTATTGAATCGATGCAATAACCTGAAGGATAATATTATGAAATAATTTGAGAATAGTAATTAATACTGTATTCAAATAAAAAGTTTAAATTTTTGTATATTTTATTTGGCCTTACCAATTGGTTATAATTTGATGCATTATTGACCAATTATTCTAGAAATCACAAAAATTATAATTCTCGAGGTTTCTCAAGTACTTATACTTAGAATGTTATGTTAATTTTTAGTAGCATATTAATGCTACTGTAGATAACATCAGTAATTTTATGTGTATACATTCCTCTCCATATGCTTTTGCGAAACCTGCAAAACCGCAAGAGCCTAAAAATTTTATTGCTAGCTAACGAAATTTCGTAGTAAAAGAAAGAACCGATGGCATTTACTGAGGGTTTTGGGACTCTTGACATCCGACACGGAAAAATAAATAAAGATTTGTCACAAGCTGCCAAATTAAGCTTAATTGTTTTAAATTTATTCTAAAGTAAAGTATTTAGTTCGGTGACACCGAAATTATATACATATACATAATTACGAACGATAAATTCATTTTGTTGCAGAAATATATATTTGTTGCCTTATAACGTTGAATCTGTTAGCAAAAAAGCTCATAAAATTGCCTAGGAGTAGTATAAAAGCATCTCCACTTTTTTTAATATCTATCTAAGCTCCTGTAAGCCTTTAAAAATACAAATATTATAATACAATTATAAGAAATTAATTTTTAATATTTATAATGCTGGATTTTTCGTTTTACAACCCTTACAAGAATTATGATACTATTCTGAAGGATTATTATAAAAGCTTCAACATTATTATTATTATTATTATTCAGCAATACATTATTTGAATTTCACAAACTTTTCGCTGTCAATTAATCATATTAATCATTATAATCTCAGTTCTTATTTATTGACATATATTTTTTGTCTTAATTACGTATCTTCAGTTATTATAATAATAATGTTGGTACATTTTTAGTAATCCTTCAGATTAGTATCATAATTCTTATAGTTGTTGTAAAACTAAAAATCCAGCGTTATAAATGTTTAAAAATTAATTTTTTATAATTGTATTATAATATTTGTATTTTTAACAGGAGCATACATGAGATTAGATTGATACTGAAAAAAGCGGATATGCTTTTCTACCACTCCAAGGTAACTGCATAACTCTTTTTGCAATGATCATGCTAAGAGATTCATCGTTACTAGGCAACAAAAATAAATCTGAAAATTTATAGGCAGTTTCTGACTATAAAAAGACATCTTTTAGACAGTATATGGTTTTCAGTATCCGGAGCATAATTGCTGATTTTCAGTATTTAAGGTTTGAATGGCTTACAAGAGTGTGACAGCATACATTTATGACTTTAAAAGTGTTCTTAACCTTTAGAGGGTCATTAGAGGTTTTGAAAATCGCATTTTTCTATAGAAATATGGTCTAAGGTCCCTGAGTTAGGGCCAAATTAAGTTGCGATGTTGGTGAGTCAGACCCCTTACGCCTAGAGGCGTATTTCGGTCCGGTACGGTAAGGCCAAATGTTGAAATGTTCAAAATTTCAGAAAACCGTTAAAATGCACAATTTATTTCATTTTCAGCTGTATTTATGTTTTATCTGGTCATTCTATATCAATATTACTTAAAAAATATTACAAAGAGCGTATCAACCGGCGATATCTGAGTTTCTTTATTCTTTACATTTGAAAACTACACAAATACATTATAACACACAAAAAAAATAAAAGTCAAAACCCACGGACCAGAGCATATACACTTTATGTTTTTCGGGTCACTGAATCTGAATCCGGTGTCGGTTAGACCCCATGACCTCAGAGCCAAGGTCATTTGAAGGTCAAATCTACAAAATATGGTACCCTCCTTGAAAACATATGTGTATATGTTTTTTGGTTTGCTGAATCTGAAACCCTAATTTTTTCCTCAAACATTCTTTCGGGTTATTGCTAAACATAATTTTCAAATTAAATGGACATTTTGCAAATTTGACCTTCAAATGACCTTGACCCTGAGTTGATGAGGTCAATCCGACTTCAGATTATGATTCAAAAACATGAGCATTCTAAGTGAAAAATTGTAACTAGTGACTTCTCAAACTCCTACACATAATTTTCAAGTAGGATTGTCATCGAAACTAGAAATGTTTTGGAAACTTAGCCATATTACATCCCCTATTTTAAATTTAATTTTTTTGGTGCAGAATCATGTTTGGAGACTTCGTTAACCCTCACACCTGAATTGAATTATTTAAATGAAAAAAATTGAGTACTTATGAAAAAAAATTTACGCCTCTAGGCGTTTTCCGGCCCTCTAAGGGTTATGAAAAATTCAGTATATTAAAAAAAAGCCATATTTATTTTTATAGTGAACAATGCATCTTCTGGGAACTACAAATTCATGAAAATGGGTATATAATGAAAAAAGTGCTAAAATGTCAAATTTGACTCTTTGTAACTTAAAATAATAGCCCCACAAAAAACTGAAAAAATTCAGAGGAACTACTGGACACTTCTAAAACATATTCCCGCAATTATAGCAATATTCATTTTACTCATCTTCGATTTCACAGAGAACCACCCATATATCTCTCTATAATATATAAATATTTCGCCGCCAACGCCGCCGTGTCTAAGAATTCAGGATTCAACATATATATATGTTTTATATATATGTCATATATATATGTCATATATATGTGTTATATATATATGTCATATATATGTTTTATATATATATATATGTCATATATATATGTTATATATATGTGTCATATATATATGTGTGTGTGTGTGTGTGTGTGCGTGCGTGGGCGCGTGTGCGTGCGTGAGTGTGTTTGTTTATGTGTTATGCCCTAAAATACATGAAAATTAGTGATTTTATGATGTTTATGAGGCATAACTTACAACAGCGGTCTTGGCCAATAAGCTAACCACCGCCATTCGAAAGCTCTCGAAAAATGTGATCTTTTAAGCGGTGTTAGATCAAAATCGATTGTGGCGTGGTCGCCTTTTTTTGATATTCAATATTTTCGAGTGCCCTATCTCTTCGAGATTTTAAAATTAAGAATTGTAAACCAGATAGATAAGTTCTAAAGATTATTTTGAACAAAAGTTGTTTATAATGTTTTTTCAAAAAAATCAATAGATTTTGAGATAAATGGCTTAAATATAATAATTTTTCTAAAAATTTGAAAAATTTCCACTTTTCATGGTCGAATAACTCTTAAGCAAATTATTTTTAAAACCTAAAAATTTTTTTCTATCTTCTGGAAGATATTTCCAGCCTGTTCTCAAATTTTGGAGCGATTTAAAATTTTCATCGTACCACTTGACGCGAAATAGCCCATATATATATATATATATATATATATATTTTAAATTTGTGTTTTCAAGAATAGATAATATATGTATTTTTTCCATGCGCAAAAAAAAGTTGTGAATATAACTTGAAAGAATGTGTATTAGTTTACTTATTCCTGATAAAACTCATAAAATAAAAACGGACCTAAAATTTAATGTAATGTTTTAAAAAAAAATGCACAATTTTTCGAAGATAAAATAAATATTAATCAAGTATAACATACACTTTTCCAAATATCTGTATGTGAAATATACAATAAGTTAAAAATTATATACATTAATTATTGCATTTTTAAGATAATTCTATTATAAACAGTAATGGCAAAAGAAAATTCAAATTTTAATAGTGACTATATAAAATACGAATAACATTTAACTCTGTAACTAAAGGGAAAAATAAATTGGATATACCCTGGTAGAAAATAGCGCAGATTCTGACCAGAATTTCTGGTCAACACATGTTAAATTGGTGTATATCTAGAAATTCTGCAAATTTTCTGAAAAGGATTTCTAGCAATATCTTATTTTCAAAAATGTTTACCAGAAATTCTGACCATAAATAGGCTCAATTTTCTACCAGGGTAATTATGGATTAAAACGCAAATTTTGAAAGAGGGTGCAAATTACGAATTACGGGAGAAATGGAAGAAACAGGTTTTTATTTATATACCGCTAAAATGTTATAAATAATTCTTTAAAACTAATACAAAAATTAATTTAATTACGAAGAAAGTTTTATTACTCTAAAAGTACAAAATATTAATGACATATAGAACTCTTGGCGATGAATTAACTAAATTAATTTTAGGAGGTATAGTTCTATTTAGATCCGTTTAAAACAATCTAAAATTTTGACTTCTTAGTAAAAACCTATTAAAATTTTAGATTGTTTTAAACGGATCTAAATAGAACTATACCTCCTAAAATTAATTTAGTTAATTCATCGCCAAGAGTTCTATATGTCATTAATATTTTGTACTTTTAGAGTAAAAACTTTCTTCGTAATTAAATTAATTTTTGTATTAGTTTTAAAGAATTATTTATAACATTTTAGCGGTATATAAATAAAAACCTGTTTCTTCCATTTCTCCCGTAATTCGTAATTTGCACCCTCTTTCAAAATTTGCGTTTTAATCCATAATTACCCTGGTAGAAAATTGAGCCTATTTATGGTCAGAATTTCTGGTAAACATTTTTGAAAATAAGATATTGCTAGAATCCTTTTCAGAAAATTTGCAGAATTTCTAGATATACACCAATTTAACATGTGTTGACCAGAAATTCTGGTCAGAATCTGCGCTATTTTCTACCAGGGTATATCCAATTTATTTTTCCCTTTAGTTACAGAGTTAAATGTTATTCGTATTTTATATAGTCACTATTAAAATTTGAATTTTCTTTTGCCATTACTGTTTATAATAGAATTATCTTAAAAATGCAATAATTAATGTATATAATTTTTAACTTATTGTATATTTCACATACAGATATTTGGAAAAGTGTATGTTATACTTGATTAATATTTTTTTATCTTCGAAAAATTGTGCATTTTTTTTAAAACATTACATTAAATTTTAGGTCCGTTTTTATTTATGAGTTTTATCAGGAATAAGTAAACTAATACACATTCTTTCAAGTTATATTCACAACTTTTTTTTGCGCATGGAAAAATACATATATTATCTATTCTTGAAACACAAATTTAAAATATATATATATATATATATATATGGGCTATTTCGCGTCAAGTGGTACGATGAAAATTTTAAATCGCTCCAAAATTTGAGAACAGGCTGGAAATATCTTCCAGAAGATAGAAAAAAATTTTTAGGTTTTAAAAATAATTTGCTTAAGAGTTATTCGACCATGAAAAGTGGAAATTTTTCAAATTTTTAGAAAAATTATTATATTTAAGCCATTTATCTCAAAATCTATTGATTTTTTTGAAAAAACATTATAAACAACTTTTGTTCAAAATAATCTTTAGAACTTATCTATCTGGTTTACAATTCTTAATTTTAAAATCTCGAAGAGATAGGGCACTCGAAAATATTGAATATCAAAAAAGGCGACCACGCCACAATCGATTTTGATCTAACACCGCTTAAAAGATCACATTTTTCGAGAGCTTTCGAATGGCGGTGGTTAGCTTATTGGCCAAGACCGCTGTTGTAAGTTATGCCTCATAAACATCATAAAATCACTAATTTTCATGTATTTTAGGGCATAACACATAAACAAACACACTCACGCACGCACACGCGCCCACGCACGCACACACACACACACACCACATATATATATGACACATATAATAACATATATATGACATATATATATATATAAAACATATAATGACATATATATAACACATATATATGACATATATATATGACATATATAAAACATATATATATGTTGAATCCTGAATTCTTAGACACGGCGGCGTTGGCGGCGAAATATTTATATATTAGAGAGATATATGGGTGGTTCTCTGTGAAATCGAAGATGAGTAAAATGATTGCTATAATTGCGGGAATATGTTTTAGAAGTGTCCAGTAGTTCCTCTGAATTTTTTCAGTTTTTTGTGGGGCTATTATTTAAGTTACAAAGAGTCAAATTTGACATTTTAGCACTTTTTCATTATATACCCATTTTCATGAATTTGTAGTTCCCAGAAGATGCATTGTTCACTATAAAAATAAATATGGCTTTTTTTTAATATACTGAATTTTTCATAACCCTTAGAGGGCCGGAAAACGCCTAGAGGCGTAAATTTTTTTCATAAGTACTCAATTTTTTTCATTTAAATAATTCAATTCAGGTGTGAGGGTTAACGAAGTCTCCAAACATGATTCTGCACCAAAAAAATTAAATTTAAAATAGGGGATGTAATATGGCTAAGTTTCCAAAACATTTCTAGTTTCGATGACAATCCTACTTGAAAATTATGTGTAGGAGTTTGAGAAGTCACTAGTTACAATTTTTCACTTAGAATGCTCATGTTTTTGAATCATAATCTGAAGTCGGATTGACCTCATCAACTCAGGGTCAAGGTCATTTGAAGGTCAAATTTGCAAAATGTCCATTTAATTTGAAAATTATGTTTAGCAATAACCCGAAAGAATGTTTGAGGAAAAAATTAGGGTTTCAGATTCAGCAAACCAAAAAACATATACACATATGTTTTCAAGGAGGGTACCATATTTTGTAGATTTGACCTTCAAATGACCTTGGCTCTGAGGTCATGGGGTCTAACCGACACCGGATTCAGATTCAGTGACCCGAAAAACATAAAGTGTATATGCTCTGGTCCGTGGGTTTTGACTTTTATTTTTTTTGTGTGTTATAATGTATTTGTGTAGTTTTCAAATGTAAAGAATAAAGAAACTCAGATATCGCCGGTTGATACGCTCTTTGTAATATTTTTTAAGTAATATTGATATAGAATGACCAGATAAAACATAAATACAGCTGAAAATGAAATAAATTGTGCATTTTAACGGTTTTCTGAAATTTTGAACATTTCAACATTTGGCCTTACCGTACCGGACCGAAATACGCCTCTAGGCGTAAGGGGTCTGACTCACCAACATCGCAACTTAATTTGGCCCTAACTCAGGGACCTTAGACCATATTTCTATAGAAAAATGCGATTTTCAAAACCTCTAATGACCCTCTAAAGGTTAAGAACACTTTTAAAGTCATAAATGTATGCTGTCACACTCTTGTAAGCCATTCAAACCTTAAATACTGAAAATCAGCAATTATGCTCCGGATACTGAAAACCATATACTGTCTAAAAGATGTCTTTTTATAGTCAGAAACTGCCTATAAATTTTCAGATTTATTTTTGTTGCCTAGTAACGATGAATCTCTTAGCATGATCATTGCAAAAGAGTTATGCAGTTACCTTGGAGTGGTAGAAAAGCATATCCGCTTTTTTCAGTATCAATCTAATCTCATGTATGCTCCTGTTAAAAATACAAATATTATAATACAATTATAAAAAATTAATTTTTAAACATTTATAACGCTGGATTTTTAGTTTTACAACAACTATAAGAATTATGATACTAATCTGAAGGATTACTAAAAATGTACCAACATTATTATTATAATAACTGAAGATACGTAATTAAGACAAAAATATATGTCAATAAATAAGAACTGAGATTATAATGATTAATATGATTAATTGACAGCGAAAAGTTTGTGAAATTCAAATAATGTATTGCTGAATAATAATAATAATAATGTTGAAGCTTTTATAATAATCCTTCAGAATAGTATCATAATTCTTGTAAGGGTTGTAAAACGAAAAATCCAGCATTATAAATATTAAAAATTAATTTCTTATAATTGTATTATAATATTTGTATTTTTAAAGGCTTACAGGAGCTTAGATAGATATTAAAAAAAGTGGAGATGCTTTTATACTACTCCTAGGCAATTTTATGAGCTTTTTTGCTAACAGATTCAACGTTATAAGGCAACAAATATATATTTCTGCAACAAAATGAATTTATCGTTCGTAATTATGTATATGTATATAATTTCGGTGTCACCGAACTAAATACTTTACTTTAGAATAAATTTAAAACAATTAAGCTTAATTTGGCAGCTTGTGACAAATCTTTATTTATTTTTCCGTGTCGGATGTCAAGAGTCCCAAAACCCTCAGTAAATGCCATCGGTTCTTTCTTTTACTACGAAATTTCGTTAGCTAGCAATAAAATTTTTAGGCTCTTGCGGTTTTGCAGGTTTCGCAAAAGCATATGGAGAGGAATGTATACACATAAAATTACTGATGTTATCTACAGTAGCATTAATATGCTACTAAAAATTAACATAACATTCTAAGTATAAGTACTTGAGAAACCTCGAGAATTATAATTTTTGTGATTTCTAGAATAATTGGTCAATAATGCATCAAATTATAACCAATTGGTAAGGCCAAATAAAATATACAAAAATTTAAACTTTTTATTTGAATACAGTATTAATTACTATTCTCAAATTATTTCATAATATTATCCTTCAGGTTATTGCATCGATTCAATAATAGATACAAGTCGAAAAGAAAATATATTCCATATCGAGACAGTAATTTAACCAAACTTCTGGCCGATAGTTTGCAAGGAAACGGAATGACGTTAATGGTGAGATTCATTCTAACATATAATGTATAAATGTCTCTTTAAAGGAAGTATAATAACAGTTTAGGTTACATTTGAATTTATAGCGGCGCATATGTAGACATTGAGCAGCGTAGCAATTCTACCAAATCTTTCACTTCCTAGTTTTGACATAAAGTAATATAAACAAACAGATACCATTTTCATTTGTATCCGGCGAATGGTCGAACACAGTTGATCGAATCATATTTAGTCGGTTACTTTTGATCGAACGGACATTTGGTCGATTAAAGTATTTTAATGGAAAAAATAATAGTTTGCCTGTTAGATATAACAAGACTTTTGACATTATTGGGCTCTACTGTAAAACTCAATTGGATTCTTGGACATACTGCATCAAAACCAATGCGGTAGCAATAGCAGTTACTGCATGATAAAAGGATTAGGCCCGGCACTCTCGGGAGAAATTACCGGAGGTTACTCGAACTCTCTCTTTCTCCTGCACGCGTACGCGATCGTGATCTCACGCCAATCTTCTCGCGGTTGCGCGTGAATCCACCGAGGATTTCCTGTCTCACCACGTATAAGCAAGGAAGGCGTTACCGGCTATGTGCATGTTTTGGTGACTCGCATAATCTCTGCCTTGTCCCTCCTTAGCAAGCTTGCGCGTCGGACCATTATTAGTCCTTCCGCAGCTTGTTCGCGGGCTTTCCTGATCGTATACGAGCTTTTCCTTTTCGCACTCGCGCTCGTAATAAGGTATAGCTTCATACTCTTAATATATAGCTTACCTTTACACCTCCCTTACAGAAAGTTCCATTCAAAGAGACCTTTCAGAGAGAAATTCCAGCTCCTAACCTTGGTATTGTCCAGGCATGTCTCTAGTTCGGATTTTGAGTCTACCAGTCTAATCCCCTACCGCAAGTGTGCGGTTCTATGGCCTTATCTGTCGGATGAACCCCTTTTTCGGCGGAACGCTCGCTGTGGGTATCGCCTCCCCGCTGGGGACAGTAATGCAGTCAGATCATCTGCGACAACACGAGAAGTCTTTCAACTACTCTACGGCCCATTAGGCCTCTTGGTAATTGCTGCTCTACTTTGCATTGCTGGCAGATTTAACATTTTCGCACGTAGTCATCTACCCCTGCGTAATATCGCGGCCAATAGTATAATCTAACAACCCGTACCAGTCTTCTCGCGACCTAAATGGCCAGCAGTTGGATCGTCGTGATATTTTCTTAGACAAGCAATTCTCTTGAGGCACTAACATTTTCCATGCCTCGATGTCTTATACGACAATTCTAAGGTGGGGTCGGGCCGGTAATTTTCAAGATTTCCACCTACTACTTTCCATTCGGGAAAATCCCGTGGTCTGTCTCATACATCTTTTACCCATGAGAGATACCGCTGGTCAACAGTGGTGTCGCTCCAAGAAACCAAGGCTATCGTCGGTTCATCCTCCTTCTACATTCTGGAGAGCGCATTCAATGGTGAAGGTGTGTGCTTGGATTTTGAGAGACGCCCATCTTGCGAGACGACTCGTTGGGTTGCTCATATTACAGAGTCAACGCGAACTGTTGTGGTCGGTTACGATTCGAAACTCGTAACCTTCTATATACTTCCTGAATTTTTTATTGCCCAGACAACGGCCAAACATTCTTGTTCGGTGAACCAATAGTTTGTTTCGGCTGGGGACAGGATCCCACTCGCGTACTCCAAAACTCTCTCGTCTCCGTCCACGAGTTGGAATAGCCCCTATGTCGGTATCTCTGACGTCTGTTTTCAGTATATACTGCCTATTTGGGACAGGACGCTGTAGAATCGGTGCTGACATTAGCACGGTCTTGAGCTGCTGGAAAGCTTGCTCTTGCTCATCGACCTACTCATACCGCTGGTTCTATTCTTGGTTAAAAGCGTCAATGGTTCTGCGATTGTCACGCAATCTGGAATAAATCGATTGTGCCAAGCAGTCATACCGTGCAAGCGACGACGCTGCTTAAGATATATCGGAGCATGATACTCTTTTATCGGCTCTATCTTGGCGGGATTAGGACGTACTCCGTGTTGGTTTACTAGTACACCAAGGTATTTAACCTCCAATTTGTAAAACACGCAGTTATCACGGTTTATTAACAGTTCAGCTTTTACCAGCCTTTTAAGAACTTCTTTTAGGTAACGCTTATGATCCCCGAATGTCTCTGACACGACGATAATATCGTCAAGGTAAGCATAAGCGTGCGGTACCAGGTCTGGTCCTACGACTTGGTCTATCATCCATTGAAAGGTCGTCCCTGCATATGCCAATTCGTACGGCATCCTCGTGAATTGGAACAGTCCCAGCCCAGAGACTGTAAAAGCAGCAATATGGCGCGACTCGACTTGCAACGGTATCTGATAATAGGTGCAGTTCATGTTGAGAGTGGAGATATAGCGGGCCTTTCTTAATTATATCATGTATGGGAGGCAAAGGATACGCATCCGGTTTTGTTAGAGCATTGACTTTTCTAAGGTCGATACAAAACCGTATGGAATTGTCATCCATTCTCGCCATCACCACTAAACTTGACCATGCGCTGGTTGAAGCATCTCCTAGACTTGGCTGTGTATTTCCTCTTGGATCATATCTGAGATCGGGTAGTACCACTACTTGATCGCTTTGGCAGATCTCACATCGATCGTGTGCTCGACGACGTGTGATCGGCCGATCTTGGACACGGTGTCGGAATGGATTCGGTCCATAGTTGATGCAAATCCTCGCGTTGACTGTCGATTGCATCAGCGACACCTGCTGACGGAAACGAAGCCTTCCTACTGTCCAATTTGGTTACCTCTAATATCATGGGATTTGCTTTATTTGGGGACAGCAGATCAGTTTTAATATGTAACTAGCCGTTCTACCTCAGTCGCTACCGCTCCCTCGGTTAGTATAATATTTACCATGCCATTTACTATAACATTTAGAGTAGTTACCAAAATATTTTGTACAATTTTTTACATTCTAGAAATTATACAATTATTATTTTACAGTTTTTTAAATTTTGTTCATTACGATATTAATTTTATAAATGTTTTATAAATTTTATTTCTCAATATTTTCAACGAAAATACTTCAAATACGCCAAGAGTGGACCGATCTTTATACTAAAAAACTAAATAAAACTGTAATATTTCCATAATTTTTTCAGTTTTAGCAAGGTGTTTAGATTAGGAACATTTCGGAAACTTTACTAACATTTATTACTCAAAAATAATTGTTTAAAATGAGTTAAAGTATACCACTCTATGTACAAAAATAGGCCAAACTTTGTTAAAGTTGGAAAAATGTTTCAAATATTACAGATTTGATAAATAGAAGAAGAAGAAGGACTTTTAAGTCAATAGAAGAGGTTTTTAATAAGATTGAAATTGCTCTGTAGGATTCGAATTGTTATAGTGGGTTATGGTTGTATGATAAATGCTAGATTGTAACAGCTTGCGAATGTTATATACATAATTTTGTATATTTTATGTATTTTATATAATATATACATACATATTATATACACATTTCAATGTTATATAACAATTGTCGCTTGATGCAGACAATTCATGAGTTTTTAAATTGGTTTGTTTCTTTTTTAATGTCATATAACAAATGTCGCTTGACGCAGACAGTTCATTTGTTTTAAAATTTGTTTATTTCGTAAATAATGTTATATATCAAATGTCGCTGGATTCAGACAATTTATTAATTCTAAAATTTGTTTATTTGGTAAATAATTTATATATCAAATGTCGCTTGATGCAACAAATCATTAATTTTTAAATTTGTTTATTTCGTAAATAATGTTATATATCAAATGTCGCTGGATTCAGACAATTTATTAATTCTAAAGTTTGTTTATTTGGTAAATAATGTTATATATCAATGTCGCTGGATTCAGATAATTTATGAATTTTAAAATTTGTTTTTTCGGTAATAATTTTATATAAAAAAATGTCGCTTGATGCAGACAATCATTATTTTTTAAATTGGTTTGTTTCGTACTTTAATGTTATATAATAAATGTCGCTTCATACAGACAATTAATTATTTTAAAAAATAATTTTTTTTTAATTTTGTTGTATAAAATGTTGTTTATTGCAGAAAACTTATTATTTAAAATTTTTTAATAATTATATAATGTTAATATTTTTGGTAAATTAATATTTAATATTAAAAATTAATTTTTTTTTATTTATCAGACACTTCAGAAAACACTATATTTGTCGTATATACTATTGCATT
Organism: Theocolax elegans; assembly: GCA_026168455.1. Classification (NCBI taxonomy): domain Eukaryota; kingdom Metazoa; phylum Arthropoda; class Insecta; order Hymenoptera; family Cerocephalidae; genus Theocolax; species Theocolax elegans. The sequence continues at coordinate 57,055,953 of CM047425.1, forward strand.
CTCACATAAATTATTTTATTTATATTAAGTATTTCTCCTTTGGCATTTGTAACTATCATTGACTGATTTGAAAAATGTATTTTCAAATTTTTCTCATCAGTATTAATAATAATTGAATAAACAATTTTTGGTCGGAAATTAGAAGTCAAAAAAAGCATAATTTTTTAACACAAACATCATAATGAATTGTCGATATAAAAATCTGGAAAAATGTGGGTACATTGTTGAAAACATGCCTAAGGGCCTGACGTTCAGGATTTTTTCAAAAATTCATTCGTTTGTTTATAAAAAATGATAAAAAATGACCATTTTCTAAGCACACATCCCCTTAAAACAACGTAATTAAAACATTCACTACAATATGGGCTGTAAATTTGTTCTTAAAATTACAATTCTTAAATGTTATTTCCTACTTTTTCACGCTTTTATGAAAAAAATTTGTTATTGTCAGATTATATAGAAGTTGCGAAAACCTTTTAATATACCGTGCTATAAATTTAAAAATTAACAATAAGTAAAAGATAGGATATTAACTTGTTTAAGGCATTTTGTAGCTACTTTTCTTAGGTAGTTACCACTGTTAAATGAAACGCTCTTTTCTACATTTTTCGTTGATTTTCTAGATTCAAAATACTACAATGTTAGTTTACAAGTTGTTTTAACCGATTAAAAATAGCTCCAGTTTGCAAAAATTGTAACAAAATCACTACCTATTTCTTACCTATTTAAAGGATACATCAAGTAGATTCGGAAAATAAAATTAAAAATTTGATAATTTGAACGAGTCTATAAAACGGCAGGATTAAAAACGGAAACACCATTAAATTATCATTAGTATTTAATTAAACAATCAAATGAATTTTTGAAAAAATCCTGAACGTCAGGCCCTTAGGCATGTTTTCAACAATGTACCCACATTTTTCCAGATTTTTATATCGACAATTCATTATGATGTTTGTGTTAAAAAATTATGCTTTTTTTGACTTCTAATTTCCGACCAAAAATTGTTTATTCAATTATTATTAATACTGATGAGAAAAATTTGAAAATACATTTTTCAAATCAGTCAATGATAGTTACAAATGCCAAAGGAGAAATACTTAATATAAATAAAATAATTTATGTGAGAATGCAATAGTATATACGACAAATATAGTGTTTTCTGAAGTGTCTGATAAATAAAAAAAAATTAATTTTTAATATTAAATATTAATTTACCAAAAATATTAACATTATATAATTATTAAAAAATTTTAAAATAATAAGTTTTCTGCAATAAACAACATTTTATACAACAAAAATTAAAAAAAAATTATTTTTTAAAATAATTAATTGTCTGTATGAAGCGACATTTATTATATAACATTAAAGTACGAAACAAACCAATTTAAAAAATAATGATTGTCTGCATCAAGCGACATTTTTTTTATATAAAATTATTACCGAAAAAACAAATTTTAAAATTCATAAATTATCTGAATCCAGCGACATTGATATATAACATTATTTACCAAATAAACAAACTTTAGAATTAATAAATTGTCTGAATCCAGCGACATTTGATATATAACATTATTTACGAAATAAACAAATTTAAAAATTAATGATTTGTTGCATCAAGCGACATTTGATATATAAATTATTTACCAAATAAACAAATTTTAGAATTAATAAATTGTCTGAATCCAGCGACATTTGATATATAACATTATTTACGAAATAAACAAATTTTAAAACAAATGAACTGTCTGCGTCAAGCGACATTTGTTATATGACATTAAAAAGAAACAAACCAATTTAAAAACTCATGAATTGTCTGCATCAAGCGACAATTGTTATATAACATTGAAATGTGTATATAATATGTATGTATATATTATATAAAATACATAAAATATACAAAATTATGTATATAACATTCGCAAGCTGTTACAATCTAGCATTTATCATACAACCATAACCCACTATAACAATTCGAATCCTACAGAGCAATTTCAATCTTATTAAAAACCTCTTCTATTGACTTAAAAGTCCTTCTTCTTCTTCTATTTATCAAATCTGTAATATTTGAAACATTTTTCCAACTTTAACAAAGTTTGGCCTATTTTTGTACATAGAGTGGTATACTTTAACTCATTTTAAACAATTATTTTTGAGTAATAAATGTTAGTAAAGTTTCCGAAATGTTCCTAATCTAAACACCTTGCTAAAACTGAAAAAATTATGGAAATATTACAGTTTTATTTAGTTTTTTAGTATAAAGATCGGTCCACTCTTGGCGTATTTTGAAGTATTTTCGTTGAAAATATTGAGAAAATAAAATTTATAAAACATTTATAAAATTAATATCGTAATGAACAAAATTTAAAAAACTGTAAAATAATAATTGTATAATTTCTAGAATGTAAAAAATTGTACAAAATATTTTGGTAACTACTCTAAATGTTATAGTAAATGGCATGGTAAATATTATACTAACCGAGGGAGCGGTAGCGACTGAGGTAGAACGGCTAGTTACATATTAAAACTGATCTGCTGTCCCCAAATAAAGCAAATCCCATGATATTAGAGGTAACCAAATTGGACAGTAGGAAGGCTTCGTTTCCGTCAGCAGGTGTCGCTGATGCAATCGACAGTCAACGCGAGGATTTGCATCAACTATGGACCGAATCCATTCCGACACCGTGTCCAAGATCGGCCGATCACACGTCGTCGAGCACACGATCGATGTGAGATCTGCCAAAGCGATCAAGTAGTGGTACTACCCGATCTCAGATATGATCCAAGAGGAAATACACAGCCAAGTCTAGGAGATGCTTCAACCAGCGCATGGTCAAGTTTAGTGGTGATGGCGAGAATGGATGACAATTCCATACGGTTTTGTATCGACCTTAGAAAAGTCAATGCTCTAACAAAACCGGATGCGTATCCTTTGCCTCCCATACATGATATAATTAAGAAAGGCCCGCTATATCTCCACTCTCAACATGAACTGCACCTATTATCAGATACCGTTGCAAGTCGAGTCGCGCCATATTGCTGCTTTTACAGTCTCTGGGCTGGGACTGTTCCAATTCACGAGGATGCCGTACGAATTGGCATATGCAGGGACGACCTTTCAATGGATGATAGACCAAGTCGTAGGACCAGACCTGGTACCGCACGCTTATGCTTACCTTGACGATATTATCGTCGTGTCAGAGACATTCGGGGATCATAAGCGTTACCTAAAAGAAGTTCTTAAAAGGCTGGTAAAAGCTGAACTGTTAATAAACCGTGATAACTGCGTGTTTTACAAATTGGAGGTTAAATACCTTGGTGTACTAGTAAACCAACACGGAGTACGTCCTAATCCCGCCAAGATAGAGCCGATAAAAGAGTATCATGCTCCGATATATCTTAAGCAGCGTCGTCGCTTGCACGGTATGACTGCTTGGCACAATCGATTTATTCCAGATTGCGTGACAATCGCAGAACCATTGACGCTTTTAACCAAGAATAGAACCAGCGGTATGAGTAGGTCGATGAGCAAGAGCAAGCTTTCCAGCAGCTCAAGACCGTGCTAATGTCAGCACCGATTCTACAGCGTCCTGTCCCAAATAGGCAGTATATACTGAAAACAGACGTCAGAGATACCGACATAGGGGCTATTCCAACTCGTGGACGGAGACGAGAGAGTTTTGGAGTACGCGAGTGGGATCCTGTCCCCAGCCGAAACAAACTATTGGTTCACCGAACAAGAATGTTTGGCCGTTGTCTGGGCAATAAAAAATTCAGGAAGTATATAGAAGGTTACGAGTTTCGAATCGTAACCGACCACAACAGTTCGCGTTGACTCTGTAATATGAGCAACCCAACGAGTCGTCTCGCAAGATGGGCGTCTCTCAAAATCCAAGCACACACCTTCACCATTGAATGCGCTCTCCAGAATGTAGAAGGAGGATGAACCGACGATAGCCTTGGTTTCTTGGAGCGACACCACTGTTGACCAGCGGTATCTCTCATGGGTAAAAGATGTATGAGACAGACCACGGGATTTTCCCGAATGGAAAGTAGTAGGTGGAAATCTTGAAAATTACCGGCCCGACCCCACCTTAGAATTGTCGTATAAGACATCGAGGCATGGAAAATGTTAGTGCCTCAAGAGAATTGCTTGTCTAAGAAAATATCACGACGATCCAACTGCTGGCCATTTAGGTCGCGAGAAGACTGGTACGGGTTGTTAGATTATACTATTGGCCGCGATATTACGCAGGGGTAGATGACTACGTGCGAAAATGTTAAATCTGCCAGCAATGCAAAGTAGAGCAGCAATTACCAAGAGGCCTAATGGGCCGTAGAGTAGTTGAAAGACTTCTCGTGTTGTCGCAGATGATCTGACTGCATTACTGTCCCCAGCGGGGAGGCGATACCCACAGCGAGCGTTCCGCCGAAAAAGGGGTTCATCCGACAGATAAGGCCATAGAACCGCACACTTGCGGTAGGGGATTAGACTGGTAGACTCAAAATCCGAACTAGAGACATGCCTGGACAATACCAAGGTTAGGAGCTGGAATTTCTCTCTGAAAGGTCTCTTTGAATGGAACTTTCTGTAAGGGAGGTGTAAAGGTAAGCTATATATTAAGAGTATGAAGCTATACCTTATTACGAGCGCGAGTGCGAAAAGGAAAAGCTCGTATACGATCAGGAAAGCCCGCGAACAAGCTGCGGAAGGACTAATAATGGTCCGACGCGCAAGCTTGCTAAGGAGGGACAAGGCAGAGATTATGCGAGTCACCAAAACATGCACATAGCCGGTAACGCCTTCCTTGCTTATACGTGGTGAGACAGGAAATCCTCGGTGGATTCACGCGCAACCGCGAGAAGATTGGCGTGAGATCACGATCGCGTACGCGTGCAGGAGAAAGAGAGAGTTCGAGTAACCTCCGGTAATTTCTCCCGAGAGTGCCGGGCCTAATCCTTTTATCATGCAGTAACTGCTATTGCTACCGCATTGGTTTTGATGCAGTATGTCCAAGAATCCAATTGAGTTTTACAGTAGAGCCCAATAATGTCAAAAGTCTTGTTATATCTAACAGGCAAACTATTATTTTTTCCATTAAAATACTTTAATCGACCAAATGTCCGTTCGATCAAAAGTAACCGACTAAATATGATTCGATCAACTGTGTTCGACCATTCGCCGGATACAAATGAAAATGGTATCTGTTTGTTTATATTACTTTATGTCAAAACTAGGAAGTGAAAGATTTGGTAGAATTGCTACGCTGCTCAATGTCTACATATGCGCCGCTATAAATTCAAATGTAACCTAAACTGTTATTATACTTCCTTTAAAGAGACATTTATACATTATATGTTAGAATGAATCTCACCATTAACGTCATTCCGTTTCCTTGCAAACTATCGGCCAGAAGTTTGGTTAAATTACTGTCTCGATATGGAATATATTTTCTTTTCGACTTGTATCTATTATTGAATCGATGCAATAACCTGAAGGATAATATTATGAAATAATTTGAGAATAGTAATTAATACTGTATTCAAATAAAAAGTTTAAATTTTTGTATATTTTATTTGGCCTTACCAATTGGTTATAATTTGATGCATTATTGACCAATTATTCTAGAAATCACAAAAATTATAATTCTCGAGGTTTCTCAAGTACTTATACTTAGAATGTTATGTTAATTTTTAGTAGCATATTAATGCTACTGTAGATAACATCAGTAATTTTATGTGTATACATTCCTCTCCATATGCTTTTGCGAAACCTGCAAAACCGCAAGAGCCTAAAAATTTTATTGCTAGCTAACGAAATTTCGTAGTAAAAGAAAGAACCGATGGCATTTACTGAGGGTTTTGGGACTCTTGACATCCGACACGGAAAAATAAATAAAGATTTGTCACAAGCTGCCAAATTAAGCTTAATTGTTTTAAATTTATTCTAAAGTAAAGTATTTAGTTCGGTGACACCGAAATTATATACATATACATAATTACGAACGATAAATTCATTTTGTTGCAGAAATATATATTTGTTGCCTTATAACGTTGAATCTGTTAGCAAAAAAGCTCATAAAATTGCCTAGGAGTAGTATAAAAGCATCTCCACTTTTTTTAATATCTATCTAAGCTCCTGTAAGCCTTTAAAAATACAAATATTATAATACAATTATAAGAAATTAATTTTTAATATTTATAATGCTGGATTTTTCGTTTTACAACCCTTACAAGAATTATGATACTATTCTGAAGGATTATTATAAAAGCTTCAACATTATTATTATTATTATTCAGCAATACATTATTTGAATTTCACAAACTTTTCGCTGTCAATTAATCATATTAATCATTATAATCTCAGTTCTTATTTATTGACATATATTTTTGTCTTAATTACGTATCTTCAGTTATTATAATAATAATGTTGGTACATTTTTAGTAATCCTTCAGATTAGTATCATAATTCTTATAGTTGTTGTAAAACTAAAAATCCAGCGTTATAAATGTTTAAAAATTAATTTTTTATAATTGTATTATAATATTTGTATTTTTAACAGGAGCATACATGAGATTAGATTGATACTGAAAAAAGCGGATATGCTTTTCTACCACTCCAAGGTAACTGCATAACTCTTTTGCAATGATCATGCTAAGAGATTCATCGTTACTAGGCAACAAAAATAAATCTGAAAATTTATAGGCAGTTTCTGACTATAAAAAGACATCTTTTAGACAGTATATGGTTTTCAGTATCCGGAGCATAATTGCTGATTTTCAGTATTTAAGGTTTGAATGGCTTACAAGAGTGTGACAGCATACATTTATGACTTTAAAAGTGTTCTTAACCTTTAGAGGGTCATTAGAGGTTTTGAAAATCGCATTTTTCTATAGAAATATGGTCTAAGGTCCCTGAGTTAGGGCCAAATTAAGTTGCGATGTTGGTGAGTCAGACCCCTTACGCCTAGAGGCGTATTTCGGTCCGGTACGGTAAGGCCAAATGTTGAAATGTTCAAAATTTCAGAAAACCGTTAAAATGCACAATTTATTTCATTTTCAGCTGTATTTATGTTTTATCTGGTCATTCTATATCAATATTACTTAAAAAATATTACAAAGAGCGTATCAACCGGCGATATCTGAGTTTCTTTATTCTTTACATTTGAAAACTACACAAATACATTATAACACACAAAAAAAATAAAAGTCAAAACCCACGGACCAGAGCATATACACTTTATGTTTTTCGGGTCACTGAATCTGAATCCGGTGTCGGTTAGACCCCATGACCTCAGAGCCAAGGTCATTTGAAGGTCAAATCTACAAAATATGGTACCCTCCTTGAAAACATATGTGTATATGTTTTTTGGTTTGCTGAATCTGAAACCCTAATTTTTTCCTCAAACATTCTTTCGGGTTATTGCTAAACATAATTTTCAAATTAAATGGACATTTTGCAAATTTGACCTTCAAATGACCTTGACCCTGAGTTGATGAGGTCAATCCGACTTCAGATTATGATTCAAAAACATGAGCATTCTAAGTGAAAAATTGTAACTAGTGACTTCTCAAACTCCTACACATAATTTTCAAGTAGGATTGTCATCGAAACTAGAAATGTTTTGGAAACTTAGCCATATTACATCCCCTATTTTAAATTTAATTTTTTTGGTGCAGAATCATGTTTGGAGACTTCGTTAACCCTCACACCTGAATTGAATTATTTAAATGAAAAAAATTGAGTACTTATGAAAAAAAATTTACGCCTCTAGGCGTTTTCCGGCCCTCTAAGGGTTATGAAAAATTCAGTATATTAAAAAAAAGCCATATTTATTTTTATAGTGAACAATGCATCTTCTGGGAACTACAAATTCATGAAAATGGGTATATAATGAAAAAGTGCTAAAATGTCAAATTTGACTCTTTGTAACTTAAATAATAGCCCCACAAAAAACTGAAAAAATTCAGAGGAACTACTGGACACTTCTAAAACATATTCCCGCAATTATAGCAATCATTTTACTCATCTTCGATTTCACAGAGAACCACCCATATATCTCTCTAATATATAAATATTTCGCCGCCAACGCCGCCGTGTCTAAGAATTCAGGATTCAACATATATATATGTTTTATATATGTCATATATATATGTCATATATATGTGTTATATATATGTCATTATATGTTTTATATATATATATATGTCATATATATGTTATTATATGTGTCATATATATATGTGGTGTGTGTGTGTGTGTGCGTGCGTGGGCGCGTGTGCGTGCGTGAGTGTGTTTGTTTATGTGTTATGCCCTAAAATACATGAAAATTAGTGATTTTATGATGTTTATGAGGCATAACTTACAACAGCGGTCTTGGCCAATAAGCTAACCACCGCCATTCGAAAGCTCTCGAAAAATGTGATCTTTTAAGCGGTGTTAGATCAAAATCGATTGTGGCGTGGTCGCCTTTTTTGATATTCAATATTTTCGAGTGCCCTATCTCTTCGAGATTTTAAAATTAAGAATTGTAAACCAGATAGATAAGTTCTAAAGATTATTTTGAACAAAAGTTGTTTATAATGTTTTTTCAAAAAAATCAATAGATTTTGAGATAAATGGCTTAAATATAATAATTTTTCTAAAAATTTGAAAAATTTCCACTTTTCATGGTCGAATAACTCTTAAGCAAATTATTTTTTAAAACCTAAAAATTTTTTTCTATCTTCTGGAAGATATTTCCAGCCTGTTCTCAAATTTTGGAGCGATTTAAAATTTTCATCGTACCACTTGACGCGAAATAGCCCATATATATATATATATATATATATTTTAAATTTGTGTTTCAAGAATAGATAATATATGTATTTTTCCATGCGCAAAAAAAAGTTGTGAATATAACTTGAAAGAATGTGTATTAGTTTACTTATTCCTGATAAAACTCATAAATAAAAACGGACCTAAAATTTAATGTAATGTTTTAAAAAAAATGCACAATTTTTCGAAGATAAAAAAATATTAATCAAGTATAACATACACTTTTCCAAATATCTGTATGTGAAATATACAATAAGTTAAAAATTATATACATTAATTATTGCATTTTTAAGATAATTCTATTATAAACAGTAATGGCAAAAGAAAATTCAAATTTTAATAGTGACTATATAAAATACGAATAACATTTAACTCTGTAACTAAAGGGAAAAATAAATTGGATATACCCTGGTAGAAAATAGCGCAGATTCTGACCAGAATTTCTGGTCAACACATGTTAAATTGGTGTATATCTAGAAATTCTGCAAATTTTCTGAAAAGGATTCTAGCAATATCTTATTTTCAAAAATGTTTACCAGAAATTCTGACCATAAATAGGCTCAATTTTCTACCAGGGTAATTATGGATTAAAACGCAAATTTTGAAAGAGGGTGCAAATTACGAATTACGGGAGAAATGGAAGAAACAGGTTTTTATTTATATACCGCTAAAATGTTATAAATAATTCTTTAAAACTAATACAAAAATTAATTTAATTACGAAGAAAGTTTTTACTCTAAAAGTACAAAATATTAATGACATATAGAACTCTTGGCGATGAATTAACTAAATTAATTTTAGGAGGTATAGTTCTATTTAGATCCGTTTAAAACAATCTAAAATTTTAATAGGTTTTTACTAAGAAGTCAAAATTTTAGATTGTTTTAAACGGATCTAAATAGAACTATACCTCCTAAAATTAATTTAGTTAATTCATCGCCAAGAGTTCTATATGTCATTAATATTTTGTACTTTTAGAGTAATAAAACTTTCTTCGTAATTAAATTAATTTTTGTATTAGTTTTAAAGAATTATTTATAACATTTTAGCGGTATATAAATAAAAACCTGTTTCTTCCATTTCTCCCGTAATTCGTAATTTGCACCCTCTTTCAAAATTTGCGTTTTAATCCATAATTACCCTGGTAGAAAATTGAGCCTATTTATGGTCAGAATTTCTGGTAAACATTTTTGAAAATAAGATATTGCTAGAAATCCTTTTCAGAAATTTGCAGAATTTCTAGATATACACCAATTTAACATGTGTTGACCAGAAATTCTGGTCAGAATCTGCGCTATTTTCTACCAGGGTATATCCAATTTATTTTTCCCTTTAGTTACAGAGTTAAATGTTATTCGTATTTTATATAGTCACTATTAAAATTTGAATTTTCTTTTGCCATTACTGTTTATAATAGAATTATCTTAAAAATGCAATAATTAATGTATATAATTTTTAACTTATTGTATATTCACATACAGATATTTGGAAAAGTGTATGTTATACTTGATTAATATTTATTTTATCTTCGAAAAATTGTGCATTTTTTTTAAAACATTACATTAAATTTTAGGTCCGTTTTTATTTTATGAGTTTTATCAGGAATAAGTAAACTAATACACATTCTTTCAAGTTATATTCACAACTTTTTTTTGCGCATGGAAAAAATACATATATTATCTATTCTTGAAAACACAAATTTAAAATATATTATTATATATTATATATATGGGCTATTTCGCGTCAAGTGGTACGATGAAAATTTTAAATCGCTCCAAAATTTGAGAACAGGCTGGAAATATCTTCCAGAAGATAGAAAAAAATTTTTAGGTTTTAAAAATAATTTGCTTAAGAGTTATTCGACCATGAAAAGTGGAAATTTTTCAAATTTTTAGAAAAATTATTATATTTAAGCCATTTATCTCAAAATCTATTGATTTTTTTGAAAAAACATTATAAACAACTTTTGTTCAAAATAATCTTTAGAACTTATCTATCTGGTTTACAATTCTTAATTTTAAAATCTCGAAGAGATAGGGCACTCGAAAATATTGAATATCAAAAAAAGGCGACCACGCCACAATCGATTTTGATCTAACACCGCTTAAAAGATCACATTTTTCGAGAGCTTTCGAATGGCGGTGGTTAGCTTATTGGCCAAGACCGCTGTTGTAAGTTATGCCTCATAAACATCATAAAATCACTAATTTTCATGTATTTTAGGGCATAACACATAAACAAACACACTCACGCACGCACACGCGCCCACGCACGCACACACACACACACACACATATATATATGACACATATATATAACTATATATATGACATATATATATATAAAACATATATATGACATATATATAACACATATATGACATAATATATGACATATATAAAAACATATATATATGTTGAATCCTGAATTCTTAGACACGGCGGCGTTGGCGGCGAAATATTTATATATTATAGAGAGATATATGGGTGGTTCTCTGTGAAATCGAAGATGAGTAAAATGAATATTGCTATAATTGCGGGAATATGTTTTAGAAGTGTCCAGTAGTTCCTCTGAATTTTTTCAGTTTTTTGTGGGGCTATTATTTTAAGTTACAAAGAGTCAAATTTGACATTTTAGCACTTTTTTCATTATATACCCATTTCATGAATTTGTAGTTCCCAGAAGATGCATTGTTCACTATAAAAATAAATATGGCTTTTTTTTAATATACTGAATTTTTCATAACCCTTAGAGGGCCGGAAAACGCCTAGAGGCGTAAATTTTTTTCATAAGTACTCAATTTTTTTCATTTAAATAATTCAATTCAGGTGTGAGGGTTAACGAAGTCTCCAAACATGATTCTGCACCAAAAAAATTAAATTTAAAATAGGGGATGTAATATGGCTAAGTTTCCAAAACATTTCTAGTTTCGATGACAATCCTACTTGAAAATTATGTGTAGGAGTTTGAGAAGTCACTAGTTACAATTTTTCACTTAGAATGCTCATGTTTTTGAATCATAATCTGAAGTCGGATTGACCTCATCAACTCAGGGTCAAGGTCATTTGAAGGTCAAATTTGCAAAATGTCCATTTAATTTGAAAATTATGTTTAGCAATAACCCGAAAGAATGTTTGAGGAAAAAATTAGGGTTTCAGATTCAGCAAACCAAAAAACATATACACATATGTTTTCAAGGAGGGTACCATATTTTGTAGATTTGACCTTCAAATGACCTTGGCTCTGAGGTCATGGGGTCTAACCGACACCGGATTCAGATTCAGTGACCCGAAAAACATAAAGTGTATATGCTCTGGTCCGTGGGTTTTGACTTTTATTTTTTTTGTGTGTTATAATGTATTTGTGTAGTTTTCAAATGTAAAGAATAAAGAAACTCAGATATCGCCGGTTGATACGCTCTTTGTTATTTTTTAAGTAATATTGATATAGAATGACCAGATAAAACATAAATACAGCTGAAAATGAAATAAATTGTGCATTTTAACGGTTTTCTGAAATTTTGAACATTTCAACATTTGGCCTTACCGTACCGGACCGAAATACGCCTCTAGGCGTAAGGGGTCTGACTCACCAACATCGCAACTTAATTTGGCCCTAACTCAGGGACCTTAGACCATATTTCTATAGAAAAATGCGATTTTCAAAACCTCTAATGACCCTCTAAAGGTTAAGAACACTTTTAAAGTCATAAATGTATGCTGTCACACTCTTGTAAGCCATTCAAACCTTAAATACTGAAAATCAGCAATTATGCTCCGGATACTGAAAACCATATACTGTCTAAAAGATGTCTTTTTATAGTCAGAAACTGCCTATAAATTTTCAGATTTATTTTTGTTGCCTAGTAACGATGAATCTCTTAGCATGATCATTGCAAAAAGAGTTATGCAGTTACCTTGGAGTGGTAGAAAAGCATATCCGCTTTTTTCAGTATCAATCTAATCTCATGTATGCTCCTGTTAAAAATACAAATATTATAATACAATTATAAAAAATTAATTTTAAACATTTATAACGCTGGATTTTTAGTTTTACAACAACTATAAGAATTATGATACTAATCTGAAGGATTACTAAAAATGTACCAACATTATTATTATAATAACTGAAGATACGTAATTAAGACAAAAAATATATGTCAATAAATAAGAACTGAGATTATAATGATTAATATGATTAATTGACAGCGAAAAGTTTGTGAAATTCAAATAATGTATTGCTGAATAATAATAATAATAATAATGTTGAAGCTTTTATAATAATCCTTCAGAATAGTATCATAATTCTTGTAAGGGTTGTAAAACGAAAAATCCAGCATTATAAATATTAAAAATTAATTTCTTATAATTGTATTATAATATTTGTATTTTTAAAGGCTTACAGGAGCTTAGATAGATATTAAAAAAAGTGGAGATGCTTTTATACTACCTAGGCAATTTTATGAGCTTTTTTGCTAACAGATTCAACGTTATAAGGCAACAAATATATATTTCTGCAACAAAATGAATTTATCGTTCGTAATTATGTATATGTATATAATTTCGGTGTCACCGAACTAAATACTTTACTTTAGAATAAATTTAAAACAATTAAGCTTAATTTGGCAGCTTGTGACAAATCTTTATTTATTTTTCCGTGTCGGATGTCAAGAGTCCCAAAACCCTCAGTAAATGCCATCGGTTCTTTCTTTTACTACGAAATTTCGTTAGCTAGCAATAAAATTTTTAGGCTCTTGCGGTTTTGCAGGTTTCGCAAAAGCATATGGAGAGGAATGTATACACATAAAATTACTGATGTTATCTACAGTAGCATTAATATGCTACTAAAAATTAACATAACATTCTAAGTATAAGTACTTGAGAAACCTCGAGAATTATAATTTTTGTGATTTCTAGAATAATTGGTCAATAATGCATCAAATTATAACCAATTGGTAAGGCCAAATAAAATATACAAAAATTTAAACTTTTTATTTGAATACAGTATTAATTACTATTCTCAAATTATTCATAATATTATCCTTCAGGTTATTGCATCGATTCAATAATAGATACAAGTCGAAAAAGAAAATATATTCCATATCGAGACAGTAATTTAACCAAACTTCTGGCCGATAGTTTGCAAGGAAACGGAATGACGTTAATGGTGAGATTCATTCTAACATATAATGTATAAATGTCTCTTTAAAGGAAGTATAATAACAGTTTAGGTTACATTTGAATTTATAGCGGCGCATATGTAGACATTGAGCAGCGTAGCAATTCTACCAAATCTTTCACTTCCTAGTTTTGACATAAAGTAATATAAACAAACAGATACCATTTTCATTTGTATCCGGGCGAATGGTCGAACACAGTTGATCGAATCATATTTAGTCGGTTACTTTTGATCGAACGGACATTTGGTCGATTAAAGTATTTTAATGGAAAAAAATAATAGTTTGCCTGTTAGATATAACAAGACTTTTGACATTATTGGGCTCTACTGTAAAACTCAATTGGATTCTTGGACATACTGCATCAAAACCAATGCGGTAGCAATAGCAGTTACTGCATGATAAAAGGATTAGGCCCGGCACTCTCGGGAGAAATTACCGGAGGTTACTCGAACTCTCTCTTTCTCCTGCACGCGTACGCGATCGTGATCTCACGCCAATCTTCTCGCGGTTGCGCGTGAATCCACCGAGGATTTCCTGTCTCACCACGTATAAGCAAGGAAGGCGTTACCGGCTATGTGCATGTTTTGGTGACTCGCATAATCTCTGCCTTGTCCCTCCTTAGCAAGCTTGCGCGTCGGACCATTATTAGTCCTTCCGCAGCTTGTTCGCGGGCTTTCCTGATCGTATACGAGCTTTTCCTTTTCGCACTCGCGCTCGTAATAAGGTATAGCTTCATATCTTAATAGTATATAGCTTACCTTTACACCTCCCTTACAGAAAGTTCCATTCAAAGAGACCTTTCAGAGAGAAATTCCAGCTCCTAACCTTGGTATTGTCCAGGCATGTCTCTAGTTCGGATTTTGAGTCTACCAGTCTAATCCCCTACCGCAAGTGTGCGGTTCTATGGCCTTATCTGTCGGATGAACCCCTTTTTCGGCGGAACGCTCGCTGTGGGTATCGCCTCCCCGCTGGGGACAGTAATGCAGTCAGATCATCTGCGACAACACGAGAAGTCTTTCAACTACTCTACGGCCCATTAGGCCTCTTGGTAATTGCTGCTCTACTTTGCATTGCTGGCAGATTTAACATTTTCGCACGTAGTCATCTACCCCTGCGTAATATCGCGGCCAATAGTATAATCTAACAACCCGTACCAGTCTTCTCGCGACCTAAATGGCCAGCAGTTGGATCGTCGTGATATTTTCTTAGACAAGCAATTCTCTTGAGGCACTAACATTTTCCATGCCTCGATGTCTTATACGACAATTCTAAGGTGGGGTCGGGCCGGTAATTTCAAGATTTCCACCTACTACTTTCCATTCGGGAAAATCCCGTGGTCTGTCTCATACATCTTTACCCATGAGAGATACCGCTGGTCAACAGTGGTGTCGCTCCAAGAAACCAAGGCTATCGTCGGTTCATCCTCCTTCTACATTCTGGAGAGCGCATTCAATGGTGAAGGTGTGTGCTTGGATTTTGAGAGACGCCCATCTTGCGAGACGACTCGTTGGGTTGCTCATATTACAGAGTCAACGCGAACTTGTGGTCGGTTACGATTCGAAACTCGTAACCTTCTATATACTTCCTGAATTTTTTTATTGCCCAGACAACGGCCAAACATTCTTGTTCGGTGAACCAATAGTTTGTTTCGGCTGGGGACAGGATCCCACTCGCGTACTCCAAAACTCTCTGTCTCCGTCCACGAGTTGGAATAGCCCCTATGTCGGTATCTCTGACGTCTGTTTTCAGTATATACTGCCTATTTGGGACAGGACGCTGTAGAATCGGTGCTGACATTAGCACGGTCTTGAGCTGCTGGAAAGCTTGCTCTTGCTCATCGACCTACTCATACCGCTGGTTCTATTTTGGTTAAAAGCGTCAATGGTTCTGCGATTGTCACGCAATCTGGAATAAATCGATTGTGCCAAGCAGTCATACCGTGCAAGCGACGACGCTGCTTAAGATATATCGGAGCATGATACTCTTTTATCGGCTCTATCTTGGCGGGATTAGGACGTACTCCGTGTTGGTTTACTAGTACACCAAGGTATTTAACCTCCAATTTGTAAAACACGCAGTTATCACGGTTTATTAACAGTTCAGCTTTTACCAGCCTTTTAAGAACTTCTTTTAGGTAACGCTTATGATCCCCGAATGTCTCTGACACGACGATAATATCGTCAAGGTAAGCATAAGCGTGCGGTACCAGGTCTGGTCCTACGACTTGGTCTATCATCCATTGAAAGGTCGTCCCTGCATATGCCAATTCGTACGGCATCCTCGTGAATTGGAACAGTCCCAGCCCAGAGACTGTAAAAGCAGCAATATGGCGCGACTCGACTTGCAACGGTATCTGATAATAGGTGCAGTTCATGTTGAGAGTGGAGATATAGCGGGCCTTTCTTAAATATCATGTATGGGAGGCAAAGGATACGCATCCGGTTTTGTTAGAGCATTGACTTTTCTAAGGTCGATACAAAACCGTATGGAATTGTCATCCATTCTCGCCATCACCACTAAACTTGACCATGCGCTGGTTGAAGCATCTCCTAGACTTGGCTGTGTATTTCCTCTTGGATCATATCTGAGATCGGGTAGTACCACTACTTGATCGCTTTGGCAGATCTCACATCGATCGTGTGCTCGACGACGTGTGATCGGCCGATCTTGGACACGGTGTCGGAATGGATTCGGTCCATAGTTGATGCAAATCCTCGCGTTGACTGTCGATTGCATCAGCGACACCTGCTGACGGAAACGAAGCCTTCCTACTGTCCAATTTGGTTACCTCTAATAGATCATGGGATTTGCTTTATTTGGGGAACAGCAGATCAGTTTTAATATGTAACTAGCCGTTCTACCTCAGTCGCTACCGCTCCCTCGGTTAGTATAATATTTACCATGCCATTTACTATAACATTTAGAGTAGTTACCAAAATATTTTGTACAATTTTTTACATTCTAGAAATTATACAATTATTATTTTACAGTTTTTTAAATTTTGTTCATTACGATATTAATTTTATAAATGTTTTATAAATTTTATTTTCTCAATATTTTCAACGAAAATACTTCAAAATACGCCAAGAGTGGACCGATCTTTATACTAAAAAACTAAATAAAACTGTAATATTTCCATAATTTTTTCAGTTTTAGCAAGGTGTTTAGATTAGGAACATTTCGGAAACTTTACTAACATTTATTACTCAAAAATAATTGTTTAAAATGAGTTAAAGTATACCACTCTATGTACAAAAATAGGCCAAACTTTGTTAAAGTTGGAAAAATGTTTCAAATATTACAGATTTGATAAATAGAAGAAGAAGAAGGACTTTTAAGTCAATAGAAGAGGTTTTAATAAGATTGAAATTGCTCTGTAGGATTCGAATTGTTATAGTGGGTTATGGTTGTATGATAAATGCTAGATTGTAACAGCTTGCGAATGTTATATACATAATTTTGTATATTTTATGTATTTATATAATATATACATACATATTATATACACATTTCAATGTTATATAACAATTGTCGCTTGATGCAGACAATTCATGAGTTTTTAAATTGGTTTGTTTTTTAATGTCATATAACAAATGTCGCTTGACGCAGACAGTTCATTGTTTTAAAATTTGTTTATTTCGTAAATAATGTTATATATCAAATCTGTAATATTTGAAACATTTTTCCAACTTTAACAAAGTTTGGCCTATTTTTGTACATAGAGTGGTATACTTTAACTCATTTTAAACAATTATTTTTGAGTAATAAATGTTAGTAAAGTTTCCGAAATGTTCCTAATCTAAACACCTTGCTAAAACTGAAAAAATTATGGAAATATTACAGTTTTATTTAGTTTTTTAGTATAAAGATCGGTCCACTCTTGGCGTATTTTGAAGTATTTTCGTTGAAAATATTGAGAAAATAAAATTTATAAAACATTTATAAAATTAATATCGTAATGAACAAAATTTAAAAAACTGTAAAATAATAATTGTATAATTTCTAGAATGTAAAAAATTGTACAAAATATTTTGGTAACTACTCTAAATGTTATAGTAAATGGCATGGTAAATATTATACTAACCGAGGGAGCGGTAGCGACTGAGGTAGAACGGCTAGTTACATATTAAAACTGATCTGCTGTTCCCCAAATAAAGCAAATCCCATGATCTATTAGAGGTAACCAAATTGGACAGTAGGAAGGCTTCGTTTCCGTCAGCAGGTGTCGCTGATGCAATCGACAGTCAACGCGAGGATTTGCATCAACTATGGACCGAATCCATTCCGACACCGTGTCCAAGATCGGCCGATCACACGTCGTCGAGCACACGATCGATGTGAGATCTGCCAAAGCGATCAAGTAGTGGTACTACCCGATCTCAGATATGATCCAAGAGGAAATACACAGCCAAGTCTAGGAGATGCTTCAACCAGCGCATGGTCAAGTTTAGTGGTGATGGCGAGAATGGATGACAATTCCATACGGTTTTGTATCGACCTTAGAAAAGTCAATGCTCTAACAAAACCGGATGCGTATCCTTTGCCTCCCATACATGATATAATTAAGAAAGGCCCGCTATATCTCCACTCTCAACATGAACTGCACCTATTATCAGATACCGTTGCAAGTCGAGTCGCGCCATATTGCTGCTTTTACAGTCTCTGGGCTGGGACTGTTCCAATTCACGAGGATGCCGTACGAATTGGCATATGCAGGGACGACCTTTCAATGGATGATAGACCAAGTCGTAGGACCAGACCTGGTACCGCACGCTTATGCTTACCTTGACGATATTATCGTCGTGTCAGAGACATTCGGGGATCATAAGCGTTACCTAAAAGAAGTTCTTAAAAGGCTGGTAAAAGCTGAACTGTTAATAAACCGTGATAACTGCGTGTTTTACAAATTGGAGGTTAAATACCTTGGTGTACTAGTAAACCAACACGGAGTACGTCCTAATCCCGCCAAGATAGAGCCGATAAAAGAGTATCATGCTCCGATATATCTTAAGCAGCGTCGTCGCTTGCACGGTATGACTGCTTGGCACAATCGATTTATTCCAGATTGCGTGACAATCGCAGAACCATTGACGCTTTTAACCAAGAATAGAACCAGCGGTATGAGTAGGTCGATGAGCAAGAGCAAGCTTTCCAGCAGCTCAAGACCGTGCTAATGTCAGCACCGATTCTACAGCGTCCTGTCCCAAATAGGCAGTATATACTGAAAACAGACGTCAGAGATACCGACATAGGGGCTATTCCAACTCGTGGACGGAGACGAGAGAGTTTTGGAGTACGCGAGTGGGATCCTGTCCCCAGCCGAAACAAACTATTGGTTCACCGAACAAGAATGTTTGGCCGTTGTCTGGGCAATAAAAAAATTCAGGAAGTATATAGAAGGTTACGAGTTTCGAATCGTAACCGACCACAACAGTTCGCGTTGACTCTGTAATATGAGCAACCCAACGAGTCGTCTCGCAAGATGGGCGTCTCTCAAAATCCAAGCACACACCTTCACCATTGAATGCGCTCTCCAGAATGTAGAAGGAGGATGAACCGACGATAGCCTTGGTTTCTTGGAGCGACACCACTGTTGACCAGCGGTATCTCTCATGGGTAAAAGATGTATGAGACAGACCACGGGATTTTCCCGAATGGAAAGTAGTAGGTGGAAATCTTGAAAATTACCGGCCCGACCCCACCTTAGAATTGTCGTATAAGACATCGAGGCATGGAAAATGTTAGTGCCTCAAGAGAATTGCTTGTCTAAGAAAATATCACGACGATCCAACTGCTGGCCATTTAGGTCGCGAGAAGACTGGTACGGGTTGTTAGATTATACTATTGGCCGCGATATTACGCAGGGGTAGATGACTACGTGCGAAAATGTTAAATCTGCCAGCAATGCAAAGTAGAGCAGCAATTACCAAGAGGCCTAATGGGCCGTAGAGTAGTTGAAAGACTTCTCGTGTTGTCGCAGATGATCTGACTGCATTACTGTCCCCAGCGGGGAGGCGATACCCACAGCGAGCGTTCCGCCGAAAAAGGGGTTCATCCGACAGATAAGGCCATAGAACCGCACACTTGCGGTAGGGGATTAGACTGGTAGACTCAAAATCCGAACTAGAGACATGCCTGGACAATACCAAGGTTAGGAGCTGGAATTTCTCTCTGAAAGGTCTCTTTGAATGGAACTTTCTGTAAGGGAGGTGTAAAGGTAAGCTATATACTATTAAGAGTATGAAGCTATACCTTATTACGAGCGCGAGTGCGAAAAGGAAAAGCTCGTATACGATCAGGAAAGCCCGCGAACAAGCTGCGGAAGGACTAATAATGGTCCGACGCGCAAGCTTGCTAAGGAGGGACAAGGCAGAGATTATGCGAGTCACCAAAACATGCACATAGCCGGTAACGCCTTCCTTGCTTATACGTGGTGAGACAGGAAATCCTCGGTGGATTCACGCGCAACCGCGAGAAGATTGGCGTGAGATCACGATCGCGTACGCGTGCAGGAGAAAGAGAGAGTTCGAGTAACCTCCGGTAATTTCTCCCGAGAGTGCCGGGCCTAATCCTTTTATCATGCAGTAACTGCTATTGCTACCGCATTGGTTTTGATGCAGTATGTCCAAGAATCCAATTGAGTTTTACAGTAGAGCCCAATAATGTCAAAAGTCTTGTTATATCTAACAGGCAAACTATTATTTTTTTCCATTAAAATACTTTAATCGACCAAATGTCCGTTCGATCAAAAGTAACCGACTAAATATGATTCGATCAACTGTGTTCGACCATTCGCCCGGATACAAATGAAAATGGTATCTGTTTGTTTATATTACTTTATGTCAAAACTAGGAAGTGAAAGATTTGGTAGAATTGCTACGCTGCTCAATGTCTACATATGCGCCGCTATAAATTCAAATGTAACCTAAACTGTTATTATACTTCCTTTAAAGAGACATTTATACATTATATGTTAGAATGAATCTCACCATTAACGTCATTCCGTTTCCTTGCAAACTATCGGCCAGAAGTTTGGTTAAATTACTGTCTCGATATGGAATATATTTTCTTTTTCGACTTGTATCTATTATTGAATCGATGCAATAACCTGAAGGATAATATTATGAAATAATTTGAGAATAGTAATTAATACTGTATTCAAATAAAAAGTTTAAATTTTTGTATATTTTATTTGGCCTTACCAATTGGTTATAATTTGATGCATTATTGACCAATTATTCTAGAAATCACAAAAATTATAATTCTCGAGGTTTCTCAAGTACTTATACTTAGAATGTTATGTTAATTTTTAGTAGCATATTAATGCTACTGTAGATAACATCAGTAATTTTATGTGTATACATTCCTCTCCATATGCTTTTGCGAAACCTGCAAAACCGCAAGAGCCTAAAAATTTTATTGCTAGCTAACGAAATTTCGTAGTAAAAGAAAGAACCGATGGCATTTACTGAGGGTTTTGGGACTCTTGACATCCGACACGGAAAAATAAATAAAGATTTGTCACAAGCTGCCAAATTAAGCTTAATTGTTTTAAATTTATTCTAAAGTAAAGTATTTAGTTCGGTGACACCGAAATTATATACATATACATAATTACGAACGATAAATTCATTTTGTTGCAGAAATATATATTTGTTGCCTTATAACGTTGAATCTGTTAGCAAAAAAGCTCATAAAATTGCCTAGGAGTAGTATAAAAGCATCTCCACTTTTTTTAATATCTATCTAAGCTCCTGTAAGCCTTTAAAAATACAATATTATAATACAATTATAAGAAATTAATTTTTAATATTTATAATGCTGGATTTTTCGTTTTACAACCCTTACAAGAATTATGATACTATTCTGAAGGATTATTATAAAAGCTTCAACATTATTATTATTATTATTATTCAGCAATACATTATTTGAATTTCACAAACTTTTCGCTGTCAATTAATCATATTAATCATTATAATCTCAGTTCTTATTTATTGACATATATTTTTTGTCTTAATTACGTATCTTCAGTTATTATAATAATAATGTTGGTACATTTTTAGTAATCCTTCAGATTAGTATCATAATTCTTATAGTTGTTGTAAAACTAAAAATCCAGCGTTATAAATGTTTAAAAATTAATTTTTTATAATTGTATTATAATATTTGTATTTTTAACAGGAGCATACATGAGATTAGATTGATACTGAAAAAAGCGGATATGCTTTTCTACCACTCCAAGGTAACTGCATAACTCTTTTTGCAATGATCATGCTAAGAGATTCATCGTTACTAGGCAACAAAAATAAATCTGAAAATTTATAGGCAGTTTCTGACTATAAAAAGACATCTTTTAGACAGTATATGGTTTTCAGTATCCGGAGCATAATTGCTGATTTTCAGTATTTAAGGTTTGAATGGCTTACAAGAGTGTGACAGCATACATTTATGACTTTAAAAGTGTTCTTAACCTTTAGAGGGTCATTAGAGGTTTTGAAAATCGCATTTTTCTATAGAAATATGGTCTAAGGTCCCTGAGTTAGGGCCAAATTAAGTTGCGATGTTGGTGAGTCAGACCCCTTACGCCTAGAGGCGTATTTCGGTCCGGTACGGTAAGGCCAAATGTTGAAATGTTCAAAATTTCAGAAAACCGTTAAAATGCACAATTTATTTCATTTTCAGCTGTATTTATGTTTTATCTGGTCATTCTATATCAATATTACTTAAAAAATATTACAAAGAGCGTATCAACCGGCGATATCTGAGTTTCTTTATTCTTTACATTTGAAAACTACACAAATACATTATAACACACAAAAAAAATAAAAGTCAAAACCCACGGACCAGAGCATATACACTTTATGTTTTTCGGGTCACTGAATCTGAATCCGGTGTCGGTTAGACCCCATGACCTCAGAGCCAAGGTCATTTGAAGGTCAAATCTACAAAATATGGTACCCTCCTTGAAAACATATGTGTATATGTTTTTTGGTTTGCTGAATCTGAAACCCTAATTTTTTCCTCAAACATTCTTTCGGGTTATTGCTAAACATAATTTTCAAATTAAATGGACATTTTGCAAATTTGACCTTCAAATGACCTTGACCCTGAGTTGATGAGGTCAATCCGACTTCAGATTATGATTCAAAAACATGAGCATTCTAAGTGAAAAATTGTAACTAGTGACTTCTCAAACTCCTACACATAATTTTCAAGTAGGATTGTCATCGAAACTAGAAATGTTTTGGAAACTTAGCCATATTACATCCCCTATTTTAAATTTAATTTTTTTGGTGCAGAATCATGTTTGGAGACTTCGTTAACCCTCACACCTGAATTGAATTATTTAAATGAAAAAAATTGAGTACTTATGAAAAAAAATTTACGCCTCTAGGCGTTTTCCGGCCCTCTAAGGGTTATGAAAAATTCAGTATATTAAAAAAAAGCCATATTTATTTTTATAGTGAACAATGCATCTTCTGGGAACTACAAATTCATGAAAATGGGTATATAATGAAAAAAGTGCTAAAATGTCAAATTTGACTCTTTGTAACTTAAAATAATAGCCCCACAAAAAACTGAAAAAATTCAGAGGAACTACTGGACACTTCTAAAACATATTCCCGCAATTATAGCAATATTCATTTTACTCATCTTCGATTTCACAGAGAACCACCCATATATCTCTCTATAATATATAAATATTTCGCCGCCAACGCCGCCGTGTCTAAGAATTCAGGATTCAACATATATATATGTTTTATATATATGTCATATATATATGTCATATATATGTGTTATATATATATGTCATATATATGTTTTATATATATATATGTCATATATATATGTTATATATATGTGTCATATATATATGTGTGTGTGTGTGTGTGTGTGCGTGCGTGGGCGCGTGTGCGTGCGTGAGTGTGTTTGTTTATGTGTTATGCCCTAAAATACATGAAAATTAGTGATTTTATGATGTTTATGAGGCATAACTTACAACAGCGGTCTTGGCCAATAAGCTAACCACCGCCATTCGAAAGCTCTCGAAAAATGTGATCTTTTAAGCGGTGTTAGATCAAAATCGATTGTGGCGTGGTCGCCTTTTTTTGATATTCAATATTTTCGAGTGCCCTATCTCTTCGAGATTTTAAAATTAAGAATTGTAAACCAGATAGATAAGTTCTAAAGATTATTTTGAACAAAAGTTGTTTATAATGTTTTTTCAAAAAAATCAATAGATTTTGAGATAAATGGCTTAAATATAATAATTTTTCTAAAAATTTGAAAAATTTCCACTTTTCATGGTCGAATAACTCTTAAGCAAATTATTTTTAAAACCTAAAAATTTTTTTCTATCTTCTGGAAGATATTTCCAGCCTGTTCTCAAATTTTGGAGCGATTTAAAATTTTCATCGTACCACTTGACGCGAAATAGCCCATATATATATATATATATATATATATATTTTAAATTTGTGTTTTCAAGAATAGATAATATATGTATTTTTTCCATGCGCAAAAAAAAGTTGTGAATATAACTTGAAAGAATGTGTATTAGTTTACTTATTCCTGATAAAACTCATAAAATAAAAACGGACCTAAAATTTAATGTAATGTTTTAAAAAAAAATGCACAATTTTTCGAAGATAAAATAAATATTAATCAAGTATAACATACACTTTTCCAAATATCTGTATGTGAAATATACAATAAGTTAAAAATTATATACATTAATTATTGCATTTTTAAGATAATTCTATTATAAACAGTAATGGCAAAAGAAAATTCAAATTTTAATAGTGACTATATAAAATACGAATAACATTTAACTCTGTAACTAAAGGGAAAAATAAATTGGATATACCCTGGTAGAAAATAGCGCAGATTCTGACCAGAATTTCTGGTCAACACATGTTAAATTGGTGTATATCTAGAAATTCTGCAAATTTTCTGAAAAGGATTTCTAGCAATATCTTATTTTCAAAAATGTTTACCAGAAATTCTGACCATAAATAGGCTCAATTTTCTACCAGGGTAATTATGGATTAAAACGCAAATTTTGAAAGAGGGTGCAAATTACGAATTACGGGAGAAATGGAAGAAACAGGTTTTTATTTATATACCGCTAAAATGTTATAAATAATTCTTTAAAACTAATACAAAAATTAATTTAATTACGAAGAAAGTTTTATTACTCTAAAAGTACAAAATATTAATGACATATAGAACTCTTGGCGATGAATTAACTAAATTAATTTTAGGAGGTATAGTTCTATTTAGATCCGTTTAAAACAATCTAAAATTTTAATAGGTTTTTACTAAATACTACAATTAAGTATATGCACTTTACTATTTTTGGTAAGTTAATTTTTCATTAACACATATATATATTATATATATTACACCGCTGGTGTAATTTATGTCCTAAAATACGTGAAAATTAGTGATTTTATGAGGTTTATGAGACATAACTTACACCAGCGGTTTTGGCCAATAATCTAACCCAGGCCATTCGAAAGCTCGCGAAAAATGTGGACTTTTGAAATGTGTTAGATTAAAATCGATTGTGGTGTGGTAGCCTTTTTTTTGATATTCAATATGTCCGGGTGTTCTATCTTTTCGAGATTTTAAAATTAAGAAGTTGTGAATATAACTCGAAAGAATGTGTATTAGTTTACTCATTCATGATAAAACTCATAAAATTTTTAAAGGTATACTCAATAATAATAACGGATCTAAAATTCAATGTAATGCTTTAAATACAGATGCAAAATTATTTTTTTTATTATTTTTATTCTGATTTCATTACACTAAATTTTGGTAAACTTTTATTCATAAATTATAATAACTATAGCAATACCTCCAAGGTGTTGTGTGAATCTATTTAATTTTTAAGGTGCCCATGGTAGTGAAAAAATAATACAATTTAAAACATTATTTTAAATAAATTAATTACGAAAAACCTTTTTCGAAATTAAAAATAGGGGGTTGGCGCGCGAAGCGCGCTGGGGGGCGAAGTCCCCCTAGTATATATATATATATATCAGAGATTCCACAGAACTTTTGAGTTTCTTGTTACATTTTTCAATACTATTTGATGATTTTCATCAAATTAAAAAAATCATTCCTTGTAGAAAATAGTCACAAAGTATAGTACACGGCGGTACCGTCAGCAGAGATAGGTAAACTCTCACCAACCTTTGCGGAGTATCCTAGACACTTGGTCGGGAGCGGCTAATCTCTCTCTCTCTCTCTCTCTCTCTCTCTTTTGCACTCAGTCGCACGTTCGCACTCACGAAAATGGCAGGTATCGGCTGCAGCGGGTTGACTCGTGAAGTCGTTGCATCGACCGACCGTAGAGCTCTGGCTCGGCGTGCTCGAGAGCTCCGTGTTCGTACCGCGCGCCTGCGTTTTCATCTAATTGGTACGGCATGAGTTTCAGGTACGAAGCTCAACCGCCGCCGCTTGCTGCTCGGGGCCGATTCACCTCTCTCCTCGACGACGTCAACCTCGGTGACTGATAGCTTCTCTGTCTACAGCTCCAGGTAAATACTTTGTCGTGGGGATTACGCAAGTATGCGTATTTATTTTATATACTGTGAAAGAGGTCATATATATACGTTGTTTACGTATGACAACCTAACCTCATTCTGCTCTATACTGTTCCTTGTACAGCTGTAGTATTTCTACAGCTGCATATCTTCTTCCTTGCTCCTCGTCCTCTTAATGCGTACTTGTATTGATTACGTGGCTCTTTTACAGCTGTATATTGCTGGCGTTGGAGGTTCTCCTGCTTCCTGCCTGGATACTACCTCATCGCCTTGACTGCTGTACTGTGAGGCTTCGGAGAGTCCTGGATGCTTCCTGGTGATCGCCTCCCTTTGAGTATCCTGCTTGCAGCGTCAGACTCGGAGGAGCCCACCTGAGGTTCTGAGCTCGCCCTGGCCTTCAACGTCAAGGCCAAGTGCTTTATGTGTGCCGTGCTTGGGATGGGGTTTTAGTCTGTGAGGGTAGGTAGGTGTAGGAAATTATATATGAGTAGGTAGGTGTTCGTTGTGGGTTCGATAGCTCGTTACTTGACATGTGCAAAGCACATTGTCACAAACTATATAAAATTGATTTTAAGAATAATTGCAACATTGACCCAGATGAAAAGAAAGATTATGTCAAGGCAAATATGCTTAATTTTGGTTTGTTGAAATATCTCTATTAGTTACAAAGTTATTGCAAATTTAGCGTGGCGCATATTTGACGCTAACTGAAATGACAACTCCATCTCGAAGTAGGCACTCAGGCACGCACATTATTACGTTTTCACACTTTTTGTGTATACCATACTTACTAATATGATATTTTAACGATTTTTACAATAAACTATAGATACTTACACTTACATATATTAGTTATTAATAATATTAAGTGGGTATATTGTATTATATTAATTAAAAATTTATATATTGCGTAGTATTAAAATTATATTGAAAAAAATTTTTCTATGTCCAAGTAATCTACGCTACTTATCAAATCTAATATACACTCCGCATCAAAATTATCGCAACCAGATTTTTCACAGAAAAATTGCCATTTTTTAATTGTTTGTAGCTCGTTCAATTTTCATCGTATTGAGATCTTTTTTTTTGTTTTGTAGGGAATTATGTACATTTTGAAGAAAAAATAATGCCTTATAGCTGCGAGATAATGCCACATTGCTATGTCTTAATCAGGCCAACCAACTTCTTTTTCTTCAACAACGCAATAATTTGCACGTTTACCTGGATTACCAAAAATTTTTTTTCTAAAAACCACAAATACCACCTTAAAGTAGAATTTTAACGAGTATTTTAAAAAAAAGTCGACCCTCTACGACTTTTTTTGATCGAATTATGCCATTTTAAAGATCTTCCTATGTTTTAGTCAAATACCGCCAACATCAGCATTACCCGATGCGTACCGCGAGGAGGTTGTTGGTCGGGCTTACGGATCATTGTGCCCCTGAAAAGGGCCGATTGTGTGAACCGTTTCTTTCATTAGGGACCTCGCGGTCTTAATCCCCTACAAAACAAAAAAAAATTATCTCAATGCGATGAAAATTGATCGAATTACAAGCATTCGAAAAATGGAAATGTTTCAAATGCTTGTAATTTAATCAATTTTCATTATATTGAGATAACCTTTTTTGTTTTGTAGGGATTATGTATTCTTTTAGGATATCATGAATCCTAATAGCAACTACTACTAAATTATCAGGTTACATTTAAAACAAATTCGTGCCCCGAGAGCTATCTTAAAACCTCATAAACAAAAAAACCACATTGCTATTCGATTTTTTTTTTAAATTAACCCATGAAAAGTGTAACTTTATTTAAAATTATACCTCTACATTTTTGGTACATTTAACAATGCATCTCCATACTTTCGGTAAAATTATCAACTCTACCAACAAATCAATCAAAAAATAAAGCAAAAATATACGCCGGGATACTAGTCAAAAGTTTAAGCGGGAGCTCATTCAGCATTTATTTTGCTATACAGAGTACATAGCAACTAAAAATTATGAGTCAAAAAATACTGCGGAAGTGACGAGCCGCGGGGTCCCTAATGTAAGGAACGGTTCACACAATCGGCCCTTTTCAGGGCCACAATGATGCGTAAGTCCGACCAACAACCTCCACGCGGTACGCATCGGGTAATGCTGATGTTGGCGGTATTTGACTAAAACATAGGAAGATCTTTAAAATGGCATAACTCGGTCAAAAAAAGTCGTAGAGGGTCGACTTTTTCTTTAAAATACTCGTTAAAAAGTCTACTTTAAGGTGGTATTTGTTGTTTTTTGAAAAAAAAATTTTTGGTAATCGAGGTAAACGTGCAAACTATTGCGTTGTTTAAGAAAAAGAAGTTGGTAGACCTGATTAAGACATAGAAATGAGGCAATACACGTGTAAAAATGTATATTACAAGTAGTCAATAATATAAAAAAAGAAATTTAAGATTTGTGTTATTTCAATTAATCACAGCATATTGATTATATAGTAATATGCGACAGAAATTTAACAACTTAGTTGTTGCATATTATTTTTATAATTGTAAAAACAATTTATTACTATAAATATATTAGATTTGATAAGCAGCGTAGATTACTTGGACATAGAAAAATATGTTTCAATATAATTTTAATACTCCGCGATATATAAATTTTTAATTAATATAATACAATATCAAAAAGAAGGCTTTATTGATCTCCACGAACACAAATTTTTATTAATTGCCGACGTTTCGGACGTATTTTAGCCCTCCCTTTTCAAGGCTATACAAAACAACGAAAATAAAACCACTTTTAAAATTCAAATTGCAAATATAACATAATAAAATTAATAAATTAACGCACAACACAATCTTACCAATAAAAAAGCGCAGAGATATTAATTTACATATTGGATGAACATAAACTTCTCTATCGACATCGTACGCAACTGTCAATTAAAATTAATATTAATTAATATAAAAAATGATATAGAAACAATTAAAAGGTTTTTACCACCGCACAAAACCCTCCACTTAACATATCAAAAACGAGGGCCTCCCCGAAGGGAGTCCTGTACACTAGTGAGACTTAATACATACTATCGTAAATGATATTTATATCCCAACATCGTCTAGCCGCCAATGATATATTTAGTATATATAGTACATGTACATAACGCGTATACGCACAGCACACGCGCGAAACGTATAAAAATAAGAAAAGAGCGAACATATTGCGGGGCCAAACGAGCCGAGACTTCTCTCGTATATCAGGCAACCATGCGCCGCGAAGAAGCTACACACTCGACTTGTTAAGTCAAGGCCTACTGAGATTCCCCCCGGCAGCTCATAAGACGTGCCACCTCCGCGCGCCACATAATCCCCCGATACCAAGAGACTGAACACATCAAGTGGACGTCCAGGCGAAAGAGTTTGCAACGGAGTTTTCATTTACGATAGTATGTATTAAGTCTCACTAGTGTACAGGACTCCCTTCGGGGAGGTCCTCGTTTTTGATATGTTAAGTGGAGGGTTTTGTGCGGTGGTAAAAACCTTTTAATTGTTTATATATCATTTTTTCTTTAGTTTATATTCAGTTTTTAATATTAATTTTAATTGACAGTTGCGTGCGCTGTCGATAGAGAAGTTTATGTTCATCCAATATGTAAATTAATATCTCTGCACTTTTTTATTGGTAAGATTGTGTTGTGCGTTAATTATCAATTTTAATATGTTATATTTGCACTTTGAATTTTAAAAGTGTTTTTTTTTCCATTGTTTTTGTGTAGCCTTGAAAAGGGACGTCTAAAATACGTCCGAAACGTCGGCAATTAATAATAATTTGTGTTTGTGGAGACCAATAAAGCCTTATTTTTTATTAAACAATTTTTGGACGAACAATAGCTTCTTTTACCATCTGTAATACAATATACCTATTTAATATTATTAATAACTACTATATGTAAGTATCTATAGTTTATTGTAAAAATCGTTAAAATATCATATTAGTAAGTTTGGTATACACAAAAAGTGTGAAAACGTAATAATGTGCGTGCATAAGTGCGTACATCGAGCTTGGAGTTGTCATTTCAGTAAGTGTCAAATATGCGCCACGCTAAATTTGCAATAACTTTGTAACTAATAGAAATATTTCAACAAACCAAAATTAAGCATATTTGCCTTGACATAAGCTTTCTTTTTATTTGAGTCAAATGTTGCAATTCTTAAAATCAATTTTATATAGTTATAAACAAATTAGATTCCATATTTTTAGCTTAATTTATTGTTTTTTTGCAGGTTATAATAACATTTTGTACATGTATTTAATAACTTTTTTTCTTGTACATATGAGAGTAATAACTATTTTAGCGAAAGCAAGTTATAAAATTCAAAAATTTGTATTTAAACCAAAGTTACAACCGAAAATCAGATATTTAATCAAACCAAAATCGAGAAAATTTATAATAAAAATATCTTTGTTTTCGTATAATTAAAAGATTTAAATTATTGTTAGAGTGGCTTGTCACGCGCTTTAAACAATTAGTTTGTTAATAACAATTTATCTACAACTTTTTCAGATTTCTACCCAAAGAATTCGGATTCAGCAGGCAAAATGCTTTAAAAATACTTAGGTAGAGCCGTGGCATATGAAAAGGCGACAAAACCATACCTGGCGCCTAGACTACATATCACAGAATATAGTGTAAGAGTTTTAGAGGTGATAGATAATTTATATATATTAATTTATATATTGTAACGGTAAGGTATTGTTTACCTTACCGTTTGACGAATTCGAGCAATACGAGCGAACAGTATCCTAATGTTCACATCGGTTAGGTTCGTTGTGACTACACGGGCGAGATCGACTTCGCGCGCGTAAGATTCGCGCACGCACATTATTAGATATGTGAGGAGATTCGCGCGCGCTGCGAAGAGATATAGCCGCTTTGTTACGCGACAGGTGTGATCCCCCCGCGTCCCGTGTTCAGCTTCACCGTGCTGTGTTTTGCGGTGCGATTCGTGTGTGCGTTTCGCCTGCAGGCTGATCCTGCATTTGCAGTGACTGGTGCAACACCGTTAAGGGGATGTCGGAGCCATAGTCTCCGTTGATAGCCGCTCGATCTCGAGGCTTCGAATGGCCCTGTAGTCAGGTGTCGATTTCTACGATAAACGTACTTCAAACATAAATTATAAATTTTACAGCTACATAGAGCTGTTCAAAAATACTTTCCCCCTAGCTATAACTACAATTAAGGTAATTGTAATATTAGTCTAGGCAGCAAATGTTTATTTTTTTAAAGAAATGTGAAATACGTTGCGTGTAGCATTACGGCAAATATAGATTCATTGTATATGAGACGTATTTCACATATCTTTAAAAAAATAA
This sequence comes from Theocolax elegans, assembly GCA_026168455.1. NCBI lineage: Eukaryota > Metazoa > Arthropoda > Insecta > Hymenoptera > Cerocephalidae > Theocolax > Theocolax elegans. The sequence goes on from CM047425.1 coordinate 57,087,861, forward strand.
ACATTTGCTGCCTAGACTAATATTACAATTACCTTAATTGTAGTTATAGCTAGGGGGAAAGTATTTGTGAACAGCTCTATGTAGCTGTAAAATTTATAATTTATGTTTTAAGTACGTTTATCGTAGAAATCAACACCTGACTACAGCGCCATTCGAAGCCGCGAGATCAAGCGGTTTTTGATGGAGGCTATAACTCCGACATCCCCTTAACCGACCTGCAGCCACACAACCTCGGTGCACGGGCGAGCGCACAATCCGTCCTACACCGCAGCGAGAGTTAGAGAGAGAGAGAGAGAGAGAGAGAGTATTATGAAGTAAGTGGTACCACTTCACGCGATCGTTTTTTTTATTCGCAATTAATAAATAATCGTATTGCTTTATACCAGTCCCGTTGACTGGGTATATTATTTTAGTTCGCGATATTTTTCCCCCTCTCTCTACAAGTCGGCCGTTTACCGACTTGTAATAAAAGCGTAGACCTCGGCGACAATCAGATTTTGTTTATTATTTATCTTTATTATTTATTTCAATAAATTCAATTTTTGTTACATTAAAATTCGATATTCGAGTAATTGAATTTTAACCCACGTACGATTCCTTCCGTAATCCTAAGAGCTCGTATATTTCTGGTTGACAAGTGCTCGACGCGATATCCCTGTTCGCGGTCAATTTCACATTTGATTTTTACCTGGTTGTTATCTGAAACAGTAACTCGGTTTCAGACTAATACTTAACAGATTTGGTAGAGTGGACAGGTAACCGCAACGCGGGAAAAATACGTTTATTTGAATACGGTAAGTTTAACCATACCACTGAGCAGCCGCGATAATAAAACATCCGTGCGGCAACCAAACTGTTACAATGGCGCCAAACTCAAAAACCCACTTGCCAGAAGAGACGAAGGAATTTATTTTCGCCTGGCTCATCCTCGACCAAAGTCGGTCACGAACTCTCATCCCCACCACCACAGTCCCGGTGGATTTCCCCGCGAGAACGTCAAAAAAGTGCGGAGGTACGACTGTAGGAGAAAAGCCTGTGATTCTCTCTCCACAGAGTGTATACGTATACGCAGTACACCTCCAAGGTAGGCACTAGACGTTAAAACACGTTCACTGGGGATCAGGGTGAACGGCTCCCATATCATAAAATAACAACACTTTTATTTCAGCTAGAGATTTAATATTAATCAAATAATAATAATACACAAGATAAACTAACAAACTAGTCACGGTCGCCAGCCGCGTTTACGCGGCAAAATTTATATCTTGTACTACACGCGATTACCGCACACACACGCACAATCACAGCTTACACGGGAAGCTGGAAACAGGGAGTTTAGGCAGGAACTCTCACCTGCAGATGCTCGAAATTAAACAATTAATAAAAATATAACCACTCTCGTAATAAATAAGTAAAATCTATGTTTAACGTCTCGTTCGACGGCCCGACTCGGAATCACCGAGTTCGTCGTGTTGAGCCGAGCAGCGAGTCCGCGCGCATGCGCTTGACACAACAGTCCCATCTCGTCCGCTTGACTCGGCCGATCCGACGCGCGTATACTGTGTGTATAGCGCAACTTCTCTCTTTCTCTCTCTCTCCTTCTCGCACCTTACAATCAACATGCCATTCTGGAAGCTCGACATTAATAACGTATACAGGAACAGCTTGAAAACCAAACAAGCGGTAATTGTTCCTTATATCAAACTCAAATTAATGTCGAATTTGTCCTTGTTTTTAATATCTATTTTAAGTGCGGTTTACTGGTAGAAGCTCGAGTACAATAATATACGGACTTGGTACAGCTCGGCGTTATACATAGCTGGTCATCATCTTCAAAGCTAGACTTTCAAAGAGCTAGAAGGACTACCAAGGTGCTAAAAGGATTTTTAAGGAGCTGCAAAGTTTTCAAAGGAATTAGAAAATTTGCTGTAATAGCGTTTGTGTGTGTGCGCATGTCAATAACTAAAAGTCCGAGTTCTTTCTTCACGGTCTGGCTTAGCTAGATTCCGAGTGAACGCTTCTTTATTTCTTATAAGGGACTTTGGAATGCTTTCTTACAACCAACGAATATAGTCTATAAGTGACATGCATTACAAACTGCCATGTTACAACTCCCCCCCCCCCGCCAAACCGAAGTTACTCCGGTAACTTCGCGTTTGCTAACGCCATGCAATTAGAAGAACTTAATTTAAACATTCCAAACGCACTTGCTATTTATTAACTTATTTCCTAGTCTATATCTAAGATAACCGGTGTTATCTACTACGGGGTATTTGTATTACTGTTTGTGTTGAGTGTTTTTTAATCTGGAACAACTGCTTGGCTAGAAAACGTAAGCTGGAACGTGTACGCTAGAGTAATGCTTTAAGGTCAGTGTATCGCGCTGAGTGTGTATTTTATATCTCATTCTTAATCACAACGTTACTTAACAAAAAAATATATAATTTGTACAATAACATTAAAATCAAATTACGAACGACTGGCGAACCGTTACATTAACCAACTTAATTGTATTACCTAACGCAATTCGCGAACTCACATAACCCGTTACACAAAATAAAATTCATTCAATAATTACAGACTGTTTTAAAACAATTCGTCATATGTTAAAACAAACAAATAAAATTAAAATTCACACTCATACCTGGTGAGATTCCTTTCCACCGACGAATCAGCTCTGGCAACCATTCTAACTTTTAATGCTCAAAATCAATTCAAATTCCTCTGGCTAGATTTATTTATTCTCTAATTTAACTTTACTCAACGACAAAAATCTTAATTCTCTACTAGAACATTTATTACAACTACCTTAATTATAACTTTATCATTCGTTGACTTATTTTCAGGCTAGAAATTAATAAAAGGGCAATAGGAAATAATAATTAAAAAAAATATTTGTTCAAACTCATTTATATATTATTTATTGATTTTTGGGGTGCACATCCAGGGTATTCTCCCACTCTTGTTTACAATCCGGACAGGCATTTATCTTTACCCCTGGTCTTCCGCAACCTCGACAAAAACTTTCCGGGGACTTAAGCATCTCGTCCAACTATGACTATCCTGACTACAATTCCAGCACCCTTGGCGCATATATCCACTGTAAAACGATGGTCGCGGTGCCAACGTACTTGATACATATATGAAGTTTGGCCTATAACTATACTTGGAATGAAGCTTAACTGACTGTCCATAGATAGGATAGGGACATTAAGGAAGGAATATTGCAGCTGGAAGAGAACCGTGTGACGTGGTATTCGCGTACCCGATTAAATTAATTAATTAATGTAATTAATATAAACCGTTGGGCCGCGTTGCCCAATACCGCGCACACAATTAATTTATTATTGATCCGAACTGCGGGCTGTCGCCAGGAACGCGAGTTCGCTGGGACGATCGGTATGGAGGATTCGGGCAATCCTCCTTGCCTCGACACGAATTATAAATTTAAAGGATGTCGGCGGGAGCGGGGAGAAATGAAATAAACACTCAATTAATTAAAAATAAAATAAATAAAATATTTATTTTAACATATTATTTTAACAAGATGGCCATCCAGGCCGTGTGCCGCGACAAATATTGCTTCGCGCGGGCGGAAGTCCGGGAGTCAACCGGATCGAGATCCTCGCCTGCGGTTGACTCCTTCCTGAACCCCGCTATTCGGGTACCGGCGTACCCGAATACACTCCCGATGTACTCACACACATACACTCGGGGGAAGGGGGGGAACACGCGGTAATACAAGGATGGCCCAGCCGATCCTTGTCCCTGTGTCCTTCTGGGCAACGGAGGACGACGTCGGCTGCGGTGGTGGAAGGCGGCCCTGTGCCGCGGCGAGTGCCTCGCGAACCGCGTCCGCACTCACACCAACACTTCCCGTCCTTGCTCACACTCACCAAATCACTCGCGGCTCACTCACGAGGATCGTCCGGGTAACCGATGGCTTTTGCGCCTCACGCGCCTTGTTAGCCAGAAAAACTCTCGATCGGTCTACCGGTTATAGTTTGTCCGCCTCGAGCGGCGGATCGGGACATACTGATTAGGCAATCGCCTAATTTTCGAAAAAGGGATGAGAGTGGGGAACACACACACACTCGCGCTCTCATCCCTACGTACTATTGCGCGCGTAATCGTACATTTGTAGAAAAATAAACAAGTGTCGTCGGTTGGCCTTGACATACGAAAGGCTCCGACGACTTACAATTCGACAATTTAAATACTCTATTCGTCGTGAATAGATTGTGTGACGATTTCCGTCACAAAGCCCCCCCCTAGACTCCACTTCCCTCGGGAAGGCCGAGTCGAAAGAAAGGCACAATCTATCCACGACTGCGCGCTGTACGCTTCTCTTCTTTTCTTCAATTGGAGGCTGCTTCAATGATTCTTCGTGCTTCGTATGATATTGACGTGGCATACAGTCACCAGGCCCAGCCTTCGCTGACTGTTCTCACGTACGCCGATACGTTTTCCCTACCGCTTTACATGGCAACCCGAGGTGGTACATATCTCTTCACATCGGATATGTGTACCTCGGTCCGTTTCCGACCAGACTCTTCTAGTCTCAGAACTACTGGAGATAGTACTTCTTTAACTTCAAAGGGTCTGTCATACTTTGGTGCCAGTTTAGCAGACATGCCTTACGCACCTTAGGAAAGTGTACGGCAATTTAAATCATAAGCCTTGAGGACCTGCTTGAGACGTCTTATAGTTCTGACATATCAGACACCGTAAAACAAATTGGTGGGTATCGTGGTAGATACCTGGCCAATAGTAATCTCTTGCAACGCGTTCGTAAGTTTTTTCAATTCCCATGTGACCCATAGCTGGGTGGAAATGAGAATCTACTAGAACTCGGTTCCTCTGCTCTAAGGGTAGCACAAGACGCCAGCCTTCTTCTCGTTCTGTTACAGAGTCCAAGAGTTTATCACTTGTAAAACGATATAGCATATCATCCTCAATTTTCCACTCCGGAAATCTTTGAGGGCATGAGCGTACATTGTTTAATCTAGCAATATACCATGGGTCTGTAATTACTTCGAACGAGGCAATCTCTTCTTCGTCGGGGTCTGGGTTGATGGCACGAGAAAGCGCGTCCGGGACATAGTGCAAGGCTCCTTCCTTATGCACTATTTCAAAGTCCCATTGCTGCATTTCAAGTATCCATTGTGCCAACCTACCCGACGGCTCCTTGAGATTTTTGAGCCATATGAGAGCACTATGGTCGGTCACAGCCGTAAATCGATAGGCCTCAATGTATGGTCTCAATCTCTTAATAGCCCATATGAGAGCCAAGCATTCTTTTTCCGTTGTCATGTAATTACGTTCAGCGCGATTTAATAATCGGCTGACGTAGACAATCGGATGCTCGAAACCCTCGTCGTCCAGTTGCGTCAACACCGCACCTATTGCTAAGTCACTAGCGTCACTTTGGACGGTAAATGGCTTAGAAAAGTCTGGACGGGCTAGTACAGGCGCTTCAGCTAACGCAACTCTAAGCTGACAGAACGCCTCCTCCTGCTCCTCGCCCCAATCCCAAGCCTGGTCTTTACGCAGCAACTTGGTAAGGGGAGCTTTAATGTCAGCTTCTCGATTAATGAATCGAGAGTACCAGCCTACCATCCCGAGAAAGGATCTCAGCTGTTTGACATTACGAGGAGTAGGGTAATTAAGGACTGGAGCGACTCGTTCCTCGTCAGGCCTCAAGCCGTCCGCGTCCAATTTGTACCCAAGGAACGTTACGCTGGAACAACAGAACTCACACTTCTCTCGATTCACTTCGAGTCCAGCGTCATTCAACGTCCTTAGTACGTATTCGAGCCATTTAAGATGGTCCTCAAAAGTTTCGGTAATGACGATCAAGTCGTCTAAATAACCAAACACATGAGGTTCCACCTTAGGCCCGAAAATTGCATCTATAAGCCGTGCAAAGGTCATAGGAGCATTCATGAGGCCAAAAGGCATTCTCGTGAACTGCCACAGCCCCGACCCTGGTACAGCAAATGCAGTATAATGCCGGCTCGCCTCGGCCATTAATATTTGGAAGTACGCTTTCTTAAGATCAATTTTCGATATGTACCTTGCATTATGCAGCTTATCCAATATGGTATCCATATTAGGAATTGGATAAGAATCACGTTTTGTGACTGCATTAAGGTCTCGAAAATCGATACAGAAGCGATAACTTCCTTCGTCCTTGCGGACGATGACCGGAGCAGCTGACCAATCACTCGCACTCGGTTCAACAATGCCCTTGTCAAACATCTTTTTGACCTCACTCTGGGCAAATTCGAGGACCTTGGGAGACATACGTCTTGGCTTATGACGAACCGGTCTTGCACCAGGCTCAACCTCTATGTGGTGCTCCGTTAACGTCGTAAAGCCGTGGACGTCTCCCGAGGGCAAGAGTAGGCTTTCAACTAACTCTTTGACTTGTTTCCGCTGGTCGTCCTGTATCTCAATTATACCAGCACATTCAGCGGAAATCCTCGAATCGATGTCATGAGATGTATCTCTGACGAAGTGTCTCCAATCACTCTCGCCAATACGCCAAATAGCTTCGCCTAGTTTGACTTCCATATTCCAATGTTGTAGAAAATCCATACCGAGAATGATGGAATGCTCAATATTCTCTACAATTCTCAGTTGGATATTGCCATCAAGGCCTTCTACACAGAATAGGATGTCAATTAGGCCAAGGACTTTAAGAGCTGGTCCAGCCACACCTTTCACGATAACCTTGACAGGTCTCCATTTAAACTTGTACTGTTCGACAACATCTGATCGTACAAGAGAGACCATGGCGCCAGGATCGAAAAGTGCTTTAAAGTCCTTTCCACCGAGTCGTACCAAAAAGAATAGCCGGTTATCCGATTGGATTCCAGCAATTATCTGATCGGTTTGACTATCGTCGTTAGGAGTCGATGCCGTGTGCGTCATTTTAGACGTACTTGGTACGGCATCTGCCCCCCCCCTGAACTGTACTTCTCGGCAACGAGCTTGTACGGTTCATGTTATGCACACCATCGACAACTACCTTCTCCACCAAGGGCTCGTTGTTGAGGACAATTTCCTTCTCCACCAAGGGCTTCTTGTCCTCATTACTAGGTGTGTCACAACGGGGTGACGATGAGCAACAACCAAGGTCTTTCACTCCGATGGTGCTAAGCGGCTGAGATAACGATCTCTTTACACCTTCTTCACCAATAATATCTCTGCTATCAGAGTATATTTGCCTTTGGAGTTCCTTAGACCAATCTTTAGCCTCACGCTTTTGTTGGTCTAATAAGGTTCCTTGTTCTGTTTTACCTTGCAAATCTCGGGTGGGATTGACAGGTTGTGTTCTAAGAACTTTTCCATCTGTCGAATCCCCAGAACGATTAGAATCCTTACACTCAGACTTACTTTCGACACCAACTTCGGTCTGAGAGGGAATTTGATCTCCGTTAAGGACTTGAGAGAAGTCAGCAAATGATTTGCTAGACTTCCTTAAAGAGTTTAGAGGGTTCTCCAACCTTAAACTCTTGCCCTTGTAAACCATGCGGATTTACTTACTGCAGTGCAGGGCGCCCGGGGCAGCTCGGGTGCCCTGCGTTTAGGTTTCCCACGTTTTGAAGGAACCTGACGCAGTTAGGACATGATTGGAGTGTAACGCCACTAGTTCCACACAGCTGGCACTCCTTTGCTACCAATTCGGTAGAGCACTGCTCAGCGGAGTGCCCAATGTTTCCGCATCGGTAGCATGTTCGGCTCGGGCAATCCGACGACCTATGACCGACTTTTTGGCATGTGAAACACACGCCGACAAAGTTGGTGCTCAAGGTTCGTTGGATTTACTGCCGTCGCCTGTGGTTGCACATACCTCACCAGGTTTTGTGCCATTTGTGGGACAAAAGCATTTTGCTGGGGCAGTTGAGAATTCGTCAAAACACGTCTTTCTCTTTTGCCCGAGCTCTGTTTTTGTTGCCCAGGTGACTGTTGAGAAACAGGCACATACGATACGGATTTCGAATTGGAGGCACTCACTCCATTATTCGATTTGCCGTATCGTTTCTGAAAACTATTAGCGACGTTGGAAGTACCGTACACACCGGCTGCTTCGTATTCGCTCGAAGAAGAGTTTGGCGAGTTTTTCGCACTTTTCTTGCTCTTCTTCTTAATAGTTTTCTTAGACGACTGTTTATCCGAATGAGAAGACTCATCCTTACTCTTTTCGGTAACAGTCGCCACTTTACCCGAAACTCGTGCTGCACCACTCTGTTTCGGAAAAGCTTCTGGTACGAGCTTCTCGCGTTTAACGTTGGAACTGGAAAATTTCGTGTCCCATGTTAAATGCTGCTCGTACTCTTTACCGTAGCTTGTCAAATCAGAGAAATTCCTGATTTGTCGTACTGGTATGTACCTACGGTAATCTGGCCTCATCTGCGAGTAGGCCATCTTCACCTGTTGTTCTAATGAGGGAGGGCATTTAAACTTATTCACGATCGCTCTGAAACAGTTCAAGAACGTCGTAGCCTTTTCTCCCTCATTTTGTGTTCTTGATCGAAGTTCCATGAGTAAATCTTCGTCATTTATTATACGGCCATACTCATTTAGGAACTCGATTTCAAAATCACGCCAATCTCGAAGAGATGGCTGAACTGTTCTATACCAGAACAGTGCTGATTTTGAGAACACATTGGGCAGGGCACTGAACATCCTGCGATCTGAGAACTCGTTGTCATTTCTGAAGTCGTGCAAACGGTTCAGAAATTCTTCTGCGTCCTTTTTGGTCTCACCATCAAAGGACATGTTCCAGATACGCAGCTCTCGTGCGCACCCTGTCCGATCGTGCGTTCGGTTATCGTCTTCACGATACCTTGGCCTGGCTTCGTAGGACTCTCTTTCCCGACGGTCGTCTCTATTATCCGTCCGGGAACTCCTACGCCTGCTGGTAGAAGGATTCCTATTCTCTTGTCGGCCTTCAGCCGCCCTACGAGAATCGGATCTCCTACGAGCAGGTTCGCGATCAGACTGATACCCATCGGACGAATCCGTCTGAGTGCACTGATCGCAAGTGGCCACCGCACGTTTCTCTCGAGGCGTTTCTCTACGTCTGTCCGACCTCTCTCTGTGACCTTGCTCCGAAATTTCCGGCTGTGCTCGGTCGTCGAGTTTATGGTTGGACTGACGTTTATGAGTACGTCTCTCCGTACAGCTTTCACGACGTTCATCGTTGCTTGAGGCTCTACTCACAGAACGATGGTATCGTGACTTTCCGTTTGGAGTCGTGTACTCACGCCTCTCTCTTCTATCTTGTCCTTCACAAGTCTTAGAAGAGGTCTGACGACGTCTCTGTTCAAACCTCGGTTTTTCGTAAGATTGAACACTGACGTCATTAGGAAGGTCATATCCATTCCTATCATCAACAAATTGACGTTCGGTTGTATTAGCTTCAGGTTGCCTGTTGTCGTATTGTCTAGAGGTGTATCCTCGTGACGTACGACGGTCGGCTTCCGTCTGCGAACCCAAGTCAAAGTGTTGTGTTGGCACTTCACTCTCTCTAGTGCCAAGATGTCCGCTGTTTCTCTGCTCTTCAATTGGGAGGTAATGTGCGGGTGCATAAAAACCTCCGAGTTGAGCAGTCGTCACGGTCGTAACCGTCGACGTAGTGGTTGTGCACGAGGTTGCAGCCACCGAAACAGGAACATAAGGGATTGCAGTCGTGGTCATGTTTGCTCCCAGTACCTCACCAAACCGTTTAGGTATAGCACCTGTTGGTGCCAACCTCGGGCTTTGTGCAGTACTCAATGGCGAGTTTCTGGACAGACTACTTGGTGACAGAGCTCCATCTTCTTCAGGGATAGGTGCTCTGTCACTAGCAACCCTTTCGCGATCCGACATTTCGGACTCGCAGGAAACTTCCGTTCCTGATGGGACCACACTCCCTTTCCTGGAACGAGGTTTCCTAATTTCCCACAGTTCCTGACATACTAGAGGTTTATGTGCAGGCTCTGCCCTTACATTCTCATCGTATTCAGGGAACCATGGTATTTCCAGATTAATGTCTACACATCTTATCCGGTGACGCAAAAGGCGTTCGCGGCACTCCGCCTCTTCGCCATTTGCGTTTAAACTCAGATGCTCCAATTGGGCATACACTGCCTCAATCGGAAGCTTCTTCGTTTCCCGACGAATATCCCTAGCTATGCGTGATTCACGCATAAGCTGGGCCATTCGGGCTTCATAGCTGCTGGCCATTATTTTTTTGACCAGCAGCAGCCGACGTGTTACGTCGGGAGAAGTACTCTCAACCGGGATTTCAGATGAAATCCCTAGTGTTTCAAATACTTCGGAAGTATCCAATTTTCAATTGGAAATTATTTTATTGGACTCACCACAATAAAATAATTATTACTCCCAACGAGTAAAAAAAAAATTTGGTGTCGGTTTAATTACAATAAATTGTAAAAATGCACCGACTAGTGTACCAACAAAATTAATTCACTTAATTAAAATCCAAAAGATTTTCTTTACAAGGAATTTATTTCGTCCTTAGAAGGACAAAATAATTATATTTTGTTGGTTAAAGTTGTGACAAATCACACACTTAACACTTGCACCAAATTAAAATTAATTATTTAACTTGCTCATAAGTCTAAATAATTAATGTTTATAATAGTGTCTTGTGACTCACACGCACCAAGACTCTATACAATTGCTTCTGCAAGCAAAAATAATTAATTATTAACAAAAAGAAATCTTTAAATTATTTCAATATCGTCGGTAATTTACCAGTAATGGTAAATTTAACGATTTCCCAAAATATCCCTCTCACCAGTTATAATCCAAAAGATTCCTTACTGGCGAAAAGAATTTATTTTGTTATGGAAAATGAAATAATTAAAGTTTCAATCTATTAATAAATACAGAACAACAAATTATAAAGGAAGAAAAGGCAAAGAAAAAAATTAAATTATTTATCTCACTAACGAGCCTAAATAATTAATTTTAAAATAAATATAAAGATAAATACAGTGTCTTGTGATTCACACACACCAAGACACTATTTATTATTTTGCTTTTCCAAGCCCAAAACACAAAAAAAAAAATTTCCTTTATAATTTACACTACACAACAAACACAAATTTAATTAAATTATTTCAACGGTAGGTTTGCAACAAAATAATTATTTCACTAATTGTCGTCCCAAACGACAATTTTTTTCAGCGAAATATATTTATTTTATCCTAAAAAGGACTAAATAAATAATTTATGTTGCTACCCAGTTGAAATAATTTATATTTCCTTTTTTAAATAAATTGAACGAAAAGGAAATGAAAATTTAATTATCTAACTTGCCAACAAGTCTAAACAATTAAATTTATACACCGAATTAATTTTACTCAAACACACCAAAAAAAAATTATAACCAATTATTTAACTAACAAACAAGTCTAAATAATTGGCAAAAATGTGTGGAGATATAATTTAAACACACAAAAAGAGAAAAGAAAGTTTTTAACATATATTAAAATTTCACAGCAAATAACGAATACGAAATATTAGGTTAAATGCCGATCATTAAAACACATGCAAAAAAAATTCAATTATTTAACTCACTCTCGAGTCTAAATAATTATATTTTACAACTCTCGTATCTTTGCGGAACAATCACACAAAGATACTTAACATTAATTGTTTAACTTGCAACAAGTCTAAACAATTAACACGAGTTATAAAAAAAAAATTTTCTCACACTCAAAAATTTACAAAAATATATTACAAGTATCGTGAACAGTAATACTCAATAAATACCAAATATTAGATCAAGTAATTACTGTCAGATAATTGTAATAAAGAAATAATTTTAATTATTTTACTCACACACGAGCTTAAATAATCAATATTACAACTATTGTAACTTTGCGGCTGATTCACACAAAGTTACTTAATGTTAATTATTTAACTTGCAAACAAGTCTAAATAATTAACAATAGTTGTAAAGTATATTTTATTCACACACAAATAAAGTGATATAGCATATATTATAAATATAAATAGTAATAAATAATAAACACAATTATTAAATTAAAATTACTAATATTATAATATATGTGGGTCAGGGAGGGGAGAAGAGCAAAATAAAAATACTGCGCTCTCGAACTCAAAAAAAAACCAATTAAACTTTCGCCGCGTCCCGTATAAAAAGAAAACAAATATTATAATTTTAAAATTTTCTTTAAAAGGGAGGAGGGGTGGGGCAGCTACCTCTCCCGAAAGAATCTATTTTAAACACTCTCACACCAATAATAAAATAGATTAAACAGGGGAACGAATTTATTTTATTAGATTGGAATAAAATAATTCGCCGCAGTGGTTTCTCTCGGCGAAACCAACTGCAAAGACTTAATACGCGAAAGGGCTAGGCGATCGCGCTATCTCTCTCTCACACACACCGTATAGCCCGCCTAGCACCTAACTCCGATTCCCCGCGACTAGGGATTCTCTCTGTCACTCCCACTCGCGGGCGCAATCGGAGAGAGCCGATGATGATCGGCTCTCGCGAAGTCTTTCCTCTGCGCTATTCGGGGGGGATTCTCGCTGCCCGCGATCCGCGGCGCAAGCTACTCTCTCCCTACTTTGCTGCTCCCATACAAGCTAACAAAGATCTCCCGTCAAGCTTGCGATCGAGAGAGACCGATCTCGGTGAGATCGGGCGCTTCCGGCTAAACACGGTCGCGCGCGAACTCTCTCTCGATATACCGGTGTATACCTCTCCTCGGATACCCGAGCAAGAGGGGGAATACTCCGGTATAGAGACGCGTCTCACACGCCGTCTCTCGCGCGCTCTCTCTCTCTCACTCTAACTCGTACAACTCACTCTCTCTCTCTCTCTCTCTCTTTACCCGCTCCGTTTCGCCGCGACACTGCTCGCGCGCGAAAATATGGCCGACAACTATACACTTTAATTTAAATTCGGTGAGGGCGAAACCGAACGTCCTGTCACGGTCGCCATTTGTGACGTGGTATTCGCGTACCCGATTAAATTAATTAATTAATGTAATTAATATAAACCGTTGGGCCGCGTTGCCCAATACCGCGCACACAATTAATTTATTATTGATCCGAACTGCGGGCTGTCGCCAGGAACGCGAGTTCGCTGGGACGATCGGTATGGAGGATTCGGGCAATCCTCCTTGCCTCGACACGAATTATAAATTTAAAGGATGTCGGCGGGAGCGGGGAGAAATGAAATAAACACTCAATTAATTAAAAATAAAATAAATAAAATATTTATTTTAACATATTTATTTTAACAAGATGGCCATCCAGGCCGTGTGCCGCGACAAATATTGCTTCGCGCGGGCGGAAGTCCGGGAGTCAACCGGATCGAGATCCTCGCCTGCGGTTGACTCCTTCCTGAACCCCGCTATTCGGGTACCGGCGTACCCGAATACACTCCCGATGTACTCACACACATACACTCGGGGGAAGGGGGGGAACACGCGGTAATACAAGAGGACTTACCGGGGTGCGCCCCGTGGATGGCCCAGCCGATCCTTGTCCCTGTGTCCTCCTGGGCAACGGAGGACGACGTCGGCTGCGGTGGTGGAAGGCGGCCCTGTGCCGCGGCGAGTGCCTCGCGAACCGCGTCCGCACTCACACCAACACTTCCCGTCCTTGCTCACACTCACCAAATCACTCGCGGCTCACTCACGAGGATCGTCCGGGTAACCGATGGCTTTTGCGCCTCACGCGCCTTGTTAGCCAGAAAAACTCTCGATCGGTCTACCGGTTATAGTTTGTCCGCCTCGAGCGGCGGATCGGGACATACTGATTAGGCAATCGCCTAATTTTCGAAAAAGGGATGAGAGTGGGGAACACACACACACTCGCGCTCTCATCCCTACGTACTATTGCGCGCGTAATCGTACATTTGTAGAAAAATAAACAAGTGTCGTCGGTTGGCCTTGACATACGAAAGGCTCCGACGACTTACAATTCGACAATTTAAATACTCTATTCGTCGTGAATAGATTGTGTGACGATTTCCGTCACAACCGATAGCTGGAACGTAAGCTTGAAGATAACTGGGAGCTAGAACGAGAGAGAGAAGAGAACGATCCAGAAGTTTGTTTAAAGCTTGAATTAACATTGGATAAACATCTAGTTGAGGAACAATTTAAATTAGTATTATTTGATTGACTAACTTTAACCAAAGCCAAAGAAGTCGGCACATTATCCAACGGAGCAACACGATCAGGATAAACAGAATAATTTCTGGTTCTATTTCCAGGAAATTTCCTCATATTTGTATTTACCCTATCACAACCCGAAGAACGTTTACTAGAACATTCTTTACTCTAATGGTCCTTAGCCCCACATTGGAAACAACCTTTGTTTCTTTTCCGTAAATTTGGAACAATCTGTACTGCAGGCGTAATATTATTGGTTGACACACATTTCTTAAAAACTTCGTTATAAATATGCTTTTGTATACTAAAATTATTAGATTGCTAGTTATCATTTTTAACCTTGCTTGAACTATTAAACTCCGTTCACTTCCTAGGTGATTGACCTGTTTTCCATTTCTTAACTTTGGGTCTTCCTTGAACAACAGGAGCTAGAATTTCGGGTGACCAAGCCCTTTGCATCATTTCTCTCTGTTTACTACCATACAATTCATTACTATTCATAATTGGGACTTTTTCTTGTGCGGGAAACTGGCTAGATTGGGAGCGAGGTGAGACAACATAATTTCTCCTATCTAAAGGAACTTGGTTCAAAACTTCATTTGAGCCATCCATCGTTGCTAATGATTCTTCCCGTGGCGCATTTTCACTTGAAACTTCCTTTGTCACCAAGTCTATTAATGCGGGCTGACTATTTACTTCTCTATTGGATTCCGAGGGGCCGTTCACAAACATTAGATTTTTACATCTTCTTACTTTCTGTTCTGGTTTGTACAATAACTTTTTAACATCTCTTTGTACTTGGAAACCGTCTTTATTATTCCTTCTTAAATCTGTACTGCTAGAATGAAAATTATTGGGTGCTTGGTTTGTTGAAGAATAAAATGATGATTCCACTTGAACATCATAAATAAACTCTGATTCACTCTCATCTACAGCTGGATTCCATACAGCAGCCGTCTGTCCATAGTATTGTCTTACTAAATATCGATGGACACGCTCTCTAACAGTTATGCCATCACAATTACGAGTTATTTCCTTTTTGTCAGCAAATTTAAAAATTTCCCAATCAGTTAGCTTTTTCAGCTCCATTAAAATAATTTTACTACCTGCTTCAACATCTAGACTAACCAAATCTTCTCCGGGCAAGAGCTTTAAGGACAACGACCAAAGACTACCCGCCATTTTATCACGATTCTATTTTGGCTTGAAAAATAATTTATCACAGAACGGAACACAAACTTTCACGGATTATTCCTTACAATTAACCTATCCTATCTCAGGTAAATGGTTCCTCAATTGGCTCAATACTAAACGAATTCGATTAATTAAATATAATTCTTAAAAATATATAAAACGTAGTCTAAAATTTAAAAAGCTTTCCAAATCCAAAGGAAGATAAACAAAAAAACTTCTATTAAACCAGTTAAAGTCAAATCAAATTAAAAAAAATTAAAACCAACTAAAAAAAATTTTTAATGTCGAAGCACAACAAAAAAAATGTAAGCGTTTCAAGCCTTTCTTGAATTAACACCACAACAAAATTTTTATATCGAGCAATTATTTCTATTCAAGCGAACCAACTAATATAATAAAGAAAATATCAAACATTACAAAACACTGCATCAATTATCCCAATTAATTCTATTAATCATGCCACTAATTAATTCAGCAATTATTTTACAAAGGCAGCAACTCAATTTAGTGCGCCAATACTCAGGTTAATCGCAAGCAAAACAAATTTTATATACAGCGTGCCGAACAAACAATATGGAGCTAGAATTGGTGGAAATGCTAGAATATTAATATATAAAGCTTGAAAGGTAGCAAGGGTTATGCTTGAAGGGAATGAGGTGGAGCTTGAATGCAAATTAATGGTAGAAAAGTTGTCAACAAATAATAAAATTTTACAATTAATAATAAATAATCACCAACCTTTAACTGCTTCGGTTACCAGGATAAATATAAAATTATAATTTTACTTTCTTTTCTATTTTTTTTTTTAATTTCGAACAACAAACATTACTTTAATAATTAGTTATTCACTCAAAATTAATAAAATCTAATTTATTTACTACAATAAAATTTTCTTTATCAAAATTATAAAAAAAAAAAAGTCACGTTAATAAAATAAAATAAAATGCTAGCTGGAAAATTTATAAACAATAGGATTATTTAAATAAACCACTTTACACAATACATGAGCATGCTCTTCGAATTAATTAATATTTCAAGCTAGACAAACCAAAAACACTTTATCGTTGAGCAAAAGCCAAATTAATTAATTTAAACTTGCTGTAATAATATTCACAAGTCTTTTTATAAACAAAAAAAATTTTTCATTCAGCCAAAAACAATTTCAATTGACTTACCAAGTCGAATCAGTAATAAAAGAAAATAATGGAAAAGTCTCGAAATCTTTGCACGAGGTCAAAATGGCCGCCCAAAGCCAATTCCTCGGCGTCCTCCTGTTTGTGTGTGCGGTAATGGCGAACCACGCGATCCCGAAATTTCCCGATTAAAATTTAACACCGGGGTCCTGTCACGGTCGCCATAAAACACGTTCACTGGGGATCAGGGTGAACGGCTCCCATATCATAAAATAACAACACTTTTATTTCAGCTAGAGATTTAATATTAATCAAATAATAATAATACACAAGATAAACTAACAAACTAGTCACGGTCGCCAGCCGCGTTTACGCGGCAAAATTTATATCTTGTACTACACGCGATTACCGCACACACACGCACAATCACAGCTTACACGGGAAGCTGGAAACAGGGAGTTTAGGCAGGAACTCTCACCTGCAGATGCTCGAAATTAAACAATTAATAAAAATATAACCACTCTCGTAATAAATAAGTAAAATCTATGTTTAACGTCTCGTTCGACGGCCCGACTCGGAATCACCGAGTTCGTCGTGTTGAGCCGAGCAGCGAGTCCGCGCGCATGCGCTTGACACAACAGTCCCATCTCGTCCGCTTGACTCGGCCGATCCGACGCGCGTATACTGTGTGTATAGCGCAACTTCTCTCTTTCTCTCTCTCTCCTTCTCGCACCTTACAATCAACATGCCATTCTGGAAGCTCGACATTAATAACGTATACAGGAACAGCTTGAAAACCAAACAAGCGGTAATTGTTCCTTATATCAAACTCAAATTAATGTCAAATTTGTCCTTGTTTTTAATATCTATTTTAAGTGCGGTTTACTGGTAGAAGCTCGAGTACAATAATATACGGACTTGGTACAGCTCGGCGTTATACATAGCTGGTCATCATCTTCAAAGCTAGACTTTCAAAGAGCTAGAAGGACTACCAAGGTGCTAAAAGGATTTTTAAGGAGCTGCAAAGTTTTCAAAGGAATTAGAAAATTTGCTGTAATAGCGTTTGTGTGTGTGCGCATGTCAATAACTAAAAGTCCGAGTTCTTTCTTCACGGTCTGGCTTAGCTAGATTCCGAGTGAACGCTTCTTTATTTCTTATAAGGGACTTTGGAATGCTTTCTTACAACCAACGAATATAGTCTATAAGTGACATGCATTACAAACTGCCATATCACAACGTAGGGGTGCTTGAGTTTCTGGGATCTTCAAGCGTGGTGGTGCTAACGCACGGTTATCCCGAACGAGGCTCCCGGTGCTCAGAAAACGGTCTCCTGGACACCGGTCGAGCAGGGACAACCTTCGCCTCTAGCTTTGATGATCTAAGTGATCAAACGGCTCTCCGAGGGCGTAGGTCGCGTTTGGGTGGGGGATATAACGGGTACGGTTTTCGAGTGTCGGCGCAGGTAGGTCCCTGGATAATCGGCGACGATCGTCGATAGGACCAAGTCGACTAGCCGGGATAATTGCGAATGGTAGCGCAGTGGTGAGGCTTCTGCCTCGCGCTCCCGGGATCGTGGGCTCGCGCTCCGATACCTTCGTTGATGTTTTATTGCTTACTGTCAATCCGTACCCCGTTACAATACCCCGTACGTGTTACATGGCGCCCAACGTAAATTAATAGATTGGGTTTTACGACGCCCAACGTTAATTTCCAAATTGCGCCTACGAGGTGCACAACGTAAATTTTTAGATTGCGTATTTTTTGTGATAGGAGCTGCGCTTCCACAGGTGCCCAAATAATTTAGGATTTTATTATAAACGGAAGTGAATCTAATTTAATTCAATTGATTTTCTTGTGATCAATTACTTTAAATTTAATTTTTTTTATGAACTTGTGGATTTTACGTGTAATTTTTTATTATATACTAGTTACGTTAATTAGTATATTTGTTATTACCGGCAGTTGGATTAATCGTTTTGCGATTAATTCTAACCTTTAAATTATTGTATTTAGACAGTAATTTATAAGTTTGAACCGGATTTTCTTTTATTGTTGTGTAGTTAGGTTAAAAGAAATCCGAGGTCGGTAATAATAATTTTTTTAATTAATTACACGTAAATTACAGTAAATTTTAATTTTAAAATTGAAATATAGATCGATTCGCCTTGAGGCCCGCAATTTACATATCGAGCCCCTAATTTCGAGTAGATTATTCGGAAAATCAGCGTTATTTAATTTTCCGACTGAATAAAAATTGTAACACCTGTGCAAGGGTAAAAATTTTTTTGTTTTCAAAGTTTGCTTGTTAAATTTATATTTTTGACAACGCAGACCGGCTCTCGCGTTACAATAAAAATTGTATTATTTCTTTTGTAACATTGCGATTGTAAGAGGTCACAGCGGCGTACAAATTTAGTTGTTTAGGAATATATTTATATTTATTTATCTATTTATTTAATTATTTATTTATTTATTTTATAATATATTCAGTGTGCGTTGGTGACCGAGAGCCGGAGTAAATTCGATTTTTTCGTATTTAGTCGAATTTGAACGTTTTTTTTCTTGCTTTTAATTTAATTTATTAACAATTCGTAAAATTTCTTTTTACTTTTAATATTGTATGTATAATTGTTTTACATTAAATTAAATTAATCCCGCGTTTAACAAAATTAATTTTTTTCTCTGGATTTGTTTGTAAAATTTATAGTCAAAAATATAATTCTTTAACGTTGCTTTTTATATTAGGCAGGAAAGCAAATTTCATATAGGTGTGCTTAATTTTTTTTTCTCTTGTAATTATAAAGGGAAAAGAATTCGTTCTTCAGCTTAGTGGCCCACTAATTTTATTATTTATAGCCACCTAATAATTTGAAATAAAGCATACCTTGCACAGGTGAAGCGAAAAGCGACTCAGATTTTTTTATTGTGTAAATTACCGTAGCGGTAATTTTGTTAAGATTAAAATGGCGGAATCGATGACCACGCAAGTCGATCAGTGGATTCGTACGCAATCCAGCGAACAGACCCAGGCGCACTTGGAGTCGTTAGAGATGCGTACAGATGGCTCTGTATATAAAAAAGCCGAACGACTCCAACAGTGGCTGTTGCGTAATTATACGGCTCAAGAGTTCGCAGCCGACACAGACTCAAATGAGGATCGTGTCAGGCGGAACAGGCGGAGGACAGGTTGGTTTAAGACCATGGCTGCCCAGAATCCGGAGATTCCGGACCCGGATTCTGACCCAGATGTAGTAAGGGTGCTACAAAGGATTCTCGCTCTAGAAGTAGAAGATACTGACGAGCGAGAGGAAGATGAGTAGTCGGACACCTCCGGCTAAGAAACCGACAAGGAGGAATGGATAACTTTGGTATCCGATACTGGCGCTCAGTTCGAGATACCACAAAATTTTGCTTCGATGTTAGCGGAACAAATAAGTAAATTATCCACCTTGACGGAACGGGTTAAGGAGCTGGAAGCACAGATGTACACCGTCAACGGCAAATTGGACTTGCCAAACGGTGCACAAGCTTCCAGCACAAACAAAACCCGTGAGCTAACCCAACATGTCCAGTTCCAGGACACTTATACGTGTTACACCCTGGACGAGACGGACATCAGACCACAACACGTGCAGGTAGAGTCTTAGGGGTCTTAAGCACCTCATGCAGATGCTGGAGGAGCTTGGGGGAAGGGTGACACACGGAGACTGAGACAGCCTACATGTTTAAGCTCTCCCTACCCTAGTCTGAAGGACTTTTACGAGTCCGGCCAATCAGCGTTAAGATCGGCCGGGACATCGCTCGATGTTGGTGCGGTGGTTCGTAAGTGGGGAGTCCGATTCTCTGGCGACAAAAGCCAGAGTATCGATGCCTTCCTTGCGAGAGTGAAAAGACTGTAGGATTCTCGCCAACCTCAGCGAGGACGAGGTGTTGCCGTCCTTGTCCGAACTTCTCACTGGAACCGCAGCTACGTGGTACCGGAATGAGGAAGACAAATGGCACTCGTGGCAAGATTTTGTGAAATCTGCCAAGAAATGGTACGGTATGAGCCAAAGCTTTCAGCAAAGTCTCATCGAGGAGTCCAATGCTCGGACACAGGTTGAGGATGAGCCGGTGAGAGATTACATCACTTGCTCAATCGCAATCATGCGAAAACTCAACCCGATCCCGAGCGAGCGTAGGCAATTGGACCATCTCTATCGTAACATGCTACCTCAGCTTCAGCGGTTGTTTAAAAGAGCTGAAGCCAAATCGGTTGAAGATTTATTGGAGCTAGCGATGGACGCCGAGCAAACGCTCGAGCAGGAAAAGTTATATCGACCGCCTCCGGCAGAGGAAGATTTAATGCTGCCGGAACTTGCTTACAAGGCAAAGTCCAAAAAGCGGTCGACCGCCAAGCCCAAGGTAGCAAGCGTGGCTAAGGAGGTGAGAGAGTCGAGTCGGGAAGATCTGATTGAACGGCTCACAAAAGTCCTGGAAGAAATCCTTAGGACCATGCAAACTAGTAGCCAGACAGCTGGGGTTAAGGTGGATAAAGATACGTCACCTAGAAAGAAAACCCACAAGTCTCCTTCTCGGTTTAGAAGAAGGAGGAAGGAGACACGTAAAAATCCCGATCGACGGTCATCGAGTGGTTCATCCTCGAAGCTTGGGGAATCGTCGGATGCAAGAAAGAAGATCAAGAGAAAAGAAGACTTCGCCGAGCCGATCAAGTGCCACACTTATGGTAAGTTTGGGTACACCGTCAGGACGTGCCCTGACTACACAAAAAACGCATACCTCAAAGTACAGGGAGTCCTACAGCTGGAAGTGGCAAGTATGGAAAGTGGCAATGCTTCATTATCGTCAGCAGGTGTCGCTGACGTAACAGAAGTAGAGCGCACACAATTGCGCGAACTTCTAGACCGAGTGTTGTCCACAACCTTGCCAAAGATCGGCCATTCTTACGATGTCGAACATATTAACAACGTTGGATCAGCCAGGCCGATCAAACAGAGGTACTAACCCGTCTCTGATAAGGTTCGAGAGGAAATGCAACATCAAGTTTGCGAGATGCTCGAGACTGGCGTTATTGAACCCTCGAAAAACGGTTGGTCCTGCCCCGTGGTGATGGCGAAGGGTGAGAATTCTAGGCGTTTTTGCATCGATTTTAGGAAAGTCCACGCTTTGACAAAACCTGATGCATTAAGACGGGCAAGTCTATACTCGAATAGACGTATAGTCTTACAGCGTATAAGAGGGCTCGATAGATCAGGCGATAACGTGCTGGATTACCACGCTGGGGGTCGGAGTTCAATCCTCGCTAGATGCGAAAATTTTTTTATTCGAGTATTTATTTTTTAACGATAAAATTTAAACAATAAACAATCAAAACTCAAATTATTTAAAATTTTACTTATTTTTTTTTACAAAAATCGACAATTTAATTAAAATATTAGCTCACTCGGAGCAACATTGAAATAATTTATAATAATTAAATAAATTAATTAATTATAACAATAACGATAATATACAATAAATAAAATAACATTTTGAAAACATAAATAACTTAGAAAAGATTGTTATTTAATTATTTGGACATTAATAATAGTATAAAAATATGATCCATTTATTTATTCAAGTTTTTGTAAAACAATAATAATAATTTATATCATTATTATTGATTTATACATCGTTTAAACATTGTAAATTTTAAATATTGTAAATTTAAACGTTGAAGAATCAAAAGCGACACCATATAATTTAGTCTAAGAGTGGGGCAATACCTCACATACATAGAATGAAATGTAAATGTGTGAATGTCTGAAAAGTAAAGGAAGCGATTTTGCACTACAGTAATAAGGAAAATCAGCAAAGAGGGAGATTTTCCAGTCAAATCTCGAAGAGACAAAACCAGCCGTCTCCTCGTACTCAGCAGCATTCGCCGCAGCGCGACCGAGCGACGGAGAGCCATCTCCTTACTTCATATAATTAAGCAAAAGTCCGATGGGGACTTATATAATATTCATAATATAAAGAATTATATAATCTTTGAAAACACTTGTTTAATAATAAACTTACACATTATGAATATAATAAATTGTATTTATTATAATTATCAAATCAAATGTTAATTAAGCTAATCACAGGAAAAAAAGATTTTATATCTTAAAATCTACTTTTTC
This sequence comes from Theocolax elegans, assembly GCA_026168455.1. NCBI lineage: Eukaryota > Metazoa > Arthropoda > Insecta > Hymenoptera > Cerocephalidae > Theocolax > Theocolax elegans. Next base: position 57,110,526 of record CM047425.1, read on the forward strand.
GAATAGCTTAATTACAACTTGATTTGAATAAGAAATCATAAAATATTATTTAAATTCATTTTGAGGCTCTATCGAATGTTCACTACTAATTCCTATATCAAGTGAACCTGATCCTTTCGACCAAGTAGTCGTGGATGGCGCATGGTTTTTATAATCATATGTCTACCCATGATACTAGTTAATTATATATTCCTTTTTGAACCCTAATCATATCCTGATGACCAAAAAAGAATATACTTTTCTATGATTAAAAACATAGGCCCGTCACAGCATATCCTTTGCCATATATGCAGGATTTCCTACGCAAACTCAAGAAAGCCCGATACATCTCCACGATCGACATGAACTGTGCGTACCACCAGATACCTCTACAGGTGGAGTCGCGCCCGATAACGGCTTTTACGGTACCTGGAATGGGTTTGTTCCAGTTTACTCGTGTGCCGTATGGATTGGCAATTGCTGGCGCGACATTCCAGCGCATGATCGATAAGGTGATTGGACCAGAACTCGAACCGGTTGCTTATGCATATATCGACGATATGATTATTGTCATTCAGACGTTTGAAGAGCATAAACAACTGTTGATCGAGGTGTTAACTCGTTTGGCAGAAGCCGGTTAATCTGTTAACCGGGAGCAGTGTGTCTTCTGCTAGCCCGAAGTGAGATATTTGGGTGTGCGAGTTAACCGAGACGGGATACGACCTGACCCAGCTAAAACGGAGCCGATTAAAGAATATCCGGCTTCCAAGAATTTGAAGCAGTTGAGACGGTTTCTCGGTATGGCATCTTGGTACAGACGCTTCATGCACGACTATGCTACCATAGCTGAGCCGCTAACACGTCTGACCAAGAAAAACCAGAAATATCTTTGGCTGGAAGAACAAGAGAGCGCCTTCCAGCAGCTCAAAGCTCTGTCGATGACAGCACCCATTCTGCAAACTCCCGATGAGAACGGTGAGTATGTAGACCAGACAGACGCTAGTGACACTGGTATCGGTGCAGTGTTGCTTCAGATTGTCGGCGGAGAAGAGAGAGTCCTGGAGTTCGCCAGTAGAATCCTCTAGCCCGCCGAACGCAATTACAGCGTCACAAAACGGGATTGCCTGGCCGTAGTATGGACGATTAAGAAATTCAGACCATACATCGAAGGTTACCAGTTTAAAGATATCACTGACCATAGTAGTCTTCACTGATTATGCAATATACGGAATCCAACGAGCCGGCTCGCCAAATGGGCGTTAGAACTCCAGTCTCATAACTTTACTATTGAGCACAGGAAAGGAGCTCTAAACTACGTTTCTGATGCATTTTCTCGTATGTATGAGGAAGACGAGCCGGCCTTATCCTTCGTCTCTTGGAGCCAGACTACTAAGGACCCCTGGTACCTTTCATGGACCAAAGACGTAACTGAGCGGCCGAGAGAATTTCCTGATTGGAAGATCCAAGGTGGAAACCTGTATTCATATCGAGTGGATACTGAATCGGATGACGGCATGGAAGTTCAAGACGCTTGGAAGTTGGTCGTACCCGAAGAGCACAGGCAGACCATCTTCCGAGAATTTCATGATGATCCGGCAGCTGGCCATGTAGGTAGACAAAAGACATTTACTCGCGTGGCAAAATTATATTATTGGCCTCGTTACTATGCCAAAGTTAGCGAATACGTACGCAAATGTCAGGTGTGCCAGCAATGCAAGGTGGAGCAACGCCCTCCCATGGGTTTGATGGGTAGGCGAGTGGTTAAAAAGCCATGGCAAGTGGTAGCAGGAGATGTTACTGGACCACTTCCTAGCTCCACTCACGGATTTGAATATATTTTGGTCTTTCAGGATTTGTTCACGCGCTGGATTGAACCAGTGCCGATCCGGAAAGCTAACGCTAAGACGATCGTGAAAGAGTTACACGAACACGTCATCATACGTTTTGGCACACCGGAAGTATTTTTATCCGACAACGGCACTGAGTTCAAGAACAAGCTCGTAGATGATTATCTCGTGTAACGTCACGGGTAACGGTAAGGTATTGTTTACCTTACCGTTTGACCAATTCGAGCAATACCAGCGAACAGTATCTTAATGTTCGCATCGGCTCGGGCCGTCGAGATTCGGCTCGGCTCGGTTCGTCGTAGCTACACGGGCGATATCGACTTCGCGCACGAAAGATTCGCGCACGCACATGATTAGATAGGTGAGGAGATTTGCGCGCGCTGCGAAGAGATATAGCCGCCTTGTTACGCGACAGGTGTGATCCCCCCGCGTCCCGTGTTCAGCTTCACCGTGCTGTGTTTTGCCTTGCGATTCGTGTGTGCGTTTCAACTGCAGGCCGATCCTGCATTTGCAGTGACTGGTACAACACCGTTAACCGACCTGCAGCCACACAACCTCGGTGCACGGGCGAGCGGACAATCCGTTCTACACCGCAGCGAGAGAGAGAGAGAGAGAGAGAGATAGAGAGAGAGAGAGCGATCGAGCGGCTGGTCGTTGTTTACCAACGACTAGAGCAACTTATGAAGTAAGTGGTACCACTTCACGCGATTTTTTTTTATTCGCAATTAATAAATAATCGTATTGCTTTATACCAGTCCCGTTGACTGGGTATATTATTTTAGTTCGCGATATTTCTCCCCCTCTCTCTACAAGTCGGCCGTTTACCGACTTGTAATAAAAGCGTAGACCTCGGCGACAATCAGATTTTGTTTATTATTTATCTTTATTATTTATTTCAATAAATTCAATTTATTGTTACATTAAAATTCGATATTCGAGTAATTGAATTTTAACCCACGTACGATTCCTTCCGTAATCCTAAGAGCTCGTATATTTCTGGTTGACAAGTGCTCGACGCGATATCCCTGTTCGCGGTCAATTTCACATTTGATTTTTACCTGGTTGTTATCTGAAACAGTAACTCGGTTTCAGACTAACACTTAACGGATTTGGTAGAGCGGACAGGTAACCGCCGCCGCAAGGCGGGAAAAATACGTTTATTTAAATACGGTACGTTTAACCGTACCGCTGAACAGCCGCGATATTAAAATAAACATCCGTGCGGCAACCAAACTGTTACAATATATATTAACATAGATTAATTTATTTTATGATTATCCGTAACCAATATTTAAAAAAAAACTAATTTATTTTACTTTTAGCTCTTAATAAAAAATTATTCTTATTAATTTACTTCATGGAAAATGACACTCATTGAGTAGACAAATAAAATCGCTTTTGATTTGTAAGTATGCTACTTACAGAAAAAAATTTGTACCCTTGCTAAGTGAGGTACACGTATGCGCCCCCCGTTAATAAAAATCATTGTTTTCGTTAGCACATTGCCAGCATGTTATCAATGCTCATAAAAGTAATTGCTCTTTTTTATTAACCGTTTAAAAAACATGTTTTAAAATATTTAATATAAAATTCTTCTTTGTTTGTCTGAAACGAACTTCCGAAAAATATAACATAATGAAATTCTTACTTTCCGAGAAAATAAGATATTTAATCATCTATAGTAAATATTGGTAATTGTAATAAACAAACACAAATACACACACAATAATGGAACTTAAATTAAAGGTAAGAATGTTGTTTATTTACATATGGATATTGTAAGTAAAGTAAGCGATGCTCAGTCAAATGTTTGCATCGTCAGAGAGAAGTAGATTAATACATTCACCGATAAATTTAAATATCATTTTCTAATTATAAATTATTATATATTAACTCCCTTGTTGAATTAGCAAATAGTCGATTGTTGAGGGTTAATAATAAATAAATCTAATTTATTTATGTAAGTGCACAACGATTCGACGAAGCTCACTTGGGCTGTAACATTATATTCAATATTAAGCGCCTGAAGAGGTCTGCAAACGTATCAGACGAAACGTTGTGCAATTACATAAATAAACTGGATTAATTTATTATTGACTCTCAATAATCGAGTATTTACTAATATTATATATTTATTATTATAATTGTTATTTAATGCATATTATTATAGTAATGGAGAAACATTCACGCGAAGAACAACTTCAATTAAAACGAGAAAAAACTAAATTAAAGCGAGAGTTTGAAAAAGCAAAAAAGTTGGAAGCAAAAATTCAATTTAATTAATTTAATGAAAAAGCAAAAGTTTCTGCAATTGAAACTACTGAAATCAAAATAGTAACGGCAAGTATTTTGTGGACAAAGCGGAATAATCGACAAATATTTTTTACCATATCATACATTGTATTTTTTTTAACTCAACTTTCATGTATATTTTTAGAAACTGTTTAATCTAATCTACTCCCTTACAGAAATTACATTTTCATCGTAAGTATTTAAAAAAAATTTATCATTTATTATATTAAATTTTAAACATCAGTTTTAAGGAATAGAAAGTATTTTGACATAACACCTTCCATGAAGGTGTGAGAATACGCAAGTATAATGATAATTGTTAACTGATAAAATAAATATCTTCATTTCTAATTTTCAATAACTTAAAATTTGGTATTAAAATGTGACGTGTGATAAACACACACACTAATATTACGTAAAATTAATTTATAAATTATTAATTTACTATATTTATTCGAGACCAAATCCTGTAACCAATAAGAATATTTAGAATTAAAATAATTATAATAAGTACGTAGTATATTAAGATAGCTTCGCGATAGACACGTGCCGTTAAACGCGAGTTCAACGACCGCGCTATAAATAGATTAGAGTCATTGACCGCCTCCCCACTACTGTGCCTACTCGCCAGTTCATTGACCCCGTCCGGAGTGGGGAGACAGGCGTTATACGCATGCGCACTCTCGTAGAATCGGGTATATAAGGCGCACCGAAACCACCAGTAGTCAGTCTGCATCTGGACGACAGATCGGACTGGCCGTGAGCACACGACCAGCCCCTTTCTCCGACCTAGTGCAGCAACCGTGGATACGTTCGTGAGCACACGTTCGTAAACACGGTTACCGTATACCGTACCGACCGTTACCGTAACCGCATCCTACCGTAGGCACCTCGTGAGCACACGTGGTGTCTAATCCTGTCCGTATCCTCGTGAGCACACGTGGATTATCCCGACCGCACCCTCGTGAGCACACGTGCGTTATCCTGACTGTATCCTCGTGAGCACACGTGGATTATCCCGACCGCATCCTCGTGAGCACACGTGGGTTATCCTGACCGTATCCTCGTGAGCACACGTGGATTATCCCGACCGCATCTCCGTGAACATACATACTAGCCCGAACCGTATTGCCGTACAAGCATACATGATAACCGTTAGTTGCGTCCGTTTAGGAAACTAGTTATAAGACAGCGTTGTAAAGTTCGTAGATCGCGTAATAATTAAGTATTTTGTCTTGATTTGATTACAGACTAATTAGCTATTTCACCCGACCAAGACCAGGCGGGCTGGCAACATTTACATTATATCTTTGTTAATTTTAATATCTGTACATAGTCTTAATAATAATTAGTCTTTATTATAAATAGTGGTACTTTATTTCAAATTCCTTAAAACCCGAATCCTGGAATCTGAGCAAGGTCCGGCAAAGATTCACTCCGTTACAAAAAAATAGATAAATTGTTATTAAGAAGTTGTTTGAATAGAAAGCACTGAAATGAAGCGGAATATTTGACAAGTATTTATTGTACCACATCTTAAATCTAATATTTTACTTTAATTATTAAGAATAAAATCAAACCATGATCACAGTATTCGCAAAAAGTTACTGCAATTGAAAGTACTGAAATCAAAATAAAATCGTCAAGTATTTTGCGTTACATAATAATAAATAAATGTTTTAAATTTTATTTACCAATCTATTTTTTTGTGACATAGCAGTCTTAAGGTTATATAATCAAATAAATTTCTATGTATGTAATTAAAATAAATAAAATAATATAACTTCATATGTAAAATTTTGATAAAATTTATATGATAAGTGTGTAGTATTTATTTGCAATCTGTTCCATTATGTGTGCTAAAACGGTTTTTGAATCTAGACTTAAAAATTCATAATATAACTTATGTGCAATTAAAACTTATTTCGTAAACATTTCTAAGTGATTAAATGTTGTCTAATAAAAGACGTGATATTAGTTTTTTGAATAGTAAATTTTATTATTGTAGTTTGTTCAATATAATCACAATTTTTCTTTGTAACAATTTTGAGTAATAATATTAAAGTTATTGGTAATAAGCTGATTAGTTATTGGTAATAACTCACCAACTGGGGAGACGGGTTCCGCCGATAACTAAGGACGCAGAGACGATGGACAAGATCGTCGACGGTCTCTTTCCAACTCATCCCGTGAGGAGGGAGAAAACCGTTGAATGTACAAACGGAGAATGCCCTCTATTCACAAGTGCGGAGCTTGCCAGAGCTGCAAACTCGTTGAAACCTAACAAGGCACCGGGCCCTGACGGTGTGCCGTCGGAAATCTTACGTTTCGTCGTTTTGCGACGATCGTCGGTGCTCCTCGACACATTCAACGGGTGCCTGGTGGAGGGCGTTTTCAGCAGACATTGGAAGACGGCTCAATTGGTTATCATTAGTAAAAATAAGGGGGACACTGAGAATCCGTCATCCTACAGGCCACTAAGCCTACTTAACACGATCGGAAAATTGTACGAGTTATTGCTTAGACCAAGGCTTCTACAGTCGATAACCTTTGTGAAAACCATTTTCGACAAGCATAACACCAGGTACCACGCTACCAGGCCTCTGGTCTTACTGGCTACGTTGGACGTTAAGAACGCCTTCGATTCGGCGAGGTGAGTGGATATGCTGGAAGCGCTGGAAACAGCATTCCGGGTGCCCGACTATCTTCTCCGGGTTGTAAGGGACTACCTGAAGGACCGACGTCTCACATACGAGACCACTGACGGACGAAAAGACAGGCGAATAACTGCAGGAGTCGCCCAGGGTTCCATTCTGGAGCCAGACTTCTGGAACGTACTGTATGACAGTCTTCTCCAAATGGAGATGCCAACGGATACATCCCTCGTCGCTTACGCTGATGACGTTGCGGCCATTATCGTGGCCCGTGACACACACCTGATTCAGCTAAAGCTGAACCAGGTTATGCGGCGGGTGACTGAATTGATGAAAGACCACGGACTGCAAATCGCGTTACAAAAGACAGAACTTGTGCTTCTAACTAGACGAAGAATCGACACGGGGATACCGTTGACAGTCGGACGCGAATGCGTGGTGGTTCGAGACGAGGTCAAGTATCTAGGGGTGACTTTGGATACGAAACTGAGTTTCTGGCCACACATACGCGCGGTGACTAAAAAAGCACAAGAAAAGACAAAAGCCTTGAGCAGACTCATGGCTAATACGAATGGACCGAGACCGAGCACTCGACGACTACTAATGAGCGTTACCCACTCAATCATGTTATATGGGGCGGAAATCTGGGCGGACGCGTTACACGTTAAGAGACGGGCAAAAGCGATGACTAGCGTACAGCTGGTGAGCGCGTTAAGAATCGCGTGCGCGTACAGAACGGTGTCCGAAAACGCCGTTCTTGTCATCGCGGGCGTAATTCCGATCGACCTACTCGCGACGGAACGAAAGCGCATATACACTCGAAGTGCGGACACGAGACGGGTCGACGCTGCGACAGACGAACGTACGAAAACAATGGAACTCTGACAAACACGGTGAACAAATACCCAACAGGCGCGATGAACACGTAGACTTATCCCTGCGGTTGCTCCGTGTAAGGGGAGAAAGCACGGTGAGGTAGACTTCTATCTCACCCAATTTTTCTCTGGACACGGATACTTCCGCGGCTATCTACACAAGATGGGTAGACTTGCTTCACCTAAATGTAAGTACTGCGGATGGGTTTATGATGACGCTGAGCATACGTTCTTCACCTGCAGGCGATGGGCAGATCAACATCAACGACTTGAAATGGACATAGAAGCGATCACGCCGGAAAACGTGACGAGACGTATGACGGCGAACGGGGACAACTGGCGATTGATCGCTACATACGTTGTGAATGTTCTGCGGAGCAAAATAGTAGATGGATGTCTGACAGATTGAGCGAATGTGATTCGAGAATAAACGAGTAAAAGAATGAATGTGTTTTTTGGACACGCAAGGACAGCCGCCCAGTCTGAAGTAATGTGAATAACAGTTCCGGGCTGGTGTCGGTGCGAACAGAGATATGTGGGTTTAGTGGGTATTAGTAGTTTGCTCCTACTGAGTCCCACACTCGGTGGACTGTCTGCTCTTGCGAGAGGGTGGATAGTTTGCCGGTTGTGCGTAAAATGTCATTACCACAGACTGCAAAAAAAACAAAAAAAAATCTACACAATTATATTTGTACAAATACTTATTTTCATTGCATTTTACACTAGTGAATTTATAGTTCGGATAGTAATAACAATTGCTTTAACCAGACCATTTAATTTTTTTTTTTTCGTGGGAAACTGGAGAAATCTTATATAAGACGATGACGAGGGTCCGCACTCGTCGCCAGTGCAGGATTCTTACCGGCTAAAACTCCAAACCCAACGCTTTCACCTGCCCAGCCCAGAACTGTTTTTCACCTTACTTCAAGCTGGGAGGCGTGTCTGTGACATGCGTCATTCTATCCTTATTCTATCCTCCCACGTTGAGATTGCCACTTATCGTAAAACGGCCTTCCTTGCGCTTTCGAGCGCGCGCCGAAAGATGGCACAGGCTCCGGACCTGGCCATGTGAGATACTCCCTGACAACCCTTTGAAGGACAAAGGAAACATTGGGGAGCACTCTTACAATTCTTAACGTTGCGTCCAGGCTCGTCGCTCTTGTAGCATGACAAGGACTTGTCCACTCCGTTACAATTCCGTTTCGTGTGGCCGAAGTCTAGGCACCGATAGCACTTCTCGACCAAAACTCGATCCCGAACGCGACAGCTTACAAAGCCGACGCAAAGATGTCGCATCGACTTTAGCTTGTCAGCGGTCTCGTGATCTAGCTTCACGATGGCTGTCTTTTGTTAATTGCGGTTGGGACCCAAAAGCTTCACCTCTCGGCTCTCAGGCGGAGACGCGAGAACTTTATCTAGGGCCGCCACCACTTCGTCCCTCGTTGTGAGAGCGTCCAGGTCTCTGATCTCCAGGGTCACCCTTCGATCTCGGAGCCTAACTTCTCCCATACCTTTAGTAGCCGTGCGGACTTTCTCCGCGAATGCTCATGCGTCCGTCTTCTTGCTCAGCCGGAGCAGGATATCTCCCCGCTCTGTCGGCCGTACGCTCAGAACCTGGGCGCCGCTGTCGTCCGGGTTGACTTCCTTTCGGAGCTTCCCCAAGACTTCAGCAAACGTACGGTCCCTCGCGACAGTGACCACCAGGGTGGATACCGGCGCCATCTGGCGCTTTCTCCTATCAAGAGGCGCCTGACCTGACTTAACTGTCGGCTTTTTTCCCGCCACTGACACGCTCCTTGTCCATGCCGCGTGGTGGTACCTCCTTTCGAGGCTTCTTCCTCTTGCGGCTCTTAGAGACCTCGGGGGGGCTTTGGGGGCCCTCTGTACTTCTTTTTTGAGCCTGCATTCTAGCTGCAGCCGTAAAGACGGCTTTACCTATTATGCCTCTTCTCTTAGGCCGCCGACGATTCTCGTGACCAACTCGATAATCCTCGACTTGGCACTTGTAATCGTCGACTGCAGAAAACATCTCTTCATTTTTCCGTAGAACTCTTGTACAAGAGTGTCTACGGTCTTCAGCCCTATCTTGACGACGATGGAGATGTTAGGCTGCTTTGCACAAGCAGCCAACATAGCCTGCAGTTCGCTCTTTAGGTGGTCGTAGGTGAAGTCGATATCCTCTTGCGCCTTCTCTACCTTCTCGTATTCCTTGCGGAATATTTCGATCTCCTCTTCAGATTCCTTACTATAGGCAGAGATGCCACTGATGGCACTATCAAGGCTGGTAACGCTGCCGCTTCGTAACCTGTTTGCGGATGCAACACTCAACATCTGTAACGACGGCTGCTGCTGGGAGTTTTCTTTCGAGGGCCCCACCTCTGACGTGTTCGTAGAACGAAGCGCTTGGTGGCCTGCCCCAAAATCCGTGAGGCCAGCGGCGGCCACCGGGGCTTTCACCCGATCGGAACCGACGGCGGGATTGACTCCTAGTTTGGAGCTGCCCGCTTGGGGTAGTAGGTATTCCATTCGCTTGCTCATCATCCTTCTTCAACTGTTTGGTCCACGGAGGCTATTTTGTTTCACCTCTACCATTCACGCAAGCGTGACGAGCTTTCCCCCATCCGCCACCCGGGGGACGCGCCGCATACGGGAACAGGAAACCCCGCGCGGTAACCAGATAATTTAATAATCTACCCGAAATTCTATTTATTAATAAATTATATTAAAATAAATACTTATATTTATATTTTATTATAGAATTGATTCGACAGAAACTTACATTCATTTTCTATAAAGTAAATATCTTAAAAAGATATTTGGTATTCAAATAAACAGAAATCGTATCTATTGTCCAAAATAAAAAATTATTTCTACATTTCAAACTTCCATCAAGGAAATGACTTTTATTAATTTTTTCAAACTAAAATAATACTAGACTAGCCTAGATGAAGGTGTTATTTCAAAATACTTTTTATTCCTAAAACTTGATGTTAAAAATTTAATATAATAAATGAAAAATTTTATTTTTAAATAATACTTTCACCACCATTTATTATTTATTTCTTCTGTTCATTCTGATACAAAAGGGTATGGTATGCATTTAATGATAAAAAATTCATACGTACTATTCAAGGTAAGTAGAAGAACATTACAGAGAGATATTTTGGAAAAAGTCAAGCAGGTAAAAACTGTTGGCAAGTTGTTTGAGAAGTGGCCGCAAAAGGGAGATTCTGCGCTACTCTCAGCTATTACACACATAGTGTATATATATATATATATATATATGGGGTATTCCACGTGAAGTGGTCCGATCAAAATTTTACAATGCACCAAATTTTGAGTACACATTGCAAATATTTTTCAGAATACAGAAAAAAAATTTTAGGTACCGGAATCTATTTGCTCAAAAGTTATTCTAACCTCAAAAAGTGAATTTTTTCTAGTTTTTTTCAACACCAGCTGGGTTTACCGCTATTTAACTCAAAATCTATCAACTTTTACTATAAAACATTATATATAACATTCGTTGCTAACTATGTCTAGAATTTATCCTTCTGGGTTAGAATTTATAATCTCAAGGTTAATGTTACATAAACTACATGTCAATATTCAACTTAAAAATAGTGTAAGTGCGCCACAATTGATTTTTTTATCCAAAAGTCTAAAAAAAAAGCTTGAAGCAATACCTTTCAAATGGTCTGTAGCATTTTTGGGGCCTTCAATTCTATAAAAAGTTATGATAATTTAAAGAAACTTGAAATTTTTTAAAAAATTTAAATGGGAATTACCATGTTAATTTTTGTGAATTTTATGTCTTTCTTTAAATTATCATAACTTTTTATAGAATTGAAGGCCCCAAAAATGCTACAGACCTTTGCACGTGGCCATAGTGATTTACGTGTAACGGTTGGCAAGATTGGTTTCCCCATGGATATCACTAGATCATCCGGCGCGGGAAATTTGAATTCGATATCGCGGGAAATTTAAAGATAAGATTTAAATCATATACATCTTAACTCATAAAATTTATACTAACTGTTTCTTTTTATTTTTAGATACATGGACCATTGCATTGCCCCCCAAAATTAAAAAAAAATTTTAATTGACCAATTTTCTTTTTTTTTTTTTTTTTTTAAATTTTACAATTAGTTATAACTTATTCCATTCTTTAGTATCTATTTCTAGATATTCTTCTTCTGAGTCATCTCCGAAAATCACCGACATCTTTTTTTTTAATTTTTCTTTCGTTTTTTCCGCCTCCGTCTCTATTTCTCTAATATTCCCTTGTAGCAGGTTAGGGCTTGGTTCTTCTTCGGGTACGGTTGATTGGTTAGATCCTTCAATGAAATAGTACCTTAACCATATATTAACCCTTCTTAAACACTCTTCTGTTTGATACTTATTTCGTAATCTAGCTATCTCTCCAGTATAGCTGGTTCGTCCATGGAATAACTCGTATAATTCCTGATCTCGTGATTTGATTAATTTTTGTTTTCCCTTATGTGCTTCTAATGTTTCCATTAATGAGGTTAATGCTCTTTCAAACCGCCTCCTCTGCTTTCTCCGTTGCAGTTTTCCGGGCAATTTCTAAAAAAATAAGGACGTAATAAGGATATATGGAATTTTCCTCTTATATTTCCATTTTCATGCTGTAATTGATAGTTAGATTGACCCAATTTTTCGACTATCACATAAGGACCCTCGTACAATGAAAGGAACTTTGAGGATACACATAATTCTGCAAAGGATAAATTACATGCACGTATTAATACCCTATCACCAATACCACAACTTGTTGCTTTTATTTTCTGATTATATTTCTGCGCTCTTTTCTCACCTTTTGTTTTAATTCTTTCACCTACCAAGATTAATTTTTTTTCGTAAGTTATATTATTACCTTTAATATTATTGATCCATTTCTCCCAAAACCGTGTACGTTTTTTATTTAAGAAAATTTTCATCGGAGTAAATTCGATGGTATCATGATATGTCTCATTCATACAGTCTGCTATAAAGTTAATCCAGTTTGGCCAGCTGGTATGTTTTTTTGTAACCAGAGTACGGAAAAATCGTCCAATTTCCCTATTCACTCTTTCTACTATGTTACTCTGCGGATGACGAATCAAAGAAAATATGGGTTTGATGTTCTCATCTGTTAGAGCTTTTATCCATTTTCCTGAGGAAAATTGGGTTCCATGATCGGATTGTACTTTCATAGGCTTCCCATACTTAGGAATAAAATCATTAAATAATTTTTTTAGTTTGATGGCAGTAGTAGCTCTTCTTAAAGGATACAGGACCACGAACTTAGAAAATACATCAATTACTGCAAGAATATACTTAACCCCACCTCTACCCATAGCTAAAGGACCATAAAAATCCACTGAAATGAACTCAAATAGTTTGGTAACCAAAATTGGTTAGGTAATTCCCAAAACACTTTGATTATAAATCTTATTTCTCTGGCATGAGTCACAAAATTTAAGTATTTCAGCAATTAACTTCCGTAAACCAGATATGTAAAAATCTTCCCTTATCATCTGATAACATTTATTAATTCCTATATGCCCATATAATTCATGCACTTCATTAATTAACAATATACTAATGTCTTTCGTTAAAACAATTCTACCATTCTTCCTTATAATACCTTCTTCCATAGTATAATAATTTTTACTACTTTTACTAATATTATCTTGTATTATTTTTATCTTGCTATCTAGCTGTTGATACTCTCTAATTTTTTTTAATTTATCTATTAATTCTTTTTGAGGTTTACGTGTAAGCATAATAGCTATTAGGGTGTCTTGGGTATTTTCAGGTAAGCCAACTGAAGGTAATCTATTTAACATATCAGCTAATTTATTCTTCTTCCCTTCAATATATTCAATCTTAAGATTATAGTCCTGGATTGCTAATGTCCATCTAGTTAAGCGAGAATTTAAAAATCTGCAAGTAAATATAAAACACAGTGCCTTATGATCGGTTCTAATGATAACCTGTGATCCTAATAAGTATGACCTAAATTTTTTTAGAGCCCATACAATAGCCAACAACTCTAGCTCACTCGTGAAATAATTCAATTCTGCATTTCTCAAGGTTCTGCTGGCGAATGATATTAACTTCTCTCTTCCTATTTCGTCTTCTTGACATAAATATGCACCAATAGCTTTAGAACTTACATCTGTTGTTAGGAAATAAAGTTTATTTTTTATTGCTCTGATTAATAAAATATCATCAGTAATTAATTTCTTCATATTATTGAAAGCCTCTTCTTGCTCTGGACCCCAATGCCAACGTTTTTTATCTCGTAACAGCGATAATACCTCTTGACTTTCAAAAGCTATCCTATTTGTAAATTTAGCTCAAGTAAGGTGGACTGTATTAATACCAGCCACTTTAGAAACCTCACAGGATGAGGGTTTGAAAAAAGACTAAGACAAGCTAAGTCAACAAAAATATAAAATTTAATTGATTGTAGTATAAAATTAATAAAGAGGTTTCTAAAGTGGCTGGTATTCATGCAGTCCGCCTTACTTGAGATGTGAGGAATGTTTCTTTGGCTTGTACAGATCAATAAATTCTTTTATCATATAACTTATAGTGTAAAAAAGCAATAAATTCACGAATTTTTCTAATAGATGGAAAATTCAAATTTTAAAATTATATGGCATTGGATCACGAATATGCCTTATGCAACAATATTCTGACGATTAAGACATTAGTTCTATGTAAGTGCGTTAGGGGGCTACTTGTTAATATGTGGAACTTATTAAAGTTTGCTATCGGTAGAGCATATATACCCCATGCCTTCCTCGTCAGGATAGAGCTGGTTTTCAAAAATTTTTATATCTGTCATTTGTATCTAGAGACGAGATGCCTGGACTCTACTGATGAGCCCACCAGGCATACTCAGGGCGAAATATAAAATTTTTTTTTCCGTCTTATTAAGTTTTTATTAATTTTATACTACAATTAATTAAATTTTATATTTTTGTTGACTTAGCTTGTCTTAGTCTTTTTTCAAACACTCATCCTGTGAGGTTTCTAAAGTGGCTGGTATTAATACAGTCCGCCATTCTTGCGATGTGAGGAATGTGTCTTTGGCTTGTAAAGATCAATAAATTCATTTATCATAGAAATTGTTTTAGTATGATATACAAAAAAAATACTTTTTCTCGGAAGTGTAGGGCGTTCGATTATGGTCACGCAGAACCTGCGAGGCGACACTTTCGGCGCGACGTGCAAATTGTCTCGCCTCGCATATATCTACCGAGAACTAAAAAGCAAATATCAAAATTATTGTGACAATATCTATATCATTTTTATAGCAGTCTTTGTGTAGGTAAGCCGAAAATTATATATAGTAAGATATACACAAAAAATACTTTTTCTCGGATGGGTAGGGTGACTGATTATTATCGGTCAGAACCTTCGAGGCGAGACACACTCGGCGTGCCGTTCATATTGTCTCACCTCGCAGATATCCATCGAGAACTAAAAAGTAAATACCAAAATTTTTGTAACAATTTCTATATCGTTTTTATAGCAGTGTTTGTACAGGCAAACCGAAATTATTTTACTATAAAATACACAAAAATTATTTTTCTCGGAAGGCAGTGGCGATTGATTATTGTCTCGTAGAACCTACGAGGCGGTACACTCTCGGCTCGTCGTTCAGAATGTCTCGTCTCGCAAATATCTATCAAGAACTAAAAAGCAAATACCAAAATTATTGTAACAATTTTTATATTCTTTTTATAGCATTGTTTGCGTAGGTAAACCAAAAATGATTTTTAGTAAGATATACACAAAAATTATTTTTCTCGGAAGACGGTGGTGATTGATTATTGTCACGTAGAACCTGCGAGTCGAGACACTCTCGGCGCGTCGTTCAGATTGTCTCGCCTCGCAGATATCCATTGAGAACTAAAAAGCATATACCAAAATTATTGTAACAATTTATATATTTATTTTACAGCAGTGTTTGTGTAGGTAAACGGAAAATGATTTTTAGTAGTCGTTCAGAATGTCTCGTCTCGCAGATATCTATCAAGAACTAAGAAGCAAATACCAAAATTATTGTAACAATTTTTATATTCTTTTTATAGCATTGTTTGTGTAGGTAAACCGAAAATCATATATAGTAAGGTGTACACAAAAAATATTTTTCTCGGAAGACGGTGGTGATTGATTATTGTCACGTAGAACCTGCGAGTCGAGACACTCTCGGCGCGTCGTTCAGATTGTCTCGCCTCGCAGATATCCATTGAGAACTAAAAAGCATATACCAAAATTATTGTAACAATTTATATATTTATTTTACAGCAGTGTTTGTGTAGGTAAACGGAAAATGATTTTTAGTATGATATACACAAACACTATTTTTCTCGGAAGGTCGTGGCGATGGATTATTCTCCCGTAGAACCTGCGTGGCGGTACACTCTCGGCGCGTCGTTCAGAATGTCTCGTCTCGCAGATATCTATCAAGAACTAAGAAGCAAATACCAAAATTATTGTAACAATTTTTATATTCTTTTTATAGCATTGTTTGTGTAGGTAAACCGAAAATCATATATAGTAAGGTGTACACAAAAAATACTGTTTCTCGGAAGGGTAGGGTGACTGATTATTGTCGCGCAGAACCTGCGAGGTGACACTTTCGGCGCGTCGTGCAAATTGTCTCGCCTCACAGATATCTATCAAGAACTAAGAAGCAAATACCTAAATTATTGTAACAATTTTTATATTCTTTTTATAGCATTGTTTGTGTAGGTAAACCGGAAATCATATATAGTAAGGTATACACAAAAAATACTGTTTCTCGGAAGGGTAGGGTGACTGATTATTGTCCCGCAGAACCTGAGAGCCGAGACACTGTCGGCGTGTCGTTCGCAGATATCTATCTAACCGATGTATTCTTACTGATGTCAGTTAAAGAAGATTTTTAGATAAATGTTAGATAAATGGTGAAAATAGATACTTTGTAGTTCTTTAAATTTCTTCTTTCAGGTTATGTCTTCAAAACTAAGGAAATGGACAACACTTTTCAGTGACGGATTCGAATTTTTTGGAATATATCTCCGTTTTTCTAACCGATGTATTCTTACTGATGTCAGTTAAAGAAGATTTTTAAAATTTTTCTTTGGGTATGTTGATATCAACATTATATGACTTTATAAACCTGAACTTGCTATCACGTTAATATTGAGTTCAGCTAAACTTAGTATAAACTATATTTTATTTGTCAGTAATTGTAAAAAAACTTTATAAAAACTTTATATGAATTTCAGCTGAACATTTGATATACTTTCGCCAAACTTGAACAGTAAATTGCACAAGTTCGGCTCAGTCTCGTTGGCCAACCCCATATCAAGTTTAGCCAAACCTAAAGTTTATATAAAGTTCATATAAACTTTAATTTTTTTACGCGGGTACTTAACGAAATACACTTTTAACTGCAAGATTTAAGCCAGACTTAAAGCCATACTTTCACAAACACTTTCAGATATACATACAGCCATACAATTATAAAAGATCAACTTTTCATTCCTTGTAACTACCCTCTGTATTGGTTGGTACGAAAAGCCAACTTAACCTTTAGACTGCCGGGATTTGAAAGAGCATATCGCCCTCAGAAAACTGGTATATAAGGTATCTTATATCAACGATTGATCATGCACAAAGTGTCGATCAGGGGGTGCGTCCAAATATTGATTTTCCGGCAGTCTAAAGGTTAAGAAAACCAACAAAGGACAGATATTTTAGAATAACAAAATAACTCGTTGAATTTTCTTATATCGGTTTTTATTACCAACCAATACAGAGGGTAGTTACAAGGAATGAAAAGTTGATCTTTTAGTATGGCTAATTGTATGGCTGTATGTGTGTCTGAAAGTGTTTGCGCAAGTATGGCTTAAAGGCTGGCTTAAATCTTGCAGTTAAAAGTGTATTTCGTTAAGTATTTATCATTTGTATTATCAATATATTGCCAATATGTTGCCAATATGTTGCCAATATGTTGCCAATATATTGCCAATATGTTGCCAACATATTGCCAAAGTATTATTAATATATCGCCAATATGTTTCGTGTCTTCCAAATTGTCAATACTACCGACGAATCGATGATCTTTTATTACCTCAAGTGAATGAAAACGTGAATGAACGTCTGTCTTTGGTCATCCGAATAATTACTGAGATGCGTGACATAAATCCACGATTTCTCATAATACCGATTTTTAGTAAAGATATGATCCAATTAATTTTAATGATATCGATTTGTTCAGGATATACTAATATATTATAAAAAAATCAGTTTTAAAGTATTTAGTAAACGTAAACATATTATTGATATACTATAGCTAGATGATTTCCAGACTATTATAAAACTTCATCGAGGGTTCAGCTAGATTTAGTATAAACTATATTTATTTGTCAGTAATTGTAAAAAAACTTTATAAAAACTTTATATGAATTTCAGCTGAACATTTGATATACTTTCGCCAAACTTGAACAGTAAATTGCACAAGTTCGGCTCAGTCTCGTTGGCCAACCCCATATCAAGTTTAGCCAAACCTAAAGTTTATATAAAGTTCATATAAACTTTAATTTTTTTACGCGGGTACTTAACGAAATACACTTTTAACTGCAAGATTTAAGCCAGACTTAAAGCCATACTTTCACAAACACTTTCAGATATACATACAGCCATACAATTATAAAAGATCAACTTTTCATTCCTTGTAACTACCCTCTGTATTGGTTGGTACGAAAAGCCAACTTAACCTTTAGACTGCCGGGATTTGAAAGAGCATATCGCCCTCAGAAAACTGGTATATAAGGTATCTTATATCAACGATTGATCATGCACAAAGTGTCGATCAGGGGGTGCGTCCAAATATTGATTTTCCGGCAGTCTAAAGGTTAAGAAAACCAACAAAGGACAGATATTTTAGAATAACAAATAACTCGTTGAATTTTCTTATATCGGTTTTTATTACCAACCAATACAGAGGGTAGTTACAAGGAATGAAAAGTTGATCTTTTAGTATGGCTAATTGTATGGCTGTATGTGTGTCTGAAAGTGTTTGCGCAAGTATGGCTTAAAGGCTGGCTTAAATCTTGCAGTTAAAAGTGTATTTCGTTAAGTATTTATCATTTGTATTATCAATATATTGCCAATATGTTGCCAATATGTTGCCAATATGTTGCCAATATATTGCCAATATGTTGCCAACATATTGCCAAAGTATTATTAATATATCGCCAATATGTTTCGTGTCTTCCAAATTGTCAATACTACCGACGAATCGATGATCTTTTATTACCTCAAGTGAATGAAAACGTGAATGAACGTCTGTCTTTGGTCATCCGAATAATTACTGAGATGCGTGACATAAATCCACGATTTCTCATAATACCGATTTTTAGTAAAGATATGATCCAATTAATTTTAATGATATCGATTTGTTCAGGATATACTAATATATTATAAAAAAATCAGTTTTAAAGTATTTAGTAAACGTAAACATATTATTGATATACTATAGCTAGATGATTTCCAGACTATTATAAAACTTCATCGAGGGTTCAGCTAGATTTTATTTTACACGGACTCGGAATTATTTACCTAGCAATATTATTGCCAATATACTTGCAAAATTAATAAATATATTTCCAATATGTAGCGATATATCTTTATGGTAAACGTATTTATTGGCTGTATTGTACACAAAACTTAATTCAATTCAAAATTTTATTGTCTTAAAATTCGTCATAAAGGTTTCAATAAATTAATCTTAATACGATGAGATTAAAAACTGTAATAATCTCATATTTATAACGCACGCGTATTATAGATTTAATAAGTAAATTAATTATAGTAGTAATGAACTTATTAGTCTGCGGTCTAATTCAAACTTAAATAAAAATCATTTCCTTGATTGTACATTTTATTCATACAATCAATCTCGTAAAATATATTTTGCGATTCATTCGCTTTCGCGATCTTCGCTTCTGCTATACGCATTAGCTATGTTCAGGCGCCACGGCCGCTTCGCTCGTTGACCTGTTGCATTAAACTCGCGCGGCAACGCCGCTCACCTTTCTTCCCTAATCCGGCCTCTGATTGGCCCATTTGAAAAATTAATTACGCCTCGCCTAATTAATATTTTTTAAAAATTCCGACGGGGTTATACTCGAATTAATTTTCTGAATCGGAATATATATATATATATGTTACTTATGTTTCTGGATCACCCTGTATATATATATATATAATATTAGTATTAATTAGTACATAAATAAAGTATATTAATTAGTTGTACTTATCTAGTTATCCTCATGGGTTGATGCGAACGTACAGCTGGTGGTATCTTGATCAGCGTGTCCGGGGTTCCCGCGGTGACAGGTACTCCTTGGTACGCTGCATCTGAAAAAGAGAAATATATTAATATGCATATTTACTAAATAATATAATTAATAGTAAGGACAGGTATTACGGGGATATAGATAGGAAATTTATAAATATTAATAGTAATACAAGTAAGGAGATGTGAGGAAAATGACAACAAATGGGTTTGTTGATTATTAATTGGAGAAAGAAAAAAGAAGATAATAGAGATTAAATATTACAAGAATTAAGTATTAAACATGCATAAAGAACAGGTGTAATTAGCATAAATAATTTATATACAGGGTGTCCCAAAAGTATGGACACACCTGAATATCTCGGAAAATAAGGGTGCTAGGAAAAAAACTTTCAATATAAAAGCTTTAGGAAATCAAACGATGCATCTGATGGTGACCTTTAATTTGACCTTAAGCTTGACCTTCAAGGTTATTTGAAGGTCAAAGAGATTTTTTTAAATGGGAACCCCTATTTTTGACACCGGATTCAGAAAGAGCGAAAAATTTTACGTCCAAAGCGATGGTTTTCAATTTGTTAGAATGTCCTTCAAAAGGTAAAATGAAGGTTAAATATTGAAAAATCGTAAACAAGCTATTTTCTTTGAACTTTTTCGGATTTGTGGGCGAATAATTGTCAGAGTAGATTTTGGGATTAACAACCTTGAGTATCTCGACCTTGGATTTAATTTTCAAGGTCATTCAAAGGTCAAAGTAAATTTTTTATGGACAGCCTTATTTCTGACACCGGATTCAATGAGAGCGGAAAACGTAATGCCAGAAATGAGTCGCCTTGCCTCTCACGATGGGATTCTTGCTTAACGTGATTCTCCTTTGTCTCTCACGATGGAATGCTTAAGTAAAAAAGTAAAACTAAAAAATTTGCAAAATTGGAAAATTTGCAAAAATAAAGTTTGCAAAATTGGAAAATTTGCAAAAATAAAAAATTTGCAAAATTGGAAAATTTGCAAAAATAAAAAATTTGCAAAAATAAAAAATTTGCAAAATTGGAAAATTTGCAAAAATAAAAAATTTGCAAAAATAAAAAATTTGCAAAATTGGAAAATTTGCAAAATTGGAAAATTTGCAAAATTGGAAAATTTGCAAAAATAAAAAATTTGCAAAATTGGAAAATTTGCAAAAATAAAAAATTTGCAAAATTGGAAAATTTGCAAAAATAAAAAATTTGCAAAATTGGAAAATTTGCAAAAATAAAAAATTTGCAAAATTCAAAAATTTGCAAAAATGAAAAATTTGCAACAATGCAAGACAGGCTGGTGTCCTTTCGGTGAAGGCAAGACAGTCTGATCCAACCGGGTAAAATAAGCCCTGGATTTGGGTTTAGCAAGTCAAAATACACAAAAACCACGTACACTCATAAAAAACTGTTTTACTCCGAATCTTACCATTTTAATATGGATTTTATTCACCTTTTTCACGGTTTTTTATAACTTTAAAAAATTTTTGGGGATGCCTGAGTAAAAGCTACGTTGGATTCGGATTCAGCACGTCAAATACATAAGAATACATAGGTCTCGTTCCCAGAATAGACCACTTTTTTGAATGCTAGTGTCATTATTATAATAAGAGTATAACTAATAAGATTTCGTCAGTTTTAAGGAATAGATAAACACGACTAATTCTAGAAAATTTGAGAAAATGTTTAAATATGCAATAATGTGCAGATATTCAAACATTTAAGAGTTACACCGGGGGTACCCAGTTAAAATTCTGAGCCCATATTCGTGTACAACAACCCCGAAAACCTCGTGGGTAGTGTTTTTAGTGACTCTGAAAATTTCAACGAACAAGTTTGAATTTGGTCTATTAAAGCATTCATTCTGTTTTCAATTATTAGTTTTGTTTTACAATTCTCAACTTATTCTTCATTTCTTTTATTCATTTGAATATGAATCGTCTTTCAGAACGGGAACGAATAACCATTCTCATGATGAGAGGATGGGGTAACATGGTCAGGTCATATCGTCGAGTTGCGGCTTTATTTAATGCAGAATACCGTTTACCGTTGCAACCAGGAATTTCACAAAAAACAGTTGGAAAAACTATTTCTCGTTTTGAGCAAACTGGTAGTGTCAAAGACTGATGAAGAAACTTCTTTGAATGTGGCATTATCATTCATTGAAAATCCTGGAACCTCTATCAGGCAAGTATCTCGGGAAACAAATGTTTGTAGGACTTCCGTTCATAGAATTATGAAACTGTTGAAATTTCATCCATATAAAATCAAATTGGTACAAGAATTAAATGAGGATGATTTTGATCGAAGACTGGAATTTGCCGAATTAATGATGAACCGTATAGATGCGCGGCAAAATTTTTTAAACGATATAGTATTTTCCGATGAATGTACTTTTCAGTTAGATGGCAACGTTAATCGTCACAATTGTAGGTTCTGGGCATCAGAGAATCCACACTGGTTTTTGGAATCACATACACAACATCCACAAAAACTAAATGTTTGGGCAGGTATCATAAACAATAGCATAGTAGGGCCGTTTTTTATAGAAGGTCATTTGACAGGAAAAAAGTATCTAAACATGTTAAGGAATGAAATCGTACCTGCGGTTAATGAGATTGTCGGTGACAATTTTAACACCACTTACTTTCAACAAGATGGGGCGGCCCCTCATTATGCAATAAACGTGCGTAATTATTTAGATGAAACATTTCCAGGACGAGTAATTGGGCGTAGAGGAACTATTGAGTGGCCACCTCGTTCCCCTGACTTGTCGCCACTAGATTATTTTTTATGGGGCTACGTCAAAAACAAAGTGTATGCTACTAAACCTGCAAACTTGGAGGAATTACGACAACGTATTATTGACACGATACAGGCAATCCCAAATGAAATGATTCAAAGAGCAGTTTCATCATTTTATGATCGCATGGGGCATTGTCAACTAAAAAATGGAGGGCATTTCGAGCAAGACCTTTAAATGGTAACTGACGATTTCTGAAAGAATTTTCATCTTGCCTTCACAGGCAAGACACCAGCCTGTCTTGCCTTTAACGGCCGGACACCAGCCTGTCTTGCCTTCACCGGCCGGACATCAGCCTGTCTTGCATTCACCGGCTAGACATCACGTCAATCGGGAGAGGCAAGGAGACTCACGTTAAGCAAGCTCCCCATTGTGAGAGGCAAGGGGACTCACGTTAATGAAGCACCCCAAAGGAAACAGAACTTACTACGTCCACGTCGTTGTTTTTGGGTAGCGCTAAAAGTAAGGTTAGTAAATTTACGACAATAGTTGCTAAGTGTTTATGAAATTTAACCTTCAATTAACTTTCTCATGTTCACAACGAAAAACTGTAAAATATCATTTTTGGTATTACGTTTTCCGCTCACTTTGAATCCGGTGTCAGAAATAAGGCTGTCCATAAAAAATTTACTTTGACCTTTGAATGACCTTGAAAATTAACTCCAAGGTCGAGATACTCAAGGTTGTTAATCCCAAAATCTACTCTGACATTTATTCGCCCACAAATCCGAAAAAGTTCAAAGAAAATAGCTTGTTTACGATTTTTCAATATTTAACCTTCATTTTACCTTTTGAAGGTCATTCTAACAAATTGAAAACCATCGCTTTGGACGTAAAATTTTTCGCTCTTTCTGAATCCGGTGTCAAAAATAGGGGTTCCCATTTAAAAAAATCTCTTTGACCTTCAAATAACCTTGAAGGTCAAGCTTAAGGTCAAATTAAAGGTCACCATCAGATGCATCGTTTGATTTCCTAAAGCTTTTATATTGAAAGTTTTTTTCCTAGCACCCTTATTTTCCGAGATATTCAGGTGTGTCCATACTTTTCGGACACCCTGTATAATAAATTAAATAAATAAAAATAGTTATTGTTTAGTAGTAATAAACAAGGTAAGGAGGGTTGTGTGTTAAGGAGAGAGAGAATTGTTAGAAGGGAAGTACAGGTTAGATTAATAAAAATAATTAGTTATTAAAAATATATATAGTTATAAAAAAAATACTTACGATTGCACACCGTAAATTATACTTATTTAAGTAGATGCTCTGCGTGAGCGGTTGTTGACATCGGTGTTGTGGGAGATTCGCCGTGTGCTGCGTCACCTGAGGAGCCTTGGCAGGTGCGTGCGCGCGCCTCCGGACGCGCACTACTCCGCGGTAGTACCCGGGTACTATTCCCGCCGGTGCGGATCGCGCACACCCGGGGAAACTTTCGCGAGGCACGTTGTTTACGTGCCGGCCCGCGCTCAGTTGTCGCCATCTTGAATCGATCTAGATTCAATCGTGCGCACACTGAACACGCGATCCGCGCTCGTATCGATACGGGGATCGCGCGCATATAATCTAGGGAATTCCGAACGCGCATAGTGAAGGAACATGTGTATAATAGTAAGAAGATAAATTTATATTTGAATTTCGCGCTGTTAACTAGAAAATAATTTAGTGATCTATTGAACCAATCAATAGATGATTTTATTAGAGATAAGACTTCCGTATAGGTAAATATAACAGCATATTACGTTATATGACTGTAATTACCTTAAATACGGAAAGTCGAAATACTAGTTGGGACAATGATAACTTATGCAAATTAGTTGTCATTTCTATCTATAGTAGGGTAAATACGGGTAGCTTTATTACACCTATGACGGATACGGAAGGGTTGGAGAATTATAATATTGCCGTATCCCTCACAGGTAATGAGAGAGAGAGAGAACAGATAGGGATATTAGGAGATTGAGGGAGATAGAAAATCGGAGAAGAAGTCTGGCGTGGCTCGGAAAACGGATCCTCGCCATTCTGATCCTATCGATTGCAAAAACCAGTAGTGTTATTGAGTTTATGTCGATTAATTACAGAGTATTATTCTGATTCTATCAATCACATTAACGGAGGATTAATATTTTTATATAAGGAGGTTGAAAATTAACTCCAAGGTCGAGATACTCAAGGTTGTTAATCCCAAAATCTACTCTGACATTTATTCGCCCACAAATCCGAAAAAGTTCAAAGAAAATAGCTTGTTTACGATTTTTCAATATTTAACCTTCATTTTACCTTTTGAAGGTCATTCTAACAAATTGAAAACCATCGCTTTGGACGTAAAATTTTTCGCTCTTTCTGAATCCGGTGTCAAAAATAGGGGTTCCCATTTAAAAAAATCTCTTTGACCTTCAAATAACCTTGAAGGTCAAGCTTAAGGTCAAATTAAAGGTCACCATCAGATGCATCGTTTGATTTCCTAAAGCTTTTATATTGAAAGTTTTTTTCCTAGCACCCTTATTTTCCGAGATATTCAGGTGTGTCCATACTTTTCGGACACCCTGTATAATAAATTAAATAAATAAAAATAGTTATTGTTTAGTAGTAATAAACAAGGTAAGGAGGGTTGTGTGTTAAGGAGAGAGAGAATTGTTAGAAGGGAAGTACAGGTTAGATTAATAAAAATAATTAGTTATTAAAAATATATAGTTATAAAAAAAATACTTACGATTGCACACCGTAAATTATACTTATTTAAGTAGATGCTCTGCGTGAGCGGTTGTTGACATCGGTGTTGTGGGAGATTCGCCGTGTGCTGCGTCACCTGAGGAGCCTTGGCAGGTGCGTGCGCGCGCCTCCGGACGCGCACTACTCCGCGGTAGTACCCGGGTACTATTCCCGCCGGTGCGGATCGCGCACACCCGGGGAAACTTTCGCGAGGCACGTTGTTTACGTGCCGGCCCGCGCTCAGTTGTCGCCATCTTGAATCGATCTAGATTCAATCGTGCGCACACTGAACACGCGATCCGCGCTCGTATCGATACGGGGATCGCGCGCATATAATCTAGGGAATTCCGAACGCGCATAGTGAAGGAACATGTGTATAATAGTAAGAAGATAAATTTATATTTGAATTTCGCGCTGTTAACTAGAAAATAATTTAGTGATCTATTGAACCAATCAATAGATGATTTTATTAGAGATAAGACTTCCGTATAGGTAAATATAACAGCATATTACGTTATATGACTGTAATTACCTTAAATACGGAAAGTCGAAATACTAGTTGGGACAATGATAACTTATGCAAATTAGTTGTCATTTCTATCTATAGTAGGGTAAATACGGGTAGCTTTATTACACCTATGACGGATACGGAAGGGTTGGAGAATTATAATATTGCCGTATCCCTCACAGGTAATGAGAGAGAGAGAGAACAGATAGGGATATTAGGAGATTGAGGGAGATAGAAAATCGGAGAAGAAGTCTGGCGTGGCTCGGAAAACGGATCCTCGCCATTCTGATCCTATCGATTGCAAAAACCAGTAGTGTTATTGAGTTTATGTCGATTAATTACAGAGTATTATTCTGATTCTATCAATCACATTAACGGAGGATTAATATTTTTTATATAAGGAGGTTAAGGAATTAATAAGAGATTTATTCCGATAATAAGGAGGAACATTTTCCCTTCAAAATATATACATATATAGATATATCTATCAAAAAGGAATATCAGTGGATATTATTATTATTATTATATTGATTATTATATTGATCTTATTACTTCATATTGGTGAGTTATTTTTAATCATTAATATAATAAATGATATTGTTAGTGGGGACAATAATAATAAATTCAGTGCGCGTTTTCTTACTAAATTAAATAATTTATTTGATTAATTTGAAATCAACGTTCTCTCTCTCGTGGTTAGTGGTGCCACGGGATCTACTATTAGATCCCGTAATATAATTTTATATATCTACATTTTTGTTACGAGTGTTAATATTCGTTATCGCGGTTTAATAGGCATACGGAACTATTTATTTTATTCAACGGAACTTCCTCTGGGTGAGTCCACCGGGTGATAAGGACGAATAAATTACTATTATTTTTTTTTTGTTTTCTTCGATGATGTCTGGATCCGGAAGTAATTTTATTTAAATAATTTTCTCATTTATGGAATTATAAACCAGCATCACAAGCGATACGATCACGTCAGAGTACTCAACGTACGTGGTGCCCTTACAGTTTCCTTGTAGGTAGACATTTCTGGCAACAGCTATAATCTGTCTGTCGGTGTAGTATGCTACCAAATTCCCTAAAAGAGTCTGCCCGTACTTTAGTTGCTCGTATTTTAATAGATCGTGGCACGCTTCCCGTGAGATTGATAAAATAAATGTCGATTCATCTCCGTTTACTTCTGAAATATGGGACTGCATGCCACAATAATTGATGTTCTCTTCTACTTTCACGAAACACCGTTTGGTTTGGATAGTCATAAATTTGGTCCGTGGCAAGAGTTGTAGATATTTCCCTTTAATTTTCGGTTTTAAGTTAGTCATGTCGCAGTCGTCTACCTGTGTTAGTTAGATAACGGTGACGTTGGGCTGCGTCGTTTTGCAGTCGTATATGGTGTTGGCGTTACTATTGATACTCAGCCGCAGTATTACAATTAGCATAACAAGAATAATCGCAGTGGCCATCCTGCACAGAGAAAATATAATGTTAAACATATTGCAATCATTGATAAACATCCGTATAAGCTACTATATTGTGTATCGTACAATAGATATTGAGGTGTTCATTAATAATACTAATAATAGTTGTACAAAAAGAAAATAATAAAAAAGAAAATTTAATAGGACAATATTAATAGTGATTCTGAAGTTGATGATCATAAAATTGACGATCACGTTAGTGTGTCAGATTCGCGTATCTCTGACTCAGTATCGAGGCGTGTCTTCCCTAACTTATTCGAATGAACCACGCGCGTACCGCTCTCACAAGTGATTTTTACATCATGGTTGGGTAATAAATCTAAAACTTTATAAGGTCCAGAGTACTGGGGTGAGAATTTATCTTTCTTGGCTCTAATAGGTGCATTACCTTATCACCTACTTGAAAATAACATGGAATCAGACGTTTTTCATAATATTCTTTTGAACGAACCTTTGCATTGCATAAATTCTTACGCTACCTACTATAGACATTCAGTTTCCATTTACCTATAACTTACTAACACAAAATCTACTTTACCTACTATGGATAACATTATCGATAACTTACCACTCTCCTTTATTTTACTATACTAGAAGCTATATTTTTATAACTTATAACGGTAAGCGAGTTACCGATCAGGTGAGTAACCGAAAAGAGTATCGAGATTGATGCGCGCGCAGAGAACGCGCGCGAGAATCGTGCGCAAGAGGGTACAGGGGGAGTTCGCGCGCGCACGGCAACAACAACGTGTTGGTGACCGGCTTTTATTGTTTTTTACGGGATCAAAGAAAGAAAGAACTGGAGTGCTTCGTGTGTGGGTGTGAGAACCTTCTCCCCACTAACCTCCACGGCGGCGTGTACAGGAACATGTCTCACAAGCAGTGAGAAAAGGAGGCACGGTGTATCCAGCCTTCTCGACCGTTGGAGAGAGAGAGAGAGAGAGATACACGAGTACGAGCTCTCTCTCGGTGGCACAGCCTTTTCCCGCCGAAGCGAGATATTCAGATACGCGGTAAGTGGTGCACCACGTATAGACCCGCGTGTCTACTTAATATTTCGCGCCCCGATTTACCTGGAATGGTCCAGATGAGGAAGCGTTCCTCCTTTCCCCCCTCTCGTGACAATACCCTTACAGATAGACAGGTCGGTTGTTCGCGGGAACCACTTCACGAGAGAAGGCGCGCGTGACGTAGGAAGCTTCTACGTCAAAGCTCTCTACGTCAGAGAAACATACGTCACACGGTGTGACGTATGCCATCAGGTTAAGCAGCCGATCATATCCGGATCGGTTGCTCGTAATCTACAGTTAAATAGATTTTAACTAATTCTTTTCGCGCTGACCTCGGGGGTAGTCATCGGTACGACTCCCCGTAAATTGTTAACGTTAATTTATTGTTTATTTATTATTATTTAATTGGTAATTTAATAAATTGACTCGACGAGAAAAACTTTCTCGCCGATTAACGAATAATATCGATGTTGATAGTGTTTTAACGGTTACCGTCCTATTATACGAATACCGCCCTCTCCGGTGTTTATTCTAGTTGGCAATTTTGGGCATAGGGCCCAACACACGGTATCTAAGTCAAACGAAGTGTTTGAAGTTGTTAACGGCATTGTACGGGAATCGAAGTGATTCCCGGCCGCATCGTTGAACTGCACACTTAAGGTTGGTAAGTTGGGACAAATTGGGCCTAACCGTGGGCCTTACATATACCCAGTACCCACCCCGTTACAACTGGTGCCCAACACGTGTGGATTTGGATACAGGACATCGGAAAAATCAACAAGCACGATATAGTTGTTCAACTGTTAATAATATTGTTAATTAACAATTGGATAACTCGCGAACAATAACGGGGTCAGCAGTCGCGTTTCGAAATTGTGAAGTATATTTCGGTACTCTTTCGTTCCCCCTCGAGGCGGGATTTGTTTATTAACAAATAGAATTGTTATAAACAAATAAAAATTTTTTTATAACAAATACATTTTTTTTTTTTTTTTCTCGTCTCGACTACTTAGTAGTAGACACAGGGAATTGGTTCCTGGTCGAACATAGGTGGCGCCACTAGAAAAGTGTCGCACAAATAGGAAATTTGGTGGGTTTTCGAACGGAATCGATAGACCGACCAACGTTACTTGGAAATTGGGTAGTTTGGACTAAACCAAGTAACTAGCGCCACCTAGAGGAACGAAAGAACGTGACACAGCGCGGCATAACCTGGTGGCAATTTATCGGTCTAAATAAATTGTTTGTAAGTGTATGCAAGGTTTAACTGGTTTTTGCTGGCACAAAACAGGAAGCTTATAACCTGGCTCAGACCTTTACAAATTGTATTATAGGTTATATTTTTGTAAGAGGTCAAGCGCGCGGTAACTTTAATTATTTAATTTATTTATTTATTGATTTATTTATTATTTATTATATAGTACCGTTAAGTTAGCGCAAGGTAAGAGCCAGGCAGTAGTTTACCGTAAATTTATTAGCAAATTTGTTAAAAGTAGTTTAAACTCGGTAGTGCTTCCTGATCAAAGTAAGACAGGACTTTTGGCATCCGGTTTTGTGCTTTAGCGGTTAGCTTAGGTAGAAGCAAAACCCAGTTACGCGGATTGGACATTTGGCAAGTAACGCCAAAGTTAAATATTCGACAGCATATAACCTTGCACACACATAGTGCGTCAAGCCAGCGAGGCTACTTACTGTTAAACGTATAAACGACGCTACAACTGCAGATGGCCGCTCAGCAGAATGACGTCGATAGTCAAATCGATGCATGGATCGAGACGCTCACCAGGGAGCAAATTGAATTACACCTGGACGCCTTGAACTTAAATCGGCAGGCTCGGTTCATAGGAAAGCCGAGCGACTCCACCAGTGGCTATTAGGAAATTATTCGGCCCAGGAGTTTAACCAGGAGGAAGATGAAGCCACAGCAGATCGCAGCTGTCTTTAACGGAGAAATAGGTGACTGCAGATGCTAGGTGAACATCAAGACGAGGAGTGTGATGAACCTAGCCCAGATCAAGAAGTGTATCTGGTACTGCGGGAGAACGCTGCGGTTAAAGACAACCTGCACAGGACGGTGCAGGATTTCGATGAGCTAGATAAAAACGACGTCAGCCGCGACCAACACAGAGCCTCAACCCGAACGAGAGGAAGAATGGCTGTCATTGGTCTCAGAAGAGGGAAACATTTTTAAAATCCCTCGATCGTTC
Organism: Theocolax elegans; assembly: GCA_026168455.1. Taxonomy (NCBI): domain Eukaryota; kingdom Metazoa; phylum Arthropoda; class Insecta; order Hymenoptera; family Cerocephalidae; genus Theocolax; species Theocolax elegans. The sequence goes on from CM047425.1 coordinate 57,141,277, forward strand.
TCCCAGACCTTGGTGCATGAGGAAGCGTTCCTCCTTTCCCCCCTCTCGTGACAATACCCACGGATAGAAGGTCGGTGTTCGCGGGAACCACTTCACGAGAGAAGGCGCGCGTGACGTAGAAGCTTCTACGTCAAAGCTCTCTACGTCAGAGACATACGTCACACGGTGTGACGTATGCCATCAGGTTAAGCAGCCGATCATATCCGGATCGGTTGCTCGTAATCGACAGTTAAATAGATTTTAACTATTCTTTTCGCGCTGACCTCGGGGGTAGTCATCGGTACGACTCCCCGTAAATTGTTAAGTTAATTTATTGTTTATTTATTATATTTAATTGTAATTTAATAAATTGACTCGGCGAGAAATCTTTCTCGCCGATTAACAATAATATCGATGTTGATAGTGTTTTACGGTTACGTCCTATTATACGAATACCGCCCTCTCCGGTGTTTATTCTAGTTGGCAATTTTGGGCATAGGGCCCAACACACGGTATCTAAGTCAAACGAAGTGTTTGAAGTTGTTAACGGCATTGTACGGGAATCGAAGTGATTCCCGGCCGCATCGTTGAACTGCACACTTAAGGTTGGTAAGTTGGGACAAATTGGGCCTAACCGTGGGCCTTACATATACCCAGTACCCACCCCGTTACAACTGGTGCCCAACACGTGTGGATTTGGATACAGGACATCGGAAAAATCAACAAGCACGATATAGTTGTTCAACTGTTAATAATATTGTTAATTAACAATTGGATAAACTCGCGAACAATAACGGGGTCAGCAGTCGCGTTTCGAAATTGTGAAGTATATTTCGGTACTCTTTCGTTCCCCCTCGAGGCGGGATTTGTTTATTAACAAATAGAATTGTTATAAACAAATAAAATTTTTTTATAACAAATACATTTTTTTTTTTTTTTTCTCGTCTCGACTACTTAGTAGTAGACACAGGGAATTGGTTCCTGGTCGAACATAGGTGGCGCCACTAGAAAAGTGTCGCACAAATAGGAAATTTGGTGGGTTTTCGAACGGAATCGATAGACCGACCAACGTTACTTGGAAATTGGGTAGTTTGGACTAAACCAAGTAACTAGCGCCACCTAGAGGAACGAAAGAACGTGACACAGCGCGGCATAACCTGGTGGCAATTTATCGGTCTAAATAAATTGTTTGTAAGTGTATGCAAGGTTTAACTGGTTTTTGCTGGCACAAAACAGGAAGCTTATAACCTGGCTCAGACCTTTACAAATTGTATTATAGGTTATATTTTTGTAAGAGGTCAAGCGCGCGGTAACTTTAATTATTTAATTTATTTATTTATTGATTTATTTATTATTTATTATATAGTACCGTTAAGTTAGCGCAAGGTAAGAGCCAGGCAGTAGTTTACCGTAAATTTATTAGCAAATTTGTTAAAAGTAGTTTAAACTCGGTAGTGCTTCCTGATCAAAGTAAGACAGGACTTTTGGCATCCGGTTTTGTGCTTTAGCGGTTAGCTTAGGTAGAAGCAAAACCCAGTTACGCGGATTGGACATTTGGCAAGTAACGCCAAAGTTAAATATTCGACAGCATATAACCTTGCACACACATAGTGCGTCAAGCCAGCGAGGCTACTTACTGTTAAACGTATAAACGACGCTACAACTGCAGATGGCCGCTCAGCAGAATGACGTCGATAGTCAAATCGATGCATGGATCGAGACGCTCACCAGGGAGCAAATTGAATTACACCTGGACGCCTTGAACTTAAAATCGGCAGGCTCGGTTCATAGGAAAGCCGAGCGACTCCACCAGTGGCTATTAGGAAATTATTCGGCCCAGGAGTTTAACCAGGAGGAAGATGAAGCCACAGCAGATCGCAGCTGTCTTTAACGGAGAAATAGGTGACTGCAGATGCTAGGTGAACATCAAGACGAGGAGTGTGATGAACCTAGCCCAGATCAAGAAGTGTATCTGGTACTGCGGGAGAACGCTGCGGTTAAAGACAACCTGCACAGGACGGTGCAGGATTTCGATGAGCTAGATAAAACGACGTCAGCCGCGACCAACACAGAGCCTCAACCCGAACGAGAGGAAGAATGGCTGTCATTGGTCTCAGAAGAGGGAAACATTTTTAAAATCCCTCGATCGTTCTCTCAGAACTTGGTGCAGCTTATCAAAAAAGTGAATGACCTTACTGTAAAGGTAGATAAGCTGATGTCCGAGCGCACTCACACCGGTCACAGCACGAGATTGGACGGTGCCAACCAATCTCACCATGTGCAATTTCAGGACACATATACGTGTTATGGTCCTGATGTGAGCGAGATAGGTGAGGCGCAAGTAAATGGCGAGCAACAACGCCAAAGCGCCCCTCAGTCTAAGCCTGATGGAGCTTGGAAGGGGGGGAAGGCGCGCGAATCCCAGAGGATTCCTCAAGCGCGCAGCTCGCCAAACAAGGATCTGACATTCTCAACACCAAGCTTCTCTACGTCATCGAGGTTGAATGGAACACCTCGAGACGTCGGCGGCATTGGTAGGAAGTGGCAGGTCAAGTTCTCTGGCGACAAGAGCCAGAGCATCGATACCTTCCTAACCAGGATCGAGAATTGCAGGATCCTGGCCAACCTGTCAGTGGACGAGTTATTGCCGTCACTCTCGGAACTTCTGACAGGACACTGCCGCCACGTGGTACCAGAACGAGAAACACAAGTGTCACTCCTGGCAGGATTTCGTGACTTCGGCTAAACGTTGGTACGGAATGAGCCAACGTTTCCAGCAGAGGATCATCGCCGAGTCCAATGCACGGACTCAAGGTCCCGATGAACCGGTTAGGGACTATATGACGTGCTCTATCACAATAAATGCGAAAGATAGTCCCTACGCCGACTGAAGCGCAGCAGCTGGATCATTTGTATCGGAACATGCTGCCACAGCTTCAACGGCTGTTCAAGAGAGCGGAAGTGAGCTCAATTGAACAAATGCTGGACCTCGCCACGGAAGCGGAGCAGACGATAGAAGGTGAAAAAGTATATCGTCCACCACCTACGGAGGAAGGGTCTCTGCTTCCGAATGGCGTATAAGCCGAAGCGGAAAAAAGGTTCGCCGAAGGCTAAGGTAGCGGCCGCTGAGGTAAGCCCAGCCAAACCAAGCGAGCCAGACGTCGTCGACCGCATCGCAAAGATGCTGGAGGATGCGCTGCGGCCCATCGTCTCCCAATTGGCGTCGACGACCCGACAGTCCCGTAGGAGAAGCCCAAGGTCTGGCTCTCCTAAGAAAGGCTCGCCGGCCAACCGATCTCCGAAGAGTAGGAGGTCTGGCAGACCTAATGGCCCGAGCAAGAGCTTCGGACACCGGCAGGAGAAGAAGAGTGCTAGTCCAAGAGGAAAAAGGAAGGAACAGCCGAAAAACCGAATGGGCTCGACTTTCGATCCGACTAAGCCTCTTACCTGCAAGGGCTGCCAGAACGAGAGGAAGCATGGCGTCATTTGGGTCTAGAGAGGGAAACATTTTTTAAAATCCTCCCGATCGTTTCTCGAAACTTGGTGCAGCTTATCAAAAAAAGTGAATGACTTCCTGGTAAACGGTAGAAAGCTGATGTCCGAGCGCCACTCACACCGCGTCACAGCACGGAGATTGGACGGTTTGCCAACCAATCTCACCATGCTGACAATTCAGGAAACATATACGTGTTATGGTCCTGATGTGAGCCGAAGATAGGTGAGGCGCAAGTAAATGGCGAGCAACAACGCCAAAGCGCCCCTCAGTCTAAGCCTGATGGAGCTTGGAAGGGGGGGAAGGCGCGCGAATCCCAGAGGATTCCTCAAGCGCGCAGCTCGCCAAACAAGGATCTGACATTCTCAACACCAAGCTTCTCTACGTCATCGAGGTTGAATGGAACACCTCGAGACGTCGGCGGCATTGGTAGGAAGTGGCAGGTCAAGTTCTCTGGCGACAAGAGCCAGAGCATCGATACCTTCCTAACCAGGATCGAGAATTGCAGGATCCTGGCCAACCTGTCAGTGGACGAGTTATTGCCGTCACTCTCGGAACTTCTGACAGACACTGCCGCCACGTGGTACCAGAACGAGAAACACAAGTGTCACTCCTGGCAGGATTTCGTGACTTCGGCTAAACGTTGGTACGGAATGAGCCAACGTTTCCAGCAGAGGATCATCGCCGAGTCCAATGCACGGACTCAAGGTCCCGATGAACCGGTTAGGGACTATATGACGTGCTCTATCACAATAATGCGAAAGATAGTCCCTACGCCGACTGAAGCGCAGCAGCTGGATCATTTGTATCGGAACATGCTGCCACAGCTTCAACGGCTGTTCAAGAGAGCGGAAGTGAGCTCAATTGAACAAATGCTGGACCTCGCCACGGAAGCGGAGCAGACGATAGAAGGTGAGAAAGTATATCGTCCACCACCTACGGAGGAAGGGTCTCTGCTTCCTGAGATGGCGTACAAGCCGAAGCGGAAAAAAGGTTCGCCGAAGGCTAAGGTAGCGGCCGCTGAGGTAAGCCCAGCCAAACCAAGCGAGCCAGACGTCGTCGACCGCATCGCAAAGATGCTGGACGATGCGCTGCGGCCCATCGTCTCCCAATTGGCGTCGACGACCCGACAGTCCCGTAGGAGAAGCCCAAGGTCTGGCTCTCCAAAGAAAGGCTCGCCGGCCAACCGATCTCCAAAGAGTAGGAGGTTTGGCAAACCTAATGGCCCGAGCAAGAGCTTCGGACACCGGCAGGAGAAGAAAAGTGCTAGTCCATCGAGAGATAAAGTGAAGGAACATCCGAAAAACCGAATGGGCTCGACTTTCGATCCGACTAAACCTCTTACCTCCAAGGGCTGCGGGAAAATTGGATATTCCCTCAGGTACTGTCCGGTGTGCTCGGGAAACGCCAAAGGGAGCGGTTAACCGGGACGAAAACCGCGACCCAAGAGCTTGAGTCCCCACTGTCCCAGGTGAGTTCGGGACAGACCCGCTCCGTCCGAGAGTATGGTCCAGAGAGGAGCGGAAATGGGCCTCAAAAGGAGGAACGGTCCCAAGAAGCCAGCAGACCAACCTCATCCTATAAACCAGAGGATGAGAGTCGTTGGTGGCTTCTCGTGGAGATTGAGGGCTTTCGTATAAGAGCCTTATACGATCCCGGAGCCTCCACGACCGTGATGGGACCCAGCGGTCTGCAAATCGCCGCAGCATTGGGCAAGGAGCTCATTGTGGCGAACGCCGGACGTGTCAAGATGGCGGATGGTAGTTACCAACCGCTAATCGGTCATGTGATCTTACCTTTCACTGTCGGGAAGGAGACACGTGAAATAAGGGTAGCGATCATACCAAATCTTGACACCGAATGCTACGTAGGAGTAAATTTCAAGTGCATTTTTATAAGATTGTCTGATATCGAATATGCACGATAATTTTCATATACATATAATTAATCTATATTACTATTATTTTATTAATATATTTATATGCATTCTTAATATTTTTCTTATAATCAACGCATCTCATTAGTTTAGAGTATTAAGTAACGTAACTTACCCGATAGTTTATTCGAAAATATGTATTGATTATTCATGATGACCTTTTGGTCTATCTTGCTGATAAGTCGATTTGTTGAAATCTCTGTTTGTATTCCTTTTATACCATCCTGTGTAATAATTATCAAAATTTTTTCAATCTCGGAAATTTCTGTCGTCTCGTCTTCGAATATTGCCGTAATTCTTTCGGTCTCGATTATGTAACATGTTGGCCCTATGCATTATGATAGGCTGGTCGTCTATGTTCATTCCGGTCGAAATCTCTATGTTCGTCGTGCTCACCAGAATTTCACATTCTGCTCCCGCCATGTTTGACCTCATCTCTCTCCATCTGTTTATCGACGGCTATGATTATGTGGATCTGTAAGTTGATTGCGGAAAGTGGATCTTAATCCGTCACGGAATCCCTCGATGGCTTCTCTTTCAATTTCCAAAATTTCGCACTCCTCTAAATCATAATTGACGTCAAACCTTCTTCTGTCCAGCATAGCGTCTTTGACTTCAACTTTGAGGTCAGTGACTCGTGATATTTAATTGAGCAACAGGTCGGTGCTAAGATGCTTGATAGAATCCAGGTTCCCTCTGAAATGATTCATTGTTTCTTTCGGCGCGAAGACTACTTTTAAACGGTCGATATATTCTTCAAGATTATTGAATGCCATGCCATCCACCGCAGTATAAGGTTGGTCATCTAATTTATTTTTTAATAACTTGACAATCTACTTCTAATGCACGAGTGACCGATTTAATTGCTCGTTTGCAGGTACGTGCGAATTTCATAAGATTCGTGCCATTAAACCTTGGAACTCCATGAATAACTTCTTTTACTTAATCATTGGGCGGTACGTATAGGATAGTTACCCTCCTCCCCCGGCTTCCGTTGTTGGTATCCCTAGCCATTTTGTGTTGCCGAAGTTCGTCGACAGTTCTTCTAATATCTGCCATCTGTTAGAGTAGAGATCCAAAGTATGGTTCATCTTGTATAATGCGAGGATTTGTTGGTGCTTTGCATGGAGTCGTCGCGTCTTTGACGCAAGAGGTGTCGAATACTGTGCGCGGCGAGGCAGCGAGAGTTGATTGGCACAGGTCGGCCGGCGTACTCGTTTGTTTCTCCCGCACTGCTTGTAGTCGCCTCTTTTCGACAAGCTGAAAAGTCAGCTGTTTGTTTGCTTGTTCAGCATCGTGTAAAGCATCGAAAGTGATCTGCTGCGTCTCCTTGATCTCGTTAAGCATCTTAGTTTCTTTCTCTATCAAGGCTGCTTCTAGACGGCGTAATTGACGTTCTCTTTCTTTTATTTCGGCTCTCTCTTTCTTTAAGTCTTCTACCGTATATTCGACTTCGGAGTCTGACATATTAAGCCGATGTGTTTTTCTTTAATATGTTCGATGTGCGTATTTAAATGTGTTGAGTAATGGGTTTGCAATATTAAAGGAGGTTCCAGTCTAATATGACTGTGAAATGCGGAAACGCTGATAAAAAGAACTTAAGATTTCTTTACTGCTAGAGCAAATTTGTGATTAAAATTTGTTTGTATAGATCAATAAGATATTTTTTTAAGTTAGACATAAGCGGCATCCGGGTCAATTTCGCTTCACCCGTCAAGCCTGCTTGCAACCCAATACTGGGGACACATTAACGTTTCACTTTCGACTCAGAGGTACGCCAACGTGGGGCTCGGATCCCAGTCCCTGCGTACCAGAGTAAAGTCATCCTGGTCCAACTGTCGACATGCCGAAGCACGCCTTCCTATTACTCCCCGGATCCCCGGGGAGGTTTTGCGGTAGGTAGCCTAACGTTCGAACGTTCGTGAAGGGTAAAGCATTGGTCACTCCCTTCACGAACTCTCTAAGGGATACCGTTCAAAAATCCCCTGAAAGAAAAAAAAGCATATAAGCCAAAAGGCTTGCACGCTATAGCTTGTGAAGGATAAAACATTCGACAATCCTTCCACAAGCCTTCCAAGGGATACCGTTCGAAAAATCCCTTGAAAGAGAAAAAAGCGTACAAACCAGTTAAAGGTTTGCACGCTAAGATGTTTAACATCTCCTTATGCAAAGTCTTCAATTCGGAAGTATTCCACAACTCGACTTACTAACTTTATACGCAAGGATCTTTTATGATGAAAGGGACACCCTTCTGTGAGACATCCCAGCAACACTCGTCTGGATGAGAAACTACTTCGGTCTGGATGTGCCCCAAGGCAGACCTCGAAAGGCCCGCCTCAGTATTTTGACGCTGCACGTAGTACACCCCGAAGGATGTCTACTTTGATTTAGCGGCCGTCCCTTCATCCCTAGGTAGAGTCTCCCTTGACGAAGTCGCCCAGATGAATAGAATAATCGTTAACAGCGTATCTTCGACAAACTAAGCGTGTTAGTGAACCAAATATAGCAAGTTAAACAGTGAATCGCCGACACAGGCTCGACGAAACAGCTCGATTTCGAGGCGCACTAGTGGCAATCCTCTTCCTCCACTGTCGCAGGAGGTAAAATTCGAACTCTCGGAACTGGGGGCCGAGTTACTCACCCTCTCCCAACTCAGGAAATCTGAGAACAGGATTCCGCCAAGTTGTCCGTAGGATCAATGCGAAGTACAACAAAAAAAATTTTTCTTTTGAAAAAGTATTTCTTTTACTTTATTTTGTGTGTTTTTGGAGACAAAATCCCACCGCCGCTGTCACCACTGTTACGACGGGAGTCGGCTGGTCGGGATATTGGCAACCGGTGTCAATTTTAATCGTCATCACCGATGATACTACCGACGCCGATGTTGCGAAGTCGTCAATAGAAATCCCGAAGCTACGGCCGGTCAATCCTGGCGGGCTTTACTCGAACGCGTAGAGTTTTGGTGGGATGTCTTTCTTCTTTGCCCGGAGGAACCAAATCAATTCTCCGTCCTAAATAAGCCTCAACAGCACTTCGGGCGTGGTGCTTCTCCGTTGGGCTATGCGCTGGCGAGCGTAGATGAGCAAAAAAGAGAAGTAGACAGGAGTCTTTGTCTTCTGACTCGCTACCCGTGTCCATTTGACTCAGTCGTAGACGTTCTCACCGACGTTGAATGTTCAGGTACGGGATAAATGGAATAGGTAAGTGGCAGGTAAGTGAATGATAAAATACAACCGAGTCAAAATATATTTATCTTTAATCAAACTCAAATATAGTAATATCCCGTATATGACAATCAATAATGCGCGTCGCCCGTCTTAACGATGCAGTAATGATAATAGTATGATAATATAAGTACGTATACTCTTCGCGTTCTCGGGTACTCGTATACGTTATAATTGTAAGACGACTAAATAGTGGAATCTCGACTTATATGCGCACGTAATTAGCGGCTTACAATTATAATATAGGAAATACAATTATTAGCGACTCAATTCGTGCGGGTTAAAGTAGTAGGAGCTCGCGGCTCTCGAAGAAACACGTCTTCACTGTTCGAAAGTAGTCGAAGTACTGACGAGGCGTCGGCCTGTGCTTGCCATCGTCACGACCATCGGAGCGGGAATACAAGGCCTCGATTGGCTGGCGGTGTCGGCGTATGGAAGCTTCTATAAGCGTTAAAGATGTTCGGTTGATATCTGTTGGTCCGTTATTACTAGGTACAAAACTGCTGATGCTTACACGGCGCGAGAAGTTTCATCAGATGAAGCGAATGTTACTTGAGATACCTTAATTACACAATAATTAGTCTTTCGCTTCTAGAAGGTTCCGTAGATGCCGAATTCTACAATAAATATTTAATATTTAGATAGGGTTGGGGGGGGGGGGGGAAGGTTCTTTAGTACAAAAATCTGTTGTATATGAAATTTTGAGTCGATCGCTTAAGTAGATTTCGTGATAGCGACGTTTTTGTGTTTTGCGGCGTTGTTTACGTATGTTTTTCGAGATTCGAACTATTTCTTTCTTATTTATAATCATCATAAATAATTAATAACACATTCATTATAATATACAAGTGTACATCGGTATAAAAGGAATATACAAAAGTAACGGAGGTTTCTGTGCATTTTGCAATTTGAACAATAAGTGTGTATCTATGTGAAAAATTCACACACAATTATACAAAATACATATCAATATGTATGGGCCAGTTCATTTGACAGTCGTAAAAAGACAAAAATTGTATACTTTTCATGACCTTAGTACAATTTGTTAGTGTTTACGTCGAAACTGACACAAAAATTATTTATGGGTGTCATAGTCGCGAAATTTGCTTGCCAACTCATAAAGTTTTATTTTGTGGATTCAGGTTTGCAAAAACGTATCGTAATACTTATATTAGGCTGCAAAAACGAATTTCGCGACTAAAATATCAAAAAAATACCGTTTGTCACTCAGGTGCGCAGTTTTTGTATTTGCGGCGTTGTGATGAAAAATATTATTTAACCTACAGTGCATAAAGCATTTTGTTTAGTTTGCATTATCTGAGACTAGAGCGACAAGTTCCTTTATGTTTCCCTTGCTTATATGAAGCTGCACATTATGCAGGTAACCCAGTCAACGATAAAACTAGAGACAAGCCTTTTCGATGCAACTTTCAGAAATGAGGTTATGCCTTGCTTTTAGTCCTTGAAAAAACGTTTATACGCAGATTTCAATTCTAAATACTCGAATATATGATCTCTGAATATAAAAATATTTAGTGCACGTGTGTAAGATGATTTATTCGCGCGATTACCAGCCATTTCTCGCTAGGGCGATAAAACATTAACTCTTTAGAAAATCGATACTTTCACACATACATAATCAAAATTAATTGAACATTATAGTAATAATTATCAAAGACTTAAACCTACCTAAAACTAGAAGACTTTTATTAATGTTATTAGCCTCTTCAAATGTTTTTCCTTCGCACTGTGTTTTTTTTGTCATTTCATTTCCAGCAAGATCAACAAAGTTTAGTTTTCCTCTGTGTGAAACGTAAACATTCTCTTGACCCTATGAGAATAAATATTTCTTATAAAGCTACAGGAAATTTAATTATATTTCAGGATTATAATATTCAATTGATTTTCTTGTGTTTACATTATTTATTGAAAGATTGTTAAATGTTATTAAAATTATTTTACATATGTCACCTTAAATCTAAAATATGTCTACTTCTCTAAAAAAAACGTATACTGGAGGTCTGCGATGGCTCGGTCTTTATAATGGTGGTTTTCGAATTCAACGGTCCGGTTCGATTCCCGGTCTCTTTTGATTGATACATGCATCTTTTACAACTTTGGTCTAAAGGACGTTTGATCCAGCACCATTTTGTCGAGTGACCTTATGATCGAAAACCTTTTTGTCGAATGACTATTTGATCGAAAATATTCATACATGTTAATGTGAGTATTCTTTGGCAATCATAATTATCAAAATAACCTAGTACCTTAACAACATCGAATTGGTGTACATCTCATGGCGGTACATATCGGTTGAGCTAAGTGGGTTATGGGTACATAAGGGTGTCAAAAGTGGATCAACTATGGCTGATTTAGTATTTTACAACTGCACTGGTAAGTATACAAAATTACTCAATAATCCATTTGCCTACTTGACAAAACACTTTTAAAAAACAACAGTACATTTAAACTACGAAACTACACTGTCTATAAAAATAACACAAACCGGGGCACCACGGTAATAGTTAAAAACAGTCTAAAACATTATAATATACCTTTAAATACCGAAAACTTAGAAGCAACGGCAATTAAAATCAAAACCCGCGGAACCGACATCGCGATAATAGCAACCTATAACTCACCTAATGTTAAATTCAACAAAAACGACTACAATAAAATCTTTAAAACAGCCGACACAGTAATAGCCGCCGGTCACTTTAACGCTAAACATACGCGCTGGGGGAGTCGCACTATAAACGCACTCGGTAGCCAACTCAGTAAATATTGCATTAATAAACAACTTTACATTAACGCCCCAACGAGCTTCACTCACTATCCTTACAACAAAAAATGCAAGCCCGATATAATAGATTTCATGATCTCTAAACAATTAAATTTTTCTTCTAATATCTGCACTCTCCCAGATTCCGAATTGGACTCAGACCATTGCCCCGTATACATAACTATCAACTTAACAACAATTTACAATCCGACAAAAATTCAATACAACTTCGCAAAAACTAACTGGCAGACATTTAACAATTACTTTGACGGAAACATCACTACACTACAAGACATAGACACAAAAGACGAAATAGACACTGCTATCACTGACTTTGCACAAACCATCCACAAAGCAATAGACATTTCCACACCATTAAACGAAAATAAAACCGGCAAGATTCCGTTACCGGACGAAATAATTAAATCAATAAAACATAGAAACGTATTAATCCGCGAAAACCGTAAACGATATAATCCAATCCTTAAAAACCATATTAATTCAATTCGACGCTTAATAGACAACCAAATAAAAAACTTTAAATGACCAAAGCCTTTACGCGAACTCATACTAACATTCCACCGTTAAAAAATTCAAATAATCAACTTAAATATTTTTCGCCGAACGATAAAGCTAACTAACTAGCCGAAAACTTCGCGAAAACGTTCACACCGCATAAAATGCCTCATAACAATTCCAATTTTACTGCAGAAACGGATAATTTAATCCTAAATTTTCTAAACAATTCTAACAAAAACCCTAATACAATTCCACCGATAATTCCGTTCGAACTTAAAAAATATCTTAAACGCGCGAAAAACAATAAAGCACCCGGCCCGGATACAATAAGTAACTTCATTTTGAAAAAATTATTTATAAAAGTATTAACCCACTTAACCGACATACTCAACGCGTGCATTAAACATAAATATTTCCCAGACGTCTGGAAAACGGCGACCGTCTTGGTGTTTCCCAAAGCAGGTAAATACCCGACCCTCTCGACTAGCTACAGACCAATTAGCCTCCTCAACACAATGAGCAAGGCATTCGAACACTTGCTCATCAATAGACTTCGGGACGACATGACTGACCACCTAACGATCAGACAGGAACAATTCGGGTTTAGACAGGCTCACTCTACACAACACCAAATACTTACACTAACCGAAGACATTACTCAGAACTTTAACTGGAAACGAAACACCGGGGCGGTACTTCTCGATGTCGAGAAAGCCTTCACATTTTAGCTTCTCATCTAAACAACCGGAAATTTAAAGTTAAACTAAACGACGCAGAATCTCGCGAATTTCCTATAAAAGCGGGAGTCCCTGAGGGCAGCCTGTTGGGACCTCTGCTCTTTTTAATTTACATTAACGACCTACCCTCGACCGACAACGTAAATATCGGGATCTACGCGGACGACACGGTAATATACGCGACCTCGCGAAGTAACGAAAAAATCGTAAAATTACTTAACAACGCGCTAAACGACATTCATCAATTCTGCAGTAAATGGGAAATTAAAATCAACGCGACTAAATCCGAAGCAATAATGTTTTCTAAAAAGTCATCTCAAACTTCAAACCTAAATCCACCCAACTTCGATAAAACACCAATAGAATGGAAACCCGCGGTAAAATATCTCGGCGTAACACTCGATCGTAAACTCACCTACACACAAAACACTACTAAAGTTCGTAACAAAGCCATCGGGGTCTTAACTAAACTAAATCCGCTTTTAAGAAATCACTCGTCTCTAAATCTAAATAACGGCATAATAATTTATAAAGCCTTAATCCGACCAATACTAACATACGCCTCAGCGGTCTGGGGCGGCACGTGTAAAACAAACATTAATAAACTTCGAATAATTCATAATAAAACTTTACGAAAAATAACAAACGCGATACGGTACACTAAAAATTCATTAATCCATAAAGAACTCGAAATAGAATATTTACATAAGCTCATTAAAACTTCAACCGAAAAATTCTACGAAAACTCCGCGAAATCAAAATACGCTCTAATAAACAACCCTAAAAACAAACATGCGCGACCAAAGGACTTTCTGTCCACCCCGTAGGAACAACTATTCGTCATTCAAAAATAAATTCTATTTAATTGGCATTGATGGGATGGGGAGGAAACATATGCAGGGTGGATGGCTGCTTCTCGTAGGCATTTCGCCGGAAGAACCAGCCGGAGCTCTGTAGAATGGCCCTGCTCGGCTCATCAATGCACCCCATCACATAGTCTATTTATTTCTCTTTCTCTTTTTCCACTCAACCTCATACCTATTCCACCTTTCATCTCATTTTTCATTGTTTTAACTAACACATTACTACAAGTAGGTTTTTTCAGCCTAGTGCTTTTTCCTATTTAACGTAAGCTTCTGCTTACTTCTGCTTTCTCTCAACGTTCTGCAAACTCATCTTTTTATTATTGTGCGAAAAATGCACTTTCACCTCCCACGCGATTTTTTCCTTCTGAAGGAGAGGTAACGGGATTGGAGATATGCCTCCCGCCGTGGATTTCATCCATGACGGGGACATATAAACAATCTTCCAGGCTAGACGTACCTCACTGGTTGGGTCGACGGAGGGGCCCCACCATCCCCCCCCCTTTTTAGTTTAGTTAATAATCCAATACCGCATAAAGGATCATCCGACAGAAAGTTAATCATCGATTGGTGTCGTCGCGCTTACATTTACATTGAATATAATATAATTTTAAACATGAGTATATTGTACATATTTATATAAAGTGTTCTACTGTTAATATTATTCAAATTTTAATGTTATAATTATCGTAAATTTTAGAGGTTTGCGTTGGCTTGGTCGGTTAGGGCTTCCGACTCGTAATCTGGAGTTCCCAGGTTCGATTTCCGGCCCCGGCCAATTGATACAAGCACCACTGGGGAATATATTTTCAACAAGTGCTTTCTCATCAGAGACATCCTTATAACCTCCGTCGCTGATTAGAACCAGTTTGGGAGCATGAAAAGAGCGACGCTAAAATAATTTAAAAACTCGTAAATTTTAAAATGTGTATTTCTATTCCATAGTCTTTGAGTTATCGGGTAGTGGTATTGTCATTAAACGATGAATATCGATCGGCTGCTGCTGGTGCTTGGTGTCACTGCTACTTTAGAGTTGTATCATGTAAGTAATTAGTTAAAGTAAAAATTAGATTAGTTATATACTCATATTACGATGTATTAGCTAGATTTATGTATATATATTTACATACATTTGTATATATATATAAACATCAGTATCGGTACTTATGGTGACACTACGTGTTATCTTGGTGTTTTGAGGTTATAAAACATATGTAACGACTCAGATATAAGGGGGAGAATATTAATTGATAGAATAATGCATAAAAAACCAATAACCCAAATACCTAAATACCCCTCACGGGTAAAAAAGCACACTTTGACCTTATAATATTAATGAAGGATTGAAGTTATAACCTCATTCGAAGTGCCGGAGGCCTCCGCTTAGCTTCAATCCTTCATTAATATTATAACGTCAAAGCGGGGCTCACAAAGATAATTTTCCAATTTTTGTGTGTCGGCATAAGTACGGATACATGGTTGAATTTTCGGTGGAATTATGCTGACGTCGGCATAATTACCCCAAAGTAAGCACAATTCCCATTTCCCGTAAGAATTTGTCGGCATAAGTACCGATTGATCAATTTATTTGTATATGTACATATATTTGGACACTCCACGTCAAGTGGACCGATCAAAATTTTAAATTGCATGAAATTTTGAGTACACACTGAAAATGTTTATCAGAAAACAGAAAAAATTTTTTAGATAACGGAATCTATTTGTTCAAAAGTTATTCTAACGTCAAACTGTTAAATTTTTCAAGCTATTTATCTCAAACCCTATCAACTTTTATTATATAACATTACATGTAACGTCCATGACTAATTATGTCTAGAATTTATCCGTCTGTGTTAGAATTTCTAATCTCATGGTCAATATTTCATGAACTATATGTCAATTTGATTTGAAAAAATTGATACTTCGCCATAATTGATTTCTTAATCCACAAGTGCAGAAAAAAGCTTGAAGTAATACCTTTTAAACGGTAAGTGTCCTTCAATTCTGTAAAAAGTTATAAAAATTTAAAGAAATACAAAAAAATTCCAAAAATTATCATTATAACTCCTATATGTTTATCTAAAAGAATTTTGTATTTCTTTAAATTATCATATCTTTTTACAGAATTGAAGGTCATCAACAAGTTTTAGACCGTTTATAAGGTATTACTTTAAGTTTTCTTTAAGATTTTTGGGTACAAAAATCAATTGTGGCGAAGTAACAACTTTTTCACTTCTATATTGACATATAGTTTATGAAATATTGACCTTGAAATTAGAAATTCTAACCCAGAAGGATAAATTCTAGACATAATTAGCAAAGAATGTTATGTGTAATGTTATATAGTAAAAATTAATAGATTTTGATATAAATAGCTGTAAAGACAGCGAGTGTTGAAAAAACTTGAAAATTTTTCATTTCCAGTGTGTACCTAAAATATGGTGCACTTTAAAATTTGAATCCCATACATATACACATTTTTGCGTTATGGTAACGATGCAAAAATACAAACGGTATGCTATCGGCATCATCCGGTACTTGTAAGGATGTTGTTACGACCTGATCAATCTTAAGATTCCATGCTGGACGTTAAACACTGGATGTGATACTTATCTGTCTTTTCTTATATTATGATTCGATTAATGTTACCTTTTTGCAGAAACTCGGCAATTGTATATGGTGGCTTTGCTGCGTGGAAGTTCTCGAGCTGGTCTGGGTTCGTGGTGTCGAAGTTAGTTTAATTACGTCCTCTTCCTTGGATACAGAACAGTCGACGATGGTTATTGGTTATAAAAAGGAGGAAAGGAGTAGATTATAGATTAAGTCATAATTCGCAGTTTATTTGTACGTACTATTCTAGTATTTTATTAAATGGAATTTTGCATTTCTGGGTTTAGAAAGAGCGGACAATTTTACATTCAGAATCATATTAACAAAATTTTTTCAAGGTCATTTCAAGGTAAAATCAAGGTCCAACTCAGGAAAGTCCGTTTAAAATCGTTTTTTCTGTAAACCAGAGGCTAAACTGGTTAAAAGTTAATCGTAAGCGTAATGTAAGTACCCACACACGTACAATTTACACCTCGTAGAATTTAACTATTACGACTAGTTCTAGGTCAAAATAATCTAGAAAACAAGGGAATGGAGCGTTATAACCCTCTAACAAATTTTGACGATTATTTTCATTTAAAATTTAAAATTAAAAAAGTGTGATTAACGAAGTATTTATTGTAATATAGTTAGCTAACCAAAGTTACCGTAATTTTCAAACATTTTTCCCTTTCAGGTGCGACCATATACAGGGCGTCCTAAAAGTAACGATACACCCAATAAATATTCCAGGTAAAAGCTTTTTTAAAAAAGGTGAAGGTCATTCCTAAAGTAACTTTTTACGACGAATCCAGTGGTGAACTTGGATTTGACCTTCAACTTGTCATTCAAGGTCATTTCAAGGTCAACTTTGTTTTTTTAAATGGGAACCCCTATTTTTGACAACAGCAATCGAAAGAGCGAGAAATTTTACGTCTAAACATGTACTCAGGTCATAGGTCAAGGTAACCTTGAACTTTCTGCTGAAGGTTATTAAGTTTTAGGTATGGATCGGCTCCGATCTGTACTTGTTTGACTTAGGGGTATTAAAAAGGTCAAGGGAATTCTTGTAATAATGGTATCTTATGGTGACCTTGGATTTGACCTAGCGTTAGAACTTGTAGGTCATTCAAAGGTTAATTTTTTTTTTAATGAAAACGGCTATTTTTCACAACAACAATTAAAAGAGCGGGAAATTTCACTTGAACCTGCTATGGATTAACTCCAATCTGTAAGTTTGAACCTTCAAGGTCATTTCGAGGTCATTTTTTTTACATTTAGCGTTACCCAAAAAAAACGATCCAAAATAGTCTTAATGCTTTTTACCATCGATTAGCTTACTGTCAAGAAGTGAATGGAGAGCAGTTCGAGCTCTTAAAGTTAGATAAGATTATTACTGCTAATAATTAAGTGTGAGAGGCAAGGGGACTCACGTTAATCAAGCACCCCAAACGTGAGAGGCAAGGGGGTATGTTTTTGATCGTGGGTATGATTTTGGTTTTAGGAACAAGCCAAAATAATTATCGTGCTTGGCAAGACTTTATGCTAAATTTATCCTGACAGACAACATCCTGAATGTAGAGCTATTAGATGTTTAACTCAAAGACCTCGCGGTGAATAGATGGTTCGTCAACTATCCTTATAGTACTTCATCTTGATCCACACATTAGCGCTCGTCGAGTTAAAAGGGAAATTGGTATTCTATTAAGTATATTTTTAAGTATTATGACTAGGCTTCGATATCAAGCTTATCATATCACTTTGGTTTAAGAGCTACAATTTGATCATTTTCAAAAACGAATTCTATTTTGCCAATTTGTTAATTTACAATTTGCAAATCATAAAAAATCATTTTTACTATACTATAATTGTTAATGTTTAATACAGTGGAAAGGAGGGAAAAAAAGTTATTATTACGTGTTTGTATAGTATATAGAATTTCGTACAATTTGGCTGCTTAGTTTCGAAAATATACAAATTTTTAAATTTTAAATTTCAATCTTTGTTTATAATTTATGATCGTTGATGTATGTATGTATATATATATATATATATATATATATATATAGGTGGTTCTTTGTGAAATTAAAGATGACAAAATGAATATTGCAATAACTATGGGAATATGTTTTAGATGTGTCCAGTAGATCTAATGAATTTTTTCAGATTTTTTCGGGGCCGTTATTTTAAATTGCAGAGAGTCAAAGTTGACATTTTAAAACTTTTATGCATTATATGCCCATTTTCATTAATTTGTAGCTCCCAGGAACGCAATTTGTTTTATAAACATAAACATAATTTTTTTGTGAAATTCTCTAAATTTTTAATTAAAAATACTTTTAGTTATATGTATAATATCAACATTATTATTATACTTCAGCAATACATTATTTAAATTTCAAAAATTGCCACTGTTAATTAATCAAATTAATTATTATCACGTCTCATTTATTACGATATTTTGATTGTACGAAATAAGTATTAGTTATTATAATTATCATGTTAACACATTTATGGTAATCCTTCAGATTAGTATCATAATTGTTATAGGGGTTGTAAAACTAAAAATCAAGCATTCTAAATAATTAAAAATTAATTTTTTATAAATGTATAGTAATATTTGTACTTTTAGCAGCTTACAGAAGATTAGATTGATACTAAAAAAATGTAGATGCTTTTATACTACTCCTAGGCAATTTTATGAGCTTTTTTACTAACAGATTCAACGTTATAAGGCAACAAATATATATTTCTATTCATATTTCGCAACGGGAGCGAGAAAGAGAGATAGAGAGAGAGAAAGCGACCGTACAACTGATCGTGATTTGATTCTAGCAAACAACAGAAGTAAGTGGTACCACTTCACGTGATCGCGTTTTGTTCAATACACAATAAATAGTTTATTCATTGCGCTATACCAGTCCCGTTGACTGTGTATCGTTCCGACGGGAGTCGGTTGCTCGAGATATTGGCAACCAGTGGCAATTTTAATCGTCGTTACCGATGATACGACCGACGCCGATGTTGCGAAGTCGCCCGTCAACAGAAATTCCGAAGTTACGGTCGGTCAATCCTGGTGGACTTTAGTCGAACGGGTAGAGTTTTGGTGGGTGTCTTCCTTCTTTGCCCGAAGTAACTAAATGGATTCTCCGTTATAGTTGGACCTCATCAGCACTTCGGGCGTGGTGTTCCTCCATTGGGCTATGTGCTTGCGAGCGTAGATGAGCGAATAAGAGAAGTAGACAGGAGTCTTTGTCTTCTGACTCGCTACCCGTGTGTATTTGACCCAGTCGTAGATGTCCTTACCGACGTTGAATGTTCAGGTACGGGATAAATGGAATAGGTAAGTGGCAGGTAAGTGAATGATAAAATACAACCGAGTCAAAATATATTTATCTTTAATCGAACTCAAATATAGTAATACCCCGTGTATGACAATCAATAATGCGCGTCGGCCGTCTTAACAATGCAGTAATAATAATAGTATGATCATATAATATAAGTACGTATTTAGGAATCCACGGGGCTAGCTGAAACCGCGTGCCCAATATACGAAATGAAGGAGAGTAAGATGTGGAGAGGAAAATGATGAGATACTCTCAGAGTTGAAGAAAAATTACTTTATATATATTTTTTATTTTTTTATTCTTGATTTTGTGCCCCCTTTTTTTCTGGCACTTCCTACCGTTTATCCCCTGGAGGACTTTAACGGTGTCCACCTACCACCTATGTGTGGGTGCTTTTATCCCTCTCTTAAAAACCCCACCATCTCGCATTCGCCCGGGGTTATGCCCGTGGATGAGAGAAACCTGTGAAGCAGGGAAAACCTCACCCGAGATGGCCGGTGTATTCGAAATATTCTTTTTGGGTGTCAAAGTCACATTGCGTAGGCCTTGACACCGAAACCGAATGTTTCACACCTCCCGCTCACGTTGTGAAGTGAGAAAAAACACCTAACCCACCACGAAAGCCAAGCGTCCGAGAACGTCACCCATCCACTTGGGTACCGCGCTCAATACTGCTTAACTTGCGTGACCGGCCGAGGTGAGTCTCCGCCACTCCGCCACCGCGTCGGTTAAAATACTTTATATATTATAACTTAATAAAATCACAGACTGAGGTAAGCACGACTGTGCTACGAGACGGCCCAAACCAAACTGATTAGAATAAATCACAAGCGCGGCTCTCGCCACCCAACGTAGAGCTCGCGAGAGGGCGCATTAGCTTGAATGATGACTCGGCTAATTAGACGTCGTTCCGAGGAATCAGCGTCTGCTTCCGCCGACTCTGGTGCCTCTGGCCTCCTTGAACCCCCACACGTATACTTTTCGCATTCGCGGGTACTCGTGTACGTTATAATTGTAAGATGACTAAATAGTGGAATCTTGATTTATATAAGCACGTAAATAGCGACTTATTCTGCGCATAGGAAATACAATTATTAGCGACTTAATTTACGCGGGTTAGAGTAGTAGGAGCTCGCGGGTCTCGAAGAAACACGTATTTACTGTTCAAAGGTAATCGGAGTACTACCGAGGCGTCGGCGTGTGCTTACCCTCGTCGTGACCATCGGAGCCGGGATACAAGGCCTTGATTGGCTGGCGGTGTCGACGTATGGAAGCTTCTAGAAGCATTGGTCTATTGGTCCGTTGTTACTAGGTACAAAACTGCTGATGCTCGCACGGCGCGAGAAGTTTCTAACCGTCGGTGTTATCAGACACCGGATGAAGCGAATGTTATTTGAGATACTTTGATTGCTCAATAATTAGTCTTCCACTTCTAGAAGGTTTCATAGATGCCGAATTCTACAATTAACTATTGATTATTTGGATAGGGTTTTGGGGGGGGGGGGAAGAATCTTTATTACAAAAATCTGTTGAATATGAAATTTCGACTCGATTGCTTAAGAAGATTTCGAGACGGACGTTTTTGTGTTTTGCGGCATTGTTTACGTATGTTTTCCGTGATTCGAACTATTTCTTTCTTATTTGTAATCATCGTAAATAATTAATACACATTCATTATAATATAGAAGTGTACATTGGTATAAAAAGGATATATAAAAGTAACGTAGGTTTCTGTGCATTTTTGGTTTGAACAATAAGTAGTATTAATAATATTCACATAGTTATTGCCTCTTTATATATTTAAACAATATTGTAAATAAACAATCGCACTGTAATAGTCTTTAGATGATTTTAGTCGCCGCTATTCACAATCGAGGAGTTGTTTAGGAAGATTTGCCGTAGGTCGGTAAAACTGTTTCATTCCTTATCGATGGTGGGTGATAAGTTACCGGCTGTCGTATGTTTGATGGTCCTCGACAGTTTATCTTCTCCCAGTGGTAATATGTATCATCAGCTGTCTTGTTTAATTACGTCTCTTTTGATCAATGTTGATAGAAATCTCATCTGCCAAAAATGGTCGGTATCTCGAATAATATTGGTACTGGACCGTACTCATAACAGGGCCAACATCTTTTGTAGATATGTGTGACTCGTCTCTATAGTGGGCGATCTAGACTTTTAATCATTTATCCATCCACCGCGAGGGTGAATATACATTAGTATACTGTATATCTTTATATGCGTTAATAGTAGTAACAATGAGTGGTATAAGTGAGAACAAATGTGCATATCGTATAGAACGATGAATTTTAGGGGGGTGACACTCTTAATGAATTTTTTATATCTACCGTCTTTTTCTAGTAAATGTCAATAGTAGCGTACGGTTACGTCACAGTGTTTAAATTGATATTTATTGGTATATATGAGTACTAATAAAATAATAGTAAAAATAATAAAAATAATAATAATAGATGAACATTAAATATCGGTTTAAACTGTGTAGTAGATGGTCGGTATCGAGAGTAGAGGTACTCGACTGGTCAATGCTCGGCGTATGAACCCAAACTCGCTGCCACTCCTCCAGCATTCAAGATATGCATCTTAAACGGATTTCATAGTAGTAGGCTAAGATCTACACATTGCGATCTATCTATCTACGCAGATTAATTGTTAAACATTTATTGAAATTATATTGTAATTAAAGTAAAAATCGTATGTGTGATTAACAATTATGTTAGATCGATTACGTTTCTTAGCTATACGGTAAGAATAATAGTAAGGTCGCAAATTCCGTGAGCTGAGCCTCATATCGCAACAGTATATTATTTTAGTACGCGATATTTTCCTGTCTCTCTCTCTCCTCTCTCTCTCTCTCTCTCTCTCTCTCTCTCTCTCTCTCTCTCTCTCTCTCTCTCTCTCTCTCTCTCTCTCTCTCTCTCTCTCGGTGAGTACATAGCCGCTCATTACCTTGCTCTGATTATCATTGCACGCCTGCTCACCAAGTTGCCTCGAGTATTTTTTTAGCGAGTGCTTACCGGCTGCAGCGTCAATTAATATAATTGATCGAGTCCTGCTGCAGACGGTTATCCCGTTTTCTGGTCGTTTTTGTTTGCTGGCGTTTTGAGGTTATCCGTGATCATCGAGGAAAAGGCGGCTCTCCGCAGTGTTCGGTGTCTACAGGCCAGCCAACGTTCGCACGGTCAATTTTTGCGCACTTCGAGACCTATAGGAGCGGTCATTTCGCCGTGGAAAATGGCAACGTTGCGCGGATGCTCTGTGTGTGGCGGGCGATTAACAAGGAAGGATTACACGGAGGTTTGTGGCCTGTGTAATAATATCACGCACGCGCACTGCTTTGAGGCAGCGCTGGGCTCCTCCGAGCGCCCCTGCTGTCTCTTGGCGAAAACTAAAACGCTAGTCGCGGCTCCATCTGATGTGAGGGCGCCACCGTCTGGGTTGCCGCGACAGACTGGCGCGACCTACTCGACCGAGCTCTTAGACACGCCCATCCAGCTCCCCACCGGCGCCAAACGTATTGCCTCGCCTCCGTCGCCATCATTGTCGCAGGTTGCCAAGCAACCTCGCGGCGCCGCGCCCACAACGCCCAATAGCGATTCCCCCGCCACTACCGATCTCGATAGCGACTCAATGGCGTGTGCTCCGCCGCCGTGGATGGAGGTCTTCGTGCGTAAGCTACAAACCTCTTTCCACAAAGACATCAGCACGGTGGTTGACAAAGTCGATCGGATAGAGGGGAAGCTGGACGAGATGAGGGCTGATTTGAGAGCACTCAATGCACGCGTCGATCGGCTCGAGATGACCACTGATTTACATCTTCAAGACCATGTAAAGCGGTTCGATAAACTTGAAACCCGCGTTGTTACTCTGGAGTCAACGAAGAATGGTGGAGATATATCCGCACCTCGCGATCTCTCATCTGTGGATGCCCTGAGGGATACCTGTGAGGTACTTCTAACAGGATTACCCCCCGAGATGGCGACAACGGACATCGATATCATAGGAAGAATATTGACAGTTTTAAATTTGCCTCTGCTGTCCAAGCAGATTATTGATGTCCGGTCGTGGTCTCCAAGGTCCAAGGCTGCCACTGAGGAGAGTACATCTGCTGCTCCTCGTTCTAGAGGAGTGGTCTTTCGACTTTCGTCGAATGCAGCCAGGGACGCGGTTGTCGAAAGAGCATTTCTTCTCAAGGGCAAAACAGCCCATACTATCTTCGGTCAGGGAGGCAACTCCGGTCTATTCATCCGACCATTATGGCCAAAGCCAGTTTTCGACCTATGGCAGGCGGCGATCCGCAAAAGCAGGGAACTAGGCTACGCGAGGCCTATAGTTATAAACCTCAATATCTATGTGCGTAAAATGAAGGATTGCCCTCTGACCTGCATAACTTCGGAAGCCGACCTTGTCAATCTCCTTCCTCTTTCATCTCCTAATAATTGAGACAGGCCTGGTCGGGCTAAGAATCCCTCTTCCAAAAATTCCAAAAATTCCTTCTCCATTATACATATCAACATAAATCGTCTCAAAACTCACTTTTCATCCATCGAAGCACTAGTTCATCCTCATTCCTATGACGTCATTGCCATCACGGAAACCTTCCTTACTGAAAACGATTCCTCCGATATTTTTAAATTGCCGGGTTATAATTTACATAGGTTAGATCGTTTAGGTAAGGAGGGAGGTGGAGTGGCGGCTTACATTCGGGATCATTTCGCCGTCAAGGTCATTGCTCACTCCGACTCTGTTTTTACGAATGTTCCAGAGTTTCTCATTTTACGTTTGATGAACGGGGCAGAGATATTTGTACTGGCAGTAGTTTATCGCAGGCCTTCAGCCGCCTATCCGTTTAAATTTTTTGATACTCTGTCTGATTTGCTCCCTGGACACAATCATGTTGTCATCACTGGCGACTTTAACATCGATATGAAGTCCACTGGTGCTGCGGCAGATATGTTGAAGGGGAGTATGGATGCTCTGAGATTGTTCCTCATACCATCGGAACCGACACATCACGCGGTGACGTCCAGGGGATCTTCACATACATGGTTGGATCTTTTCATGGTTCGTGAACCAGTACCTGAATTCATATATAATAAATCTAGTGCACCTTTTGCTGCAGGGCATGCTGCCATCAGTATCAGCCTTAAGTTAACTAACACTCGGGGTGGTGTCAAACGGTTCTGGAGCAGGAACCTCGAGAGGATCGACCTTCATTATCTCGCCACTACATTCACCTCATTCAACAACAGTTTATCGCAAATCGCACACCCTTCCTCCCTATCCTTCCCAAACCAACCTCCATTCTCTTGGCCTGACCAGCCTACTCATACATTTTCATCGACTTTCGCTAATTATAATCTTAATTTTAATTTTAATATTAAACGTAATTTTAACCTCATCACGTCCTCCTTAACTAATCTAGTCGACACGATTTTAGCCACCTATAATGTTGTTGCCCCGCTTCAATTACATACTGTCAGAGTCGGGCACAGACCTTGGGTTACACACGTTATCAGGGCAGATATTAAAGCACGAAATATGGCTTTTAGACTTTTTCGTAACTCGGATTCTGCATTAGACTATGATAGATATAAATTGTTAAGAAATCGTGTCAAGAACTCGCTTAACTCGAGCAAATTTCGCTTTTTAGAGTCGAAACTTTGCAGCGAAAAGGAACCCTCTAAGTCCTGGAAGCACCTCAAGAACATGGGTCTCTGCTTCAGGACGAGCCCTTCGCCCTTACAGCACTTCACCATGCATCAATTAAACACTCACTATGCGTCTATTTCTAGTCATGTTTCACCACTTTCCATAGATTCATTCGCGTCCATTTTAACTAATTTATGTCATCTATCACCTTCCTCACCCACATTCTCATTTCACACCGTGTCAACCAAAAAGGTTCAGCGGGCCATCATTAGAGCCTCCTCGAAATCCGCGGGTATCGACGGAATTACGACCGGAATGATTAAATTACTAGAACCGCAACTCACGCTACCTTTAACAGACCTATTCAATAAAATGTTATCCGCCGGTTACTTTCCGGATTGTTGGAAGAAGGTCTTACTATTTCCATTGGCGAAGTCGGGCAGGATTGAGTCGTGCTCAGACACGAGACCAATAGCCAAGCTCTGTGAGCTCTCGAAGCTCTTGGAAAGAGTGGTGCACGATCAGCTGATTGAGTATCTTGAGAGTAATTGTTTATTACCTCCTAGGCAAGCGGGGTTCCGAAAGGGACACAGTACTCAGTCAGCTCTTCTAGGTGTACTTGATGATGTGAGAAGGGCTGTTGATTCCAGGTTGATAACGATCTTGGTCCTGTTCGACTTCTCCAAGGCCTTTGACACGGTACCGCATGATCTCCTCATTCAGAAACTGGGTAACATCGGATGCTCAGATGTTGTGCTGAACTGGTTCTATAGATATCTTGTTGGCCGCATGCAGGCCGTGGTGGATGAGGGTGGTGCGACATCGGATTTGCTTAGGGTAAATGCAGGAGTGCCGCAGGGCAGTGTCCTGGGTCCCGTTCTTTTTTCCATTTTTATCAATGATCTGCCTAAGATCCTCAAATATTGTAATTATATGTTGTTTGCCGATGACGCCCAGGTCTATCATTCGTTTCTTCCATCAGACATCGATAATGCAATTCAGCGTATTACTTGTGATGCGAATGCAATAGCGAATTGGGCAACTAATAACGGTCTTAAGTTAAATGTGGAAAAAAACGAAGGTCATGATCCTGGGTAGTCAGGCTTACCTTGCGCGTATTAACCTGGACACTGCTCCGAGGGTCAGATTAAACAATGACTATTTGAAGTATGAAAATGTGGTAAAATCGGTTGGGGTTATGATAACCCCTACTCTGGACTGGTCAAAGCAAATCATGGGAATGTCAAGGCGCGTCCATGGAGTACTGCACTCGCTGCGTTATTATAGCAAAACTATGTCGCTTAAACTCCGCAAAAATCTGGTAGAAACACTTATTTTCCCGCATTTCGACTATGCATGTGCGGTATATCATGATGTAGATCAGACTAGAAATATTAAGCTTCAAAGATTATTGAATGCGTGTGTAAGATTCGTTTGGGGTAATATAGCGAGGCGTGATCACGTTACTCCATATAGATTAGGCTTAAAATGGCTTTCTGTTGAGTCCAGACGGTCCTTTCTCGTCGGCTCCCTAGCATTTAATATCATCTCCCATAACACTCCAACCTATTTAGCAAATCATTTTATCAGATTAAACACCTCCGATCAGAATCCTCGTTATTCCTCTCGTCATCCACCCAAACCCCTCTCATACCTTCCGCCACGCACTGAATCGTTAAATAAATCATTCATTATAACCTCCACTCGTATCATCAATCAGCTTCCCTCCATTCCATTTAATCCCATGTTCATAGAAAAGTTCAAAGTTATTCTTTTTAACCACCTGCTTGGGCTCGACAGAAATGCCTGGTCTATGCGTATCGCAACTGAGGGTATCGCGCCACGGCCCATCCCATGTCTCGAGGAGGCTTCGTAGTTTTATTCCTATTTTACTGTAACTTCTAGTCTTGTTTTAACTAATGTACTTTAACTCGTCGTTATCTGTATTTTATCTATGTATCTGAATAATTTGTTCTATGAGAAATTCGAGCGTTCTTCGATCCTTTATTTAATTTATTGCATTATATAATTTTTATAGTATCATTCTATTATTATTTTATATTATTCTATTATTATATTGTTTTATTTTATTACCTGCTAGCAATTTGCGCTCTATTTAAGCGTTTATTTTTGTTATTTAGTTTTAAGATTTTAACCTATATTAACTATGCTGTAAAATACTTTGTATAATCTGTAGTGCCTATGGGGTTTCTACCCCCACCGGCCGAATAAAGTTTCAATCAATCAATCAATCAATCTCTCTCTCTCTCTCTCTCTCTCTATAATTCGTCCGTTTATCGACTTGTAATTTAAAGCATAGACCTCGGCGACATTCAGATAACTTGTTCGATATTTATTTATTATATTTAGTTCAATAAATTCATTTTATTAATACAAATGAAATTCGGTGTACGTGTTTTTACGTATATTCCTAATTGACAAGTGCTCGACGCGATATCCCCAATTCGCGGTCAATTTAATATTTGATTTTTACCTGGATGTTAACTGAAACTAGACTTCGGTTTCAGACTAACACTTAACAGATTTGATATAGCAGACAGGCAACCGCAGCCGCAACGCGGGAAAAATACGTTTATTTAATTTTGGTTTTTTAAGCGATCTTGTAGGGCAATTCACAGGCTGTTGAATAAATTTAACACCTTTTCTTTTAACTAAAAATTGCGACGTTTCGTCTGATTATCTTTTCAGACCTCTTCTGGCACTAATTTATTAACAGAGACACAAATATTAACAATTTTTCAAATTGAACATGAACAACAAGAAATAATTTTTTATATAAATACACAAAAAAACGCAATAATTACCAATATTGAAAATAAGTTTAGCTCAACATCGAGACATGTCAAATCGGACTATCCGTTATAACAAGAAATAAACATATAGATTATCTAACACTCTTACAATTTTCCAAGAAATTCACAGATGATTAGTATATACATACGTATATACCTATATAAACTGATTGTGAGTAATTTTAACAGCCGTTACAGTATGTTCTTATACAAGTAATTTAAACCCATTGCGTCTTCTTTTTTATTTAGTGTGTTTTTATGACTATTTATAAAAATCACTTCAGAAATTAACCGGTTCTTACGTACATTTTCTTTGTCTAATATTTGGACATTTTCAAAATCAAATTGATGGTTTTTATTCTTCATGTGTATAGCTACTACTGATTCAGTATTGTGTGATTTTTTATGTTCAGAAATTCTATCTTTTAACATTCGCTTTGTTTCGCCTATGTAAATCGATTGACAATTTTTACAGTTGAATTTATATACTACACCATATGTATTTAAATTGCTAGTAGAATCTTTACCTAATTTTATTACGGAATTTAACCTATTTTCGATTCTTGGGATAATTGCTACGTTGTACTTTTTTAACAATCTACTAATTTTTTTGTGAAAATCTGTATGATATGGTAAGGGTAAGACTGTAATTACTTGTTTTTTATTTTGTTTAACAACGTTGGTCAATCTTATTTTTCGTAACCTGGTGTTAATAGCATTATTAATAAAACATTTTCGATACTTGTTGTTTTGTAAGATTTTTTTGACAGTGTTTAAATTGTCTTGGTGAAAAGTTGAATCTGATAGTAGTATTGCTCGATCTATTAAATTATATATAATGTTCTTTTTTTGACGATCTGTATGATGAGAGTTGAAGTTTAAAACTCTGTCTGAATTCGATTCTTTACGATACCAGTTAGTTACAATTTTGTAGTATATTCTCATTAAACTTGTGATGCTGGTTTTTAATTCAAATAACGACAAATATTATTTAAAAAAATTATCCGGATCCCAAACATCATCGAAAAGAAAAAAAAATAATAATATTAATTTATTCGTCCTGATCACCCGGTGGACTCACCCAGAGGAAGTTCCGTTGAATAAAATAATAAGTCCGGATACCTATTAAACCGCGTAACGAATATTAACACCCTTAGCAAAATTTAGATATATATAATTATATTACGGGATCTAATAATAGATCCCGTGGCACCACTAACCACGAGAGAGAAAACGTTACTTTATAATTAATCAAATAAATAATTTAATTTAATAAGAAAAACGCGCACTGAATTTATCCTTTTGTCCCCACTAAATAAATCAATTATTATTTTAATAATTAAAATAACTCACCAATTCGATGTAAATAAATCAATAAGATAATCAATATAATATAAATAATATCCAAATATATTCCTCGGATGCTATTCCGTTTGGAAATTTATATATATATATATATCTGTATAACTTTTGAATAATTATTCCTCCTTATTAAAGTGATAAATCTATGGATACTCCTTAATCCTTCTTATACAAAAATAAATCCTCCTTTATAGTAAAATAACTACGATAAATCTCCGAAATCAAAACTACAGAAAAATAATATTTGCGATCGATAGAATCAGAATACTCAAAAACACTGTACTTTTCGGTGGGTAGAATCAGAATGGCGATGATCCGTTTTTCCGAGTCACGCCAAACTTCTTCCCCGATTTTCTATCTCCCTTAATCTCCTAATATCCCTATCTGTTCTCTCTCTCGTTACCTGCGAGGGATACGGCAATATTATAATTCTCCAACCCTTCCGTATCCGTCACAGGTGTAATAAAGCTACTCGTATTTACCCTACTATAAATAAAAATGACAACTAATTTGCATAAGTTATCATTGTTCCAACTAGTATTTCGACTTTCCGTATTTAAGGTAATTACAGTCATATAACGTAATATGCTGTTATATTTACCCATACGGAAGTCTTATTCTCTAATAAAGTCATCTATTGATTGGTTCAATAGATCACTAAATTATTCTCTAGTTAATAGCGCTAAATTCAAATATACATTTATCTCCGTACTCTTATACACATGTTCCCCCACTATCCGCGTTCCAAATTCCCTATACTATATGCGCGCGATCCCCGTATCGATACGAGCGCGGACCGCGTGTTCAGTGTGCGCGCGCTTGAATCTAGATCGATTCAAGATGGCGACAACTGAGCGCGGGCCGGCACGTAAACAACGTGCCTCACGACCGTTTCCCCGGGTGTGCGCGATCTCCACCGGCGGGAGTAGTACCCGGGTACTACCGCGGAGTGGTGCGCGTCCGGAGGTGCGCGCACGCACTAACAACGACTCTCCAGGCGACGCCCAGTGATGTTACTACATCACATTACCCCCCCCCTAAACTTTACTTACCCTGGTAAGGATAGTTTATTCCTTAAAAAAGTACCTTCAATAACTCCCGGGATAACGTGACACCCCTACACATATAAAAAAATATACGGTAATAATAATAAAAAAAAACTTACGTGAACTTCTTATAATTCATCCTGCTCCAGTCGTTAATCCCCTTTCTTCCTTGGTTTTCTAAACCATCCCTACTTTTAGGAAGGATACCTCTACTAACTACCCTGCTACTTTACAGTCCTTACTACCCTTCACTCCCCGTGGTGTAACATACCTGATTAGATCCTTTACATGCACCTTATTTATTTTCCCTTTGGACTTATCAGTCCTATCAATAATATACACGGTAGGCGATAATACTTCTAATATGGTGTAAGGTCCTTCGTATTTAGGACATAGTTTTGCCGAAAACCTATTCGCGGCGTTAGACAAATAATGAGTCCTACATAGTACCCTATCTCCCGGGAAAAATCTGACGTCCCTCCTACCCTTATTAAAAACCTTAGCTTGTTTTTCCTTCGCCTGTTCTATATGCTTGGTGACAATATTTCTTAGTATATCCAACCGTTGTACCCTATCGACCCAAGCTTTTTCATCACCCTTTCGAATTAATTCCCTTGGTTCTACCTCCCTACGTAAACTTTTAACAGGTCTGGGGTGTCTCCCATAATTCAGGAATGCGGGTGATACTTTTAAAGACGATTGAATCGCGGTATTTATCGCATGCCTAAATTCACTAAGGTGTTGATCCCAGGTCCTGTGATCGTTCTTAACAAACGCCGCAATCATAGTTTTCAACGTACGATTGCTCCGTTCTACAGCGTTTGCTTGAGGATGGTAGGGTGGAGTGGTGACATGTTTAACCCCATATTCCGCTAAGACATCATTCAAAAATTTATTCTCGAATTCCTTACCATTGTCAGTAAGCAAATAGTCAGGAGTCTCCCACCTAAATAAGATCAATTCCTCAAATGCTTTTGCTACTGATTTACCATCCGCGGTTCTTAACGGTTTCAACTCTATCCATCGAGTAAATAAATCTTGGAAAACTAACAAGTATTTACACTGACTCTTACTAGGTGGAAACTCCATCATGTCCGCTGCCACCACTACCCAAGGTCTCTCAATTACCCTACTACTAAGCAATCCTTGTGGGCCTAACTGGGATACTTTATATCTCTGACAAACATCACACCCTACTACGAATCTATTGACATCGTACCATACTCCTCTCCAATAATAGTCCCTAATAACCCTGTCATACGTCTTTTCTACTCCTAAGTGACCCGCCGAGGTTTCGCAATGCGCATCCCTTATTACTCGCTCTCGCTGTTCCTCTGGGACCACTAATCTCCAATCTTCGTCCCTATTTGTGACCGGGTCCAACAATGGATCGTTTCGGTACCTATATAATAGACCGTTTTCTACTCTCCATTGCTGGTAACGGTTAGGAAATTGCTCGACGTTCTTGAGCATATTTAAATACCAAGTGTCCCTAATCTCCTGAAAAGCAGCCACTGTATCGACCTCACCCGGATACATCCTAGAGAGTGCGTCTGGGACTTGATTGAGAGATCCTTTTCTATGGACTATCTCAAAGTCCCATTGTTGCATCTCTATAGCCCACCGAGCGAGACGACCAGTAGGCTCCTTAAGGTTCCGCAACCATTTCAACGCACTGTGATCAGTGATTGCGGTAAATGGATAACCCTCTAAATATGGCCTCAACTTTTTTATAGCCCAAATTAACGCCAAACATTCCTTTTCCGTTGTGGAATAATTCCTTTCCGCGGCCGACAAAACCCTACTAATGTAGACTATGGGGTGCTCCCCGTCTTCCTGTTCCTGAGTCAGCACCGCTCCCAGTGCATAATTACTTGCGTCACACTGCACTTTGAACGGTTTGCTGAAATCAGGGCGAGCAAGAACCGGTGCAACAGTCAAAGCTCTCTTTAGTGTATCGAAAGCTTCCTGCTGCTCCTCCCCCCATATCCATTATTGTCCCTTATGCAACAACCTTGCTAATGGTATTTTTAATTCGGCCTCATTCTCAATAAAACGCGAGTACCAGGCGATCATACCAAAGAATCTTCTTAATTCCTTGATTGTCCTGGGTACTGGATAATTGACCACCGGAGACACTTTATCTGGATTTGTTCTAAGTCCGTCCCTATCTAAAATAAATCCTAAATAAGTCACCCTACTACAACAAAATTCGCATTTGTCCCTATTCACCGTTAACCCTGCATCTAATAATTTCCTCAATACCAAATGCAGATATTTCAAGTGTTCCTCGAACGACTCGGTGACGATGATTATATCGTCCAGATATCCGAAGATAAAAGGTTCGAATTCCGGACCGAATATAGCATCGATCAACCGCTGGGAGGTCATGGGCGCATTCGTCAAACCGAATGGCATCCTTTTAAATTGCCATAGACCCGATCCCGGCACCGCAAATGCCGTATATTTTCGACTAGCAGGCGCCATCTTAACCTGAAAGTACGCCTGCTTCAAGTCGATTTTGCTAATATACCTGGCTTTGCAAATTTTATCCAGAATCGAATCCATCTGTGGCAAAGGATACGCATCCCGTTTTGTGACCGAGTTCAAGTCCCTATAGTCCACACAAAATCTAATTAATCCGTCGGACTTTCGTACTAAAACTGGTGCACTGCTCCAGTCACTTGCCGATCTTTCTATAACTCCCAACTGTAACATCTTTCTAACCTCCTCATGAGCTGTCTCCAACATCTTGGGCGAGATGCGCCGTGTCCGATGTTTGATTGGAGGAGCTCCCTGAACATCAATTGAATGTTCAGTAAGGTCTGTCATTCCTAACCGATCGGCGTTTATGTCTGGAAGCAAATTGTGCACCAATTTTTGCACTTTGTCCCTTTCCTCATTCTGTAATTCAGAGATGTCAGCGCATTCCCCGAATATTATAGGATGGTTTGTCCCTTTCTCACTACTATACGACCTCCAAGGACATTCCCTAACACGCCACTGATCCTGTCCTAACCTATCATCAAAATTAAAAAGTTTGCCGAAATCCATCCCTAATATCATATCCGATTCCAAGTCTTTCAATGCCCTGCAATTAATTTTCCCTACATGTCCGTCAATCTCTAAATTGATTTCTAACGTCCCTAACGCCCTCACTAATCCACCATTGACATTTTTAATAACAACATCAGAGGCCTTTAATCTATCCTTAAACTGTTCAGCTATCCTTGACCCTACTAAAGACAATGTGGAACCAGAATCAATTAACGCCCTATATTCCTGTCCTCCTAAAACAACTTTTAAATAATGCCTATTTATAAAATAACACTTCCTATTGGGACACTCGGAACTCCTATGCCCTACCTTCTGACACTCGAAACACGGACCGTGAAAAGCTCTATTCTCGTCCCTATTTCCATTACTAACAAATCTATTCGACTCCCTAAATTCCCTATTATCTGGTCTATTCTGCCACTTATTCGACTGAAAATCCCTACTATCGGGTTGATTCTGCCACCTATTCGACGGAAATTCCCTACGATTAAAATTCCGATCGTTATAATTCACCCGTTGGCCATCAGCTGGTGGTCTTGACCAACCAGTCTGCTGCTGTACCGGTGGTCTCGCATTTTGTTGTGATGCCTGCTTAGCCACAACCATTGCAGCTGTGATTGGCTGCTCCTGCGAATCCACCTGCACTTTAGCCTTAACCGCGCTTTTACTCGACCTTTTATCTACCTTCGTCGGCTTCAGCTTGTCTTTCGACCCAACTACACCCTGTTCATTTTCTTCCACCTTAGCCACCTTACCCTTCACTCTCGGCCCTTGGTATGCGGCTTCTGGAATCCAAGTCCTTTCCTTAGTTGGCGGAGGAACGTAACGGTTGTCTAATTCTTTCTTCCGTTCGTATTTTCTCCCCCACTTCTCAATATCGTCCAAACTATCGAGATATTCGTTTTCTATTGCCTTACGATACTCCGGTAACAGATTACGAAATATCAATGGAACCAGCTGACATTCCGACGGAGGTTTCTTAAAATGCCCTACTATAAGTCTAATGCACGATAAATAACTAGCTATATCCTCTCCCTTTGCTTGAGTCCTTCTACGCAATTCTTCCATGATATCCTCTCTATCTAATATTCCCATGAATCTATGTCTGAATGCGCGTTTAAACTCTTTAAGCGTCTTAATCTTTTCCTTTACTAATCGAAACCACCTAACCGCGGTTTTCGATAGCGTACAAGGAATCGCGCTTAGGAACTCTGTATCAGAATACGCTGTTCCTTCATAGCAATCTTGAAGTTGAGCCAAGTACTCCTCCGGACCCTCCTTACCTTCGCCAGAAAAGTGTATCTTCCAGTTTTGCAGCATTTTAACACACTGCATACTGCGCAACTGATTCACCCCTCTCTGGCGTAGGCTGGTCTTATTAGACCTCGGAGTTGCCCAGACTCCCTCATTCTCACTATTTCCGCTCATATCTGTCCCAACTAACTCCCTGTCCTGATTCTGATCTACCTGTCTACGCATTAACTTTTTTTCTTTATGGACTCTCCTACTTTTGCAAATTTCCTCTTCTGAACTACTACCTGTGTCGGTTTCCTCAACGTAATAAATTCTTTTCCCCTTATTGTATAAAAACTCGCCCTTTGAGAAACCTAACTTCTTTGGCCCTAAGTTGTTACATCGCTTGGGAGTAGATTCTCTGTTTCTCGATCCTAATTCGTCCGCACTACCATTTGTCACTTTACGCTTTGATTCTTCTACTAATGAATTCTTTAATTCACTATATTCCACTAAATCTCTACTACTATTATTATCTCCCTCGGTTTCAACTCTTTCTGGTTGACCTAACTCTTCTACCTGTTTGCTAGCTTGCAAGTTTTGCAACCTTGCATCTACTATTTTTATTAACGCGCTTTCTAACTGATTACCCATAACCTCCCTAATAATGTCGGTTACTAATATCCTCAAACTCCCTACATCTATGTTACTCCCTACTACTTCGCTTCTATCCGCAGTTACCGTTTCCTTTGATTTCCCGTTCGATTTCTTACGCGCACCTGTTTTCTCCTGATTCTTTTCACTAATCTGAGTTTCTTTCCCTACTTCCACTACCTCCTGACTAACACTTTCCATTATTTTGTCTTCACTCTCCTTTATTTGTTTCTCTTTTCTATTACATTCCCCTTTGTCACTATTTTCCTTACTATTCTCATTAATGGGTTGTTCTACTTCTGTTTCATCTGCCTTTGTCGGTATTTCCCCCTCCCCTTCGTCATCCGTATACCACGGTACATTTAAGTTAACATCTATTTTCCTACAGTCCGCCCTTAATAACCTATCTTTTAATGTCCCAAATGACCCTACTGTACTTAACCCTTGTTTTTCCAATAACTCCTTAATTAATTTAGGGTCTATTTTTGAAATCTTTCTAGATAATTCCCTCGCCCCTGAAGACTGTTTAAGGATATTTTCCATTCGTTCCTTGTGACTACCCATTTTACTAAATTCCGATACGACAAAAGCAACAACGCCAAAATACTACAAACAACCGAGAGAATAACTTAAAAACACGAACAAAAAAAAATAAAAATGACTTTAATATTCTGCTTTCCCTTAATCAAACTCAGTAATATTAATTTCCCCGTAAACTGAATTAAATGGGAACTCTTCGGTGCACGGGTCCGATCTGACCAGATAAAGCCTCGCACCAAATAAATAAATTTTCCTAAACCCCACTGTAAATCACGAACAAAGAGAAACAGAAAAAAAAAATATGCACATCCGCTGAATAAATAGAAATAAATATTGGCAAATAAAAATAAA
The DNA here is from genome assembly GCA_026168455.1 of Theocolax elegans. Classification (NCBI taxonomy): domain Eukaryota; kingdom Metazoa; phylum Arthropoda; class Insecta; order Hymenoptera; family Cerocephalidae; genus Theocolax; species Theocolax elegans. The sequence goes on from CM047425.1 coordinate 57,177,472, forward strand.
TATAAATTATAAAAATATAAATTATAATTATTATTCTGGAAATTACCGTTTTGTATATCTTCCTAAAAAAATGGGAAAAAAAATAAATAAATAAATAAATAAATCAATCCGTATTTAAAATCGGCTGGTACAAAAAAAAATAAATATCTCCTTCTGATGTCCTCACGTCCAACTCCTGATTGCTTTTACAAATGGTCAATTCCAATACATATATTCAAAATTACCATGAATAATAATCTTTATACGCCCCAAATATCAGAAAATAATACAATAAATAAAATAAATAATTATCTCCCAACTATTTTTTATTTGGCACGAGGCGATGTCACTGTCTACTGCAAAAATTGTTAAATTGTCGAATAAAAGTTTTATTAACTTTGATTCAACAATCAACAAATCACCCATAAAAATAGCAGCAGCCCACAAAAAGCGCTTGCAAAATAGGTGATAGCAACAGACAGCAACAACAATAATTATTACAATAATAATAAAAAAAAATAATATATCAGTTTATCTCCCACTAGAAATGGTAATAATTAAATTTCAACGCGGCCAGTTAAACGTTAAAATGGCAGCAATCGAATTTACAATTTTTCAAAATGGCGAAACCGACGCCCAAAATTTTTCTCTCTCTACCCCACTGAGAAATTTCTAACACACTCCCTAAAATATTCGTTAATTCAACTTCCGCCGATGTACAAAAAAAAACGTTAAATTTGCTAACAAACCGAAAACAATTTAATCACTTAATGTACAATAAAAACACACGTTGGGCGCCAAATGTGATGCTGGTTTTTAATTCAAATAACGACAAATATTATTTAAATAAATTATCCGGATTCCAAACATCATCGAAAAGAAAAAAAAATAATAATATTAATTTATTCGTCCTGATCACCCGGTGGACTCACCCAGAGGAAGTTCCGTTGAATAAAATAATATGTCCGGATACCTATTAAACCGCGTAACGAATATTAACACCCTTAGCAAAATTTAGATATATATAATTATATTACGGGATCTAATAATAGATCCCGTGGCACCACTAACCCCGAGAGAGAGAACGTTACTTTATAATTAATCAAATAAATAATTTAATTTAATAAGAAAAACGCGCACTGAATTTATCCTTTTGTCCCCATTAAATAAATCAATTATTATTTTAATAATTAAAATAACTCACCAATTCGATGTAAATAAATCAATAAGATAATCAATATAATATAAATAATATCCAAATATATTCCTCGGATGCTATTCCGTTTGGAAATTTATATATATATATATATATCTGTATAACTTTTGAATAATTATTCCTCCTTATTAAAGTGATAAATCTATGGATACTCCTTAATCCTTCTTATATAAAAATAAATCCTCCTTTATAGTAAAATAACTACGATAAATCTCAGAAATCAAAACTACAGAAAAATAATATTTGCGATCGATAGAATCAGAATACTCAAAAACACTGTACTTTTCGGTGGGTAGAATCAGAATGGCGATGATCCGTTTTTCCGAGTCACGCCAAACTTCTTCCCCGATTTTCTATCTCCCTTAATCTCCTAATATTCCTAACTGTTCTCTCTCGTTACCTGCGAGGGATACGGCAATATTATAATTCTCCAACCCTTCCGTATCCGTCACAGGTGTAATAAAGCTACCCGTATTTACCCTACTATAAATAAAAATGACAACTAATTTGCATAAGTTATCATTGTCCCAACTAGTATTTCGACTTTCCGTATTTAAGGTAATTACAGTCATATAACGTAATATGCTGTTATATTTACCCATACGGAAGTCTTATTCTCTAATAAAGTCATCTATAGATTGGTTCAATAGATCACTAAATTATTCTCTAGTTAATAGCGCTAAATTCAAATATACATTTATCTCCGTACTCTTATACACATGTTCCCCCACTATCCGCGTTCCAAATTCCCTATACTATATGCGCGCGATCCCCGTATCGATACGAGCGCGGACCGCGTGTTCAGTGTGCGCGCGCTTGAATCTAGATCGATTCAAGATGGCGACAACTGAGCGCGGGCCGGCACGTAAACAACGTGCCTCGCGACCGTTTCCCCGGGTGTGCGCGATCCCCACCGGCGGGAGTAGTACCCGGGTACTACCGCGGAGTGGTGCGTGCACGTGCACGCACTAACAACGACTCTCCAGGCGACGCCCAGTGATGTTACTACATCACAAACTTAAGTCTAAGAAGTTAATTTTATTATGTGTTTCCAATTCATGTGTGAATTTTAAATGTTCGTTTTGATTGTTAAAACACTAATAACTAAATCTATTTCGTCTATTTTAACACATAGGATAGTATCGTCCACATATCTGTAGTAAAACAGTGGTATACAATTGTATGTGTTTTTTAATTTTACTAAGCAACCTTTTTCAAGGTCCTCCATTACAATGTCTGCTAGAATAGGTGAGATATTTGATCCCATCGGTGTTCCAAAAATTTGATGATAATATTCACCATTAAATGTAAAAAACGTATTGTTAAATAAAAATTCTACAATATTGCGAATTTCATGGAACGGGATCTTACAAGTACTATTTATAGTTGAATAACGTCTGTCTAAACTATCTAAAACATCTTTACATAAAACATTTGTGTATAAAGAGACTACGTCAAGTGCCAGGAAGATATAATCTTCAGGTAGCGATTTTTTTACCAACAAGTTCTTAAGTTTTAAACTATTGTCAATATGAGACTTCGGCGAAAGTAACGTAGTTTTTAATTCATTACATATTAGTTTTGATAAATAATAAGTTGGGCTGTTTATGGTTGACACAATTGGTCTAAAAGGAATATCCTTTTTATGGATTTTTGGTAATCCATACGCTTTTGCTAAAGATGTATTAGTTTGTGTTAACTCATTATTGTGATAATTTTTTAGAAGTAAATCGTTGTCATTCAGTTTTTTTAAAATTGTATGTACATTAGATTGTAATTTTTTAATCGGATTCTTATTGACTATTTTATAAACTTTTTTATCATTTAATAGTGCTGTCATTTTTTCTAAATATTCTGATTTATTTAAACAAACTGTAATATTACCTTTATCAGCGTGTGTAAAAAACAGATCTGTATTTTCTTTTAGAAATTTTTTTGTGCTACTAAGTTTACTGATGAACTGTTTTTCTTTAAGAGAAATATGTGGCGTTATTTTCTTTTCCTTTTTTTATACTTTTTACAACGACTTCTCGTATCTCATTTTTGGCTTCATTATTTATTTCTAATTTATCTAAATTTTTTCAACGTTTTTAACTATGGAAATTACGTCTTAAAAAAGTACGTGTTAAAAAGTATAACATAGCAATTATGCCAAGAATCGAAAATAGGTTAAATTCCGTAATAAAATTAGGTAAAGATTCTACTAGCAAGTTAAATACATGTGGTGTAGTATATAAATTCAACTGTAAAAATTGTCAATCGATTTACATAGGCGAAACATAACGAATGTTAAATGATAGAATTTCTGAACATAAAGAATCACACAATACTGAATCAGTAGTAGCTATACACATGAAGAATAAAAACCATCAATTTGATTTTGAAAATGTCCAAATATTATACAAAGAAAATGTACGTAAAAAACGGTTAATTTCTGAAATTATTTTATAAATAGTCATAAAAACACACTAAATAAAAAAGAAGACACAATGGGTTTACTTTACTTGTATAAGAACATACTGTAACGGCTGTTAAAATTACTCACAATCAGTTTATATAGGTATATACGTATGTATATACTAATCATCTGTGAATTTCTTGGAAAATTGTAAGAGTGTTAGATACTCTATATGTTTATTTCTTGTTATAACGGTTAGTCCGATTTGACATGGTTCGATGTTGATCTAAACTTATTTTCAATATTGGTAATTATTGCATTTTTTTGTGTATTTATATAAAAAATTATTTCTTATTGTTCATGTTCAATTTGAACAATTGTTAATATTTGTGTCTCTGTTAATAAATTAGTGCCAGAAGAGGTCTAAAAAGATAATCAGACGATACGTCGCAATTTTTAATTAAAAGAAAAGGTGTTAAATTTATTCAACATCCTGTGAATTGCCCTACAAGATCGCTTAAAAAACCAAAATAAAATAATGGAGGGTGACTATCCACAACTATATAACGATCAACGATCGAATAACGACCAGTCTCCAAGGGGAGTACCATTTTTCTAAAACATCTCTAGAAGATACGGACACAAATTGACGAAATTTCTGAAGACTTGGATAAAAGAACGACAACTATTAGCCATAACACAATCAAAGCGTTTATTTCTTGTTGAATGCAAACACAACGAGTATTCGAATCACTAAACATGAGTAAGCGTTTTTTCAACTTGAACTTCTTCAGTAGTTTCTATAATATCGATTTACATATCAAGTTAATAAACAATCTTATAGATTACTAAAATTTGAAATTAAAGACTTACATATACAAATTAACTATTTACATAAATCGTTAAATGAACTAAAAATTAAGATAGAACGAAGCAATATATGCCAGACGACTCTTAATCAATTTTTTGCTCTAACTGAGAGAAAGGTGGAAAAAAAGTTTCTAAAATTAGTGAGTTTACACAATAAAAACTAACGGTTAATTTCTGAAATTATTTTATAAATAGTCATAAAACCCACTAAATAAAAAAGAAGACACAATGGGTTTACTTTACTTGTATAAGAACATACTGTAACGGCTGTTTAAAATTACTCACAATCAGGTTTATATAGGTATATACGTATGTATATACTAATCATCTGTGAATTTCTTGGAAATTGTAAGAGTGTTAGATACTCTATATGTTTATTTCTTGTTATAACGGTTAGTCCGATTTGACATGGTTCGATGTTGATCTAAACTTATTTCAATATTGGTAATTATTGCATTTTTTTGTGTATTTATATAAAAACTTATTTCTTATTGTTCATGTTCAATTTGAAAAATTGTTAATATTTGTGTCTCTGTTAATAAATTAGTGCCAGAAGAGGTCTAAAAAGATAATCAGACGATACGTCGCAATTTTTAATTAAAAGAAAAGGTGTTAAATTTATTCAACATCCTGTGAATTGCCCTACAAGATCGCTTAAAAAACCAAAATAAAATAATGGAGGGTGACTATCCACAACTATATAACGATCAACGATCGAATAACGACCAGTCTCCAAGGGGAGTACCATTTTTCTAAAACATCTCTAGAAGATACGGACACAAATTGACGAAATTTCTGAAGACTTGGATAAAAGAACGACAACTATTAGCCATAACACAATCAAAGCGTTTATTTCTTGTTGAATGCAAACACAACGATGTTATTCCGAATCACATTAGAAACATGAGTAAGCGTTTTTTCAACTTGAACTTCTTCAGTAGTTTCTATAAATATCGATTTACATATCAAGTTAATAAACAATCTTATAGATTACTAAAATTTGAAATTAAAGACTTACATATACAAATTAACTATTTACATAAATCGTTAAATGAACTAAAAATTAAGATAGAACGAAGCAATATATGCCAGACGACTCTTAATCAATTTTTTGCTCTAACTGAGAGAAAGGTGGAAAAAAAGTTTCTAAAATTAGTGAGTTTACACAATAAAAAACTTAATTATTTAATAAACAAAAGAACTGACAAAGATAATTCAATTGTGAACAATAATTATGTAATGAATCTCACAAAAACGATCATACCGAACGATGTATTAGATATTGTAAGTTTTCGCCCAAAATTTAATGTACAAAAAAATATGTGTGAAAAAGACGTAATTTCCATAGTTAAAAACGTTGAAAAAATTTAGATAAATTAGAAATAAATAATGAAGCCAAAAATGAGATACGAGAAGTCGTTGTAAAAAGTATAAAAAAAGGAAAAGAAAATAACGCCACATATTTCTCTTAAAGAAAAACAGTTCATCAGTAAACTTAGTAGCACAAAAAAATTTCTAAAAGAAAATACAGATCTGTTTTTTACACACGCTGATAAAGGTAATATTACAGTTTGTTTAAATAAATCAGAATATTTAGAAAAAATGACAGCACTATTAAATGATAAAAAAGTTTATAAAATAGTCAATAAGAATCCGATTAAAAAATTACAATCTAATGTACATACAATTTTAAAAAAACTGAATGACAACGATTTACTTCTAAAAAATTATCACAATAATGAGTTAACACAAACTAATACATCTTTAGCAAAAGCGTATGGATTACCAAAAATCCATAAAAAGGATATTCCTTTTAGACCAATTGTGTCAACCATAAACAGCCCAACTTATTATTTATCAAAACTAATATGTAATGAATTAAAAACTACGTTACTTTCGCCGAAGTCTCATATTGACAATAGTTTAAAACTTAAGAACTTGTTGGTAAAAAAATCGCTACCTGAAGATTATATCTTCCTGGCACTTGACGTAGTCTCTTTATACACAAATGTTTTATGTAAAGATGTTTTAGATAGTTTAGACAGACGTTATTCAACTATAAATAGTACTTGTAAGATCCCGTTCCATGAAATTCGCAATATTGTAGAATTTTTATTTAACAATACGTTTTTTACATTTAATGGTGAATATTATCATCAAATTTTTGGAACACCGATGGGATCAAATATCTCACCTATTCTAGCAGACATTGTAATGGAGGACCTTGAAAAAGGTTGCTTAGTAAAATTAAAAAACACATACAATTGTATACCACTGTTTTACTACAGATATGTGGACGATACTATCCTATGTGTTAAAATAGACGAAATAGATTTAGTTATTAGTGTTTTAACAATCAAAACGAACATTTAAAATTCACACATGAATTGGAAACACATAATAAAATTAACTTCTTAGACTTAAGTTTAATGAGAATAAACTACAAAATTGTAACTAACTGGTATCGTAAAGAATCGAATTCAGACAGAGTTTTAAACTTCAACTCTCATCATACAGATCGTCAAAAAAAGAACATTATATATGATTTAATAGATCGAGCAATACTACTATCAGATTCAACTTTTCACCAAGACAATTTAAACACTGTCAAAAAAATCTTACAAAACAACAAGTATCGAAAATGTTTTATTAATAATGCTATTAACACCAGGTTACGAAAAATAAGATTGACCAACGTTGTTAAACAAAATAAAAAACAAGTAATTACAGTCTTACCCTTACCATATCATACAGATTTTCACAAAAAAATTAGTAGATTGTTAAAAAAGTACAACATAGCAATTATCCCAAGCATCGAAAATAGGTTAAATTCCGTAATAAAATTAGGTAAAGATTCTACTAGCAAGTTAAATACATGTGGTGTAGTATATAAATTCAACTGTAAAAATTGTCAATCGATTTACATAGGCGAAACATAGCGAATGTTAAATGATAGAATTTCTGAACATAAAGAATCATACAATACTGAATCAGTAGTAGCTATACACATGAAGAATAAAAACCATCAATTTGATTTTGAAAATGTCCAAATATTATACAAAGAAAATGTACGTAAAAAACGGTTAATTTCTGAAGTGATTTTTATAAATAGTCATAAAAACACACTAAATAAAAAAGAAGACGCAATGGGTTTACTTTACTTGTATAAGAACATACTGTAACGGCTGTTAAAATTACTCACAATCAGTTTATATAGGTATATACGTATGTATATACTAATCATCTGTGAATTTCTTGGAAAATTGTAAGAGTGTTAGATAATCTATATGTTTATTTCTTGTTATAACGGTTAGTCCGATTTGACATGGCTCGATGTTGAGCTAAACTTATTTTCAATATTGGTAATTATTGCGTTTTTTTGTGTATTTATATAAAAAATTATTTCTTGTTGTTCATGTTCAATTTGAAAAATTGTTAATATTTGTGTCTCTGTTAATAAATTAGTGCCAGAAGAGGTCTGAAAAGATAATCAGACGAAACGTCGCAATTTTTAATTAAAAGAAAAGGTGTTAAATTTATTCAACATCCTGTGAACTGCCCTACAAGATCGCTTAAAAAACCAAAATAAAATAATGGAGGGTGACTATCCACAACTATACGTTTATTTAAATACGGTAAGTTCAACCGTACCGCTGAGCAGCCGCGATAATAAAATAGGCATCCGCGCGGCAATCAAACTGTTACAGTATAAATATACATATATATATATATATATATATGGAAATATGGGTTGCCTAATGAATTACAAACTACATTTTCTGCACAATCACTTGGATAGTTTTCCTGAAATCTGTGGCGATTATAGCGAAGAACATGGAGAGCGTTTTCACCAAATTGTTAAAGTAATGGAGAAGCGTTATCAAGGTAGATGGGATGCTAGTATGCTGGCCGACTACTGCTGGATGTTGAAAAGAGACTGTGAAACTACTGGGAAAAAACGTAAAAGGAAACCTTTGCACCGATCATTTGATGAGAAACGTGTAAGGTATAGTAAGAAAAAATAAATGGCATGAAGTTTGGTTTTTTTTACAAGAATTTTGTCGATTTTACCTTCATATAACCTTCACTGTGAGATGATGGAGTCAAATGGACCACGGATTCGGATTCGGCGACCCTAAAAACATATATGTATACTGTTAAACCTTGGTTGCCGTTAATTTTGTAAATTTGACTTTGATCTGACCTTGACCCTGAGGTGATAGGGTCAAATGGACCACGGATTCGGAATCAGCGACCTCAAAAACATATATGTATACTGTTAAACCTTGGTTGCCGTTAATTTTGTAAATTTGACCTTGAGCTGACCTTGACCCTGCGGTGATGGGGTCAAATGGACCACGGATTCGGAATCAGCGACCTCAAAAACGTAAGGTATATATGGTCTGGTCCGTGGGTTTTGACACCTTTTTTTTTGTGTGGCTGTGTTATTATTAGATAATTAAAAATTTTTACATACAGAAAGATGTATATAGTTAAATGCACTGTAATCAAAAGGCGCGATAGCGCCTGAGTATGATGCAAATCGTTCATAAACGCTACGTATTATTACATTATTTACTGGTGCAGTTTCTCTGTGTACGACGAGTTATACGGCACGACGAAGCGGACGAAGTCGAAACCGCGCATCGGGCATTCGAGTGTGAGCAACAATGTCGCCAGCTACACGTCACCATAATGATTGTAATTATAACACCATGTGATGCATTTCGTCCAACATTACCTCACAATAAATAATGTAGTCTTAATTTCAATCACAACAAATTGTTTATTTAAATAATCGCTAAGTAATGTTAACTCTTCAAGAGTCTGTACATGAGTGAGTTCAAGAGCGATGAGTCTTCTCTCTTTTCTATTCTCCATGACAACGCACAATTGTTTTCAATATAATTATAAAGCTATATACAAATAGTGTACATTTAGATACACCTACATATATATAAAATTTTTAATTTAATTGTGTAAAACTGTGCATATAATATACATTTACAGTATGCATATTTTTCTATAGTAAACAATGAACTCCACAAGAAGTATGTTATGTGATGAAGGTGCGATTGACAATAGCAATGCAAATTCACTAACAGAGACACAAAAAGAGTTGTTAAAACAATGCAAAAAGTACAGCTGGTTAGATGGACAATTTTTTTAAGTTGACGTAGAAAAATTGCATAACACTCATATAATTGCGACATGTAAAACATGCAATAATTGCGTTAAAGGGGAGATATCTATATCTTCAAATTTTACGAATCATTTAAAGGTATTTAAAATATAAATAATAATTATAAACAAAACAGCATAGAAGTTAAAATAAGTAATTTTATGATTTGTTAGAGACGACATCCTGATGTATTTCTTGAGTACAAAGTGCACAAAAAACCAAACGAGACACACATGAAGAAGCTGCAGTCAACCGACGAATATCATGCAACCTTTCTCATGTGCAATTCGAAACAAATATTGCTAATTGCATATTGGGAAGCCAGGTTCCCATGCAAATTGTTGAAAGGCCTGGATTTCGGAAAGTATTTGACGGCAATATATTTGATATTCATACATAAAAATTCATTACAAATTTCAGTTCTTTTTTAATAGAGACCCTAGTTATTTTTTATATTTATTATGCGGTTTGTGCTCATTTGAATTTTATAGAAAAATTTTTCAATTATATTTTTTTTAGATTTCAAAATAAAAAATCTTACTCATATAAGTCGCTACAGAGTAGGACAAAAAATTAATGACATCTTTCACAATCAAGTACGGGCAATAAAAAGTATTCTGGCTAAATCTAAATACGTATGTACCACAGCGGATATATGGAGTGGTAAAAAACGCAGATTTTTAGGTGTTACAGCCCACTGGGTTAGTTAACTAATAATTATTCGCTAAATAAACATTTTTAATACAATGCTTTTATAAATTATGATGTGCTTTTATAGATAGATGAAGAAACGCTTGAAAGGCAATCAACTGCATTAGCATGCAGACGCTTTCCAGGCAGCCACACTTTGAATAACATTGCTGATTTACTGGATCAAATCCATATTACGTTTGGACTAACTCCAGATCAGATTGTAACAACAGTTACTGATAATAGTTCAACTTTTGCCAAGGCCTTTAAGATTTTTGGTATCAGTAACCAACAATGTTTTGCAAAAGGTATAAATTGAATTTAAATACATTTTAAATGTATCTGACAAGTATTTTGTTTATTTTACAATAAAAAAATGATTTTGTCTTCTCCAAGAGCAATGGTATTATACACACAACTTAATACACAATTCGCAAAGATCAATAATGACTTTTTATTGTAAAATAAAAAACTAATAAAAAAATAATGGCTATTAATTTGTTTAATTATTATCGCTATTTTTCTTTGATTTTCAAAAAGCGATCAACAAAATTTCGCGTTGAATACTTGCCGACCTCTGGTTATAATAAGCGATAAAAAATCTGCTTGCTTGTCATTTTTGTTAAATCTTATTATAGTTTTTTAAACTTAAACTTCATAGCTTTTTTTCGGTATCCCGTTGTGCAACTCTCGTCTTTGGAAGGAGTCGTAATAAGCCTCTCTTCTCGTAAATAAAGCCTTTCTGTTTCTGCTGCGAAATGGACTGTAGTATAATTCAAGATATTTTTAATATGTTTTTATTATAATATATATTATATTTTGATTTTTTAGAAAATGTTGAAGAAGCGTCGATTCCTGTTGTAAGTACTAGTACCGCTTGTACTTCTAACAATGCAATGGTGAATGCAATTGACGATATAGAACTTGACGAAATGTCAGAAATGGACATTAATTGTTACGAACTAAGCAGCAGCAATGAATCCAAAAGTGAATTTTCTACCGAATCAGATGATGATAATTTTGATGATTCGACGATTACAAACGATCCTCTGCTCCCTCGACATTTCCGGTGTGCGACAAATACCTTAAATTTACTTGCGACGGTAGATACCATAAAATCGATTAAAAAACATGAGGATATTTACACTAATCACTTAAGCGTTATAAATAAATGCATCGAGTTATGGAAATGCTTAAGATCCCCTCAAAAGCGAGAAGCTTTAACAATATATCTTGGAAGTAACCTGCAAAGGCCTATTCAAACTCGTTGGCATTCTTTACACAATTGTTCGAGACAAATTTATAGCTTAAAAAATAAATTACTTAATTACAACATGACATCAATGTTCGAAGAAGAAGATTTTCTATATATTAAGGAATATTTACAATTATCTGCACCACTTGCGGAATCTATTGATATTTTACAGGGCGAGATCGAATGTTTTTTTGGTAATTTATTACCGACATTGATCACCGTAAAAGTAAGCTGGGCAGAATTATTAAGTAGTAATGATATCAAAATTTGTAAACCGTTGGTAGTGGATTTGATTGCTGCGCTAGAAAGACGATTCGCTGATTTTTTAAATATTAATGAAAATGGAGAGGTTGCAGCTATTGCTGCTTTATTGCACCCTCAATTCAAATACGAATGAATTTCGTCTTTTAACGAAAATGCCCAGATTAAATTAAAAACTTTAGCAGATAACCTGGCGAATGTATCTACCAAACATAATACGAATGTACAAAAAAAACGACGACTCTTTTATAAGTTCGAAAAAAAGATTTAAATCTGTTTGCATCATCAAGTTTTAAGCCTCAAGGAGAACAGCAAAATGAATTCATGAGGTACTTAAACGACGACGATAAAGATTTTAAAATTTTAAAAAAATACACATTTCTGAAAAATTTGTTTATACAATACAATACGCCATTGCCGTGATCTGCCCCAGTTGAGCGACTGTTTTCTCAAACAAGTTTATTAGATTTGCCAAAGAATAATAGAATTACTGATTATAATTTTGGAAAAAGAGTTTTGTGCAAAGTAAACAAAAATTATTTTACTAATTGAATGTATGAAATAAAGAAGACAATATAAAATTATAATGTATTATAGTGTATAATTAAAAACAAATTTTCAAATTTCCCTATGTGAAATTTTTTAATTATCCAATAATAATGAATAATTAAAATTTTATTTATTAATCCTATATTTTTATAATTAATAATTAAATTTTAATTGTTAATTCTCTCTTTTTATAATTAATAATTAAATTTTATTTATTAATTCTATTTTTTCATAATTAAAAAATTTTGCATCACTGGTCCGGAGCTCTTGCTCGGGCCATTAGACCTGCCAAACCTCCTACTCTTCGGAGATCGGTTGGCCGGCGAGCCTTTCTTCGAAGAGCCGGACCTTGGGCTTCTCCTACGGAACTGTCGATCCGTCGACGACAATTGGGAGACGATGGGCCGCAGCGCATCCTCCAGCATCTTGGCGATGCGGTCGACGACGTCAGGCTCGCTTGGTTTGGCTGAGGTCACCTCAGCAGCCGCTACTTTAGCCTTTGGGGAACCTTTTTTCCGTTTCGGCTTATACGCCATTTCGGGAAGCGAAGACCCTTCATAGGTGGTGGACGATATACTTTCTCGCCTTCTATAGTCTGCTCCGCTTCCGTGGCGAGGTCCAGCATTTGTTCGATTGAGCTCAGTTCCGCTCTCTTGAACAGTCGTTGAACTGTGGCAGCATGTTCCGATACAAATGATGGAGCTGCTGTGCTTCAGTTGGCGTAGGGACTATCTTTCGCATTATTGCGATAGAGCACGTCATATAGTCCCTAACCGGTTCATCTGGACCTTGAGTCCGTGCGTTAGACTCGACGATGATCCTCTGCTGGGAACGTTGGCTCATTCCGTACCAACGTTTAGCCGAAGTCACGAAATCTTGCCAGGAGTGCCACTTGTGTTTTTCATTCTGGTACCACGTGGCGGTAGTGTATGTCAGCAGTTCCGAGAGTGACGGCAGTAACTCGTCTTCTCACAGGTTGACCAGGATCCTGCAATCCTCGACCCTGGTTAGGAAGGCGTCAATGCTCTAGCTCTTGTCGCCAGAGAATTTGACCTGCCACTTCCTAACAATGCCGCTAACGTCTTGAGGTGTTCCATATAACCCCGATGACGTAGAGTAACTTGGTGTTGAAAATGTCCGACTGTTGTTTGGCGAGCTGCGCGCTTGCGGAATCCTCTGGGATTCGCGCGCACTCTTCCCTTCCAAGCTCCATCAGGCTTTGTCTGAGGGGCGCTTGTGCGTTGCTGCTCGCCATTTACTTGCGCCTCGCTTATTTCCAATCCACCTTCCTGTTTTGTGCCAGCAAAAACCAGTTAACCCTTGCGTACACTTACAAATAATTTATTTTGACTGATTAATTGCCACCAGGTTATGTCGCGCTGTGTCGCGTTCTTTCGTTCCTCTAGGTGGCGCTAGTTACTTGGTTTGGTCCAAGCTATCCAATTTCCAAGTAACGCTGGTCGGTTTATCGATTCCGTTTGAAAACCCACCAAATTTCCTATTTGTGCGACCTATTTCTAGTGGCGCCACCTATATTCGGCCAGGAACCAATTTCCTGTGTCTACTACTAAGTAAATTAATTAATATTTTTATCGGTCTTACAGTCAATAACAAATTAAATATATGGGCAGTCAGATTGCCCCTACTTATAATCACCCCCGAAGAATCTATAAAAATAAAAATAAAAATAAAAAATAAAAAATTAAACACTCTAACTGAAAATAAAACAAATTATTAATAAAGCAATCTGACTGCCACCCTGCATCAAAAATCTACTCACAGTCGATTTATTAAATAAACAATTAAATATTAATAAATTAACAATAAATCAACATTAACAATTGAAGGGGAGTCGTGCCGATGACTACCCCCGAGGTCAGCGCGAAAACAATTAGTTAAAATCTATTTAACCGACGAGTTACGAGCAACCGATCCGGGAATGATCGGCTGCTTAACCTGATAGCTATACGTCACACCGCGTGACATATGTATCTCTGACGTAGGGAGCTCTGACGTATAAGCTTCCTACGTCACGCACGTCTTCTCTCGTGAAGTGGCTCCCACGAACCACCGACCTGTCTACCCGGGCGGGATTTGTCACGATAGAGGAAGAAAAGGAACGCTTCCTCTCCTGGACCGTACCAGGTAAATCGGGACACGAAATATTAAACAGACACGCGGGTCTAAACGTGGTGCACCACTTACCACGTATCTAAATATCTCGCCTCGGCGGGAAAAGACTAGGCAACAGAGAGATAGTTCGGCCTTGTGCTTATCTCTCTCTCTCTCTCCAAGCGGAGAAGAACAGTCGGTGAGGATGGTTTTGACGTTGACGACACGCTACCTACTCAAGATGCTTTCCTGTCAGCTGATGAACTGCGATCCATTATTCGCAATACTAGTAAGGATAGAGAGATCCTCCTTGGGTGGCTGGCGGAGGAGAGAGGCAGGGAGAAGAAGGATATTCTGCGATCGGCAATAAACGGATTATGTGACGCTATTAATTTATTATCTACCGCGTGTGCAGCACAAAGTGCTGTTAATACTACACACACAGCTTACGCGAGTACTTTTAGTAGCTTAACGAGTGTTATTAATAAGACCAATGAAATTTTTTCTAGTTCTTGTGATCGTCTCGAGAGGATATCTAAGACAGCCTGCACAGTAAGTTCCACCGCTGGAATTGCTGCTCAGCGAGCTTCCTTCGCGGATGTCGTCTCGGCTTCTGGATGCCCGGGGCCCTCGAGGAGGGTGCAAGCTTTTGGAATTGAGTCGATGCGTCCCATTCGAAGAGAAGCTACGTGCAGCAGAGTGGTGATTGGGCCACGGGAGAATTTCAAGAGTGAATTTGAGTCCTCCAAGGTTACTAAGGACACAATTAAAAATTGCATCGATCCAGTCAAATGTAAATTTGGAATTAGGAGAATTTTCAATGGATCAAACTGTGCTGTGATCATTGAGGGAGACAATATTGACCCAGCGAAGGTGAGAGAGATTTCTGCTCTGCATGAGGCAGGGCTTGAGGTCAAGACTGACTCTATACTCAACCCAAGGCTGTTTATCAGAGGTATTCCGGTAGAATTGAAAAAAGAGGATATTCCGAGATGTATAGCTGAGCAGAATTTTGATAATGTACCAGTAGACGATTTTAAAGTGGTTTATTTATTTCCGGTGCGTCAAGGTAGTAACGTCCGGTCCTGTATCATCGAGACCATGCCTGCACATCGTGAGGTACTTGTCGCTCGTCCCAAGGTCAATGTTGGTTGGAGTTCCTGTAGTCTCGAGGATCATGTATCGATTCTTCAATGTTATAATTGCAGCCGTTTTAATCATTTAGCAAAAGATTGTAAGGAGAAGGTTTGCTGTCATTTTTGTGCCGAAGAGCACAACTCCCTAGATTGTAGTAATAAGACTGTTCATAAATGTGTAAATTGTATGTCGACGAAACCCGATAATTGTAATCACGCTGCGAACGACCGTGTTAACTGCCCTGTCCTACGAAAGAAGATTGCATATAAGATGAACTTTATTAATTATGGTTAGTCAGCAACGTTCGAATAGTGCATGTAGTTCTGTCTTTAATTTGAGAATAGGGCACTGTAACGCGCAGTCACTCTCGGCGCATATTACTGAGATTAATGAGGTTATTCTAAAGCATGATTTACATGTCTTGGGTATCAGCGAATCTTGGTTGTCGCACTCATCGCCTAGGATATCATTTGAAATTCAAGGTTATACTCTTTTTCGGGTTGATCGCGTAGGTAAGATTGGTAGAGGTGTGGCCCTTTATGTTAAGGACTCTCTTCGTGCGCGATTCTGTACTTCATCAGCCCAGCCGCTATTGTACGTGAAGAGGCCGGAATTTATTCTTGTTGAAATCACTGTAACCTGTTTTAAGATTCTATGTGTTGTTGTTTACAGTCCTCCAAAGGCCGGCTACTGGAGTGATGTTGAGGAGGCGATACTGAATCACGATGGTGGATACGACAATATTGTCGGGGATATAATGGGGGACTTTAACATTGACTGGTCTCACACATCAACCCCGTGCACTATTCTGAGGGAGTCTTTAGATTCATGTAATCTCTATCCGATTCCATTCGAGGCTACGCATCATTGTGGAAGGGGGGATTCACACTCCACCATTGATTACATCTGTGTTGGTGATCTATCGATACTCAAGAATTTTAGTCAGCATAGGTATCCGGCTATCTCAGATCATGATGTGTTAGTCGCTGTTCTCGTCTATGAGGTTCCCGGCTCTGCTCGCGGTTATATAGTTAGAAGGTCTTTTAGAGAGTGGGATTCCACCGCGTTTGGGAGAGACCTAGATTCTACCGATTGGTCACAGCTTTTTAATTGCAATAACATTGATAGGAAGGTACAGCTGCTCAATGGTCGTCTGCTCGAATTGCTCGATTTGCATGCTCCTGTGCGCAGATTCAAGGTGGGTAAAAGAGTGTCCATGGTATTCGCTGGATATTAGGAACCTTATCATTTGTCGTAATAAAGCCTGGAAATGTTATAGACGGACTGGCAGAGATGCTGCACGTATAGAATATAGACGGTTGCGTAATAGAGTACAGACATTAATTAGAAATGCTCGATGTGAATATTATAGATCTAGGTTTAATGATTGTCGCACGGGGTCGGAGATGTGGAAGGTGGTAGATGAAATTGGTCTTAAATCTACTCGTTCGGGGTGCGTTAGTTTACCCGTCTCGGTAAACGATTTAAATGCACATTTTGTGGGTGTAGGTCAGCCTAGAGCCCTTCATTTTCCATTTTCTTATGCTCAGTGTTCGCTGGATCGGAAGTTTTTCTTCAAGCACGTAGAAGTTAGTGATCTCCGTCGGGCTTTGCTGTTATCCAAGTCGAATGCTTCTGGTATTGACGGTATCCCGCTTAGAATCATCAAGGAGTCTATTCCATCTATTGTTCCGATTTTGCTGCACATTTTTGATGAGTCGCTGCAGTCAGGAGTTTTCCCAAAATGCTGGAAGGTGGCTCTGGTCAGACCTCTTCCTAAGATGCCTCAACCGACGGATGCGGGGGATTTTAGACCTATTAGTATTTTGTGTTCTACAGCTAAGTTGCTGGAATCTATTGCGTATGAATTTGTCATGGCTCACGTTATAGATCGTGGTTACATCTCTCGCTTCCAGTCTGGGTTTCGTAAACGCCACAGTGTGCATTCGGCTTTGATAAAGATGGTTGATGACATCAGAGAGGGGATTGATAATGGCTGTGTCACCCTTATGGTGACAATTGATTTCAAACAGGCCTTCGATTCGGTTAATATCGAACTGCTTTGCGAAAAGTTGCGTTTTTATGATCTCTCTGAGTCTGCTATTGGATGGTGTAGATCTTACCTTACGCATAGGTCGCAGTTTGTGATGTCGGGCAGGGATGAAAGGTCAGAGTCTCTTGCGAGACATAGAGGAGTCCCTCAGGGCTCTGTTTTGGGCCCTTTATTGTTTCTTTTGTTTATTAATGACTTGCCTGATTGCCTGGCTGACTGCTTTTGCCATTTATATGGTGATGATTTCGTTATCTATGTGCGGGGCAGGTTTAAGGACGTATCATCGATTGTTGACACAGTGAATGACAACTTGAGGCGCATCTTACGGTGGTCGTTTGACAATGATTTGTCTGTTAACACCAGGAAGACTAAGGCGTTGTGGCTAGGATCTAGGGGATTCATTAGTAGAATTAGGCTTGAAAATGTTCCTGATATTATTCTTGACGGTGCTGTTATTGAGACCTGCTCTTCCTTGAAGATTCTGGGTGTTACTTTGGACTCAACGTTGTCATGGCGTGAGCAGAGTGCTGCCACCGTGAAAAGATGTCATGGCTCCTTGCTAAGGCTAAGATGATGTGGAGATGCGATTCCTTTTAGCGTTCGTCTGTCTCTCGTTAAGGCGTTGGTCTTTCCTTTTTTGGATTTTTGCCCTGGTTTATTTTTGGATTTGTCTGGCGAACTCATACTTAAGCTTTCCAGATGTAAAAATGCTGCATTAAGATTTGCTACGGGCCTTAAAAAATGGGAGCATATCACCCCAACATATGTAGCAAACAGGATTCTTTCCTTTTCTTTAAGGAGGGATTATCTGTGTCTATGTATGTTGGCGAGTATTCTGTCATCTGGCTTACCCGATTATCTTGCCGATTCTTTTGTTTTTCGAGGATCTGCGGGAGTTGGTTCAAGGCGAGGGTCAGAGTTCGACTTACTGGTTAGACGCACTTCCACCGAGTGCTTCAAGCACTCCTTTTCTATTGGAGTTACTGTGCTGTGGAATGCTCTTCCAGATGACCTGAAGTCCTTGTTCAACTCCCCGGTTTTTAAATTTAAGCTGTGTGAGTTTTTACTTGAGAAAGTCGCCTGAGTCGACTGTGGTCTATTTGGTTCGAGAATTACTTATTTTTGATAATTTTATACAGTTGGCAGCGTGGACGCGTTTGTTATTATCTCTGTGATACACTTAGAGTTTGATATTTATATTGATAATTTTCTTTTATTTTATTAATATTTATATTTATATTTACATTTTTAAATTATTTTATATTTTATTTTTATTTTTACTTATTATGTATTATACATTTTTATACTTTTATATTTTATAACTTAAAAACTTAAAATTTTATGTAAATATTATTTGTTACGACGAAATTTCAATTTTTTGTAAGTAATTTATGTATTACTGAGACACGGCTAGTCAGGACCCTGAGTCCTGTGTCGTTAATAAATGATCATCCATTCATTCATTCATTCTCTCTCACTCCAACGGTCGGGAAGGCGGTCGACTCTTGGCTTCCTTCTTTCTCCCTTTCTCTGAGCCGAGCTGATTCGCACGCCGACGTGGAGATTGGTGGGGAAAAAAACCTCACACCCACTCACCAAATGCACCGACACTTCGGTTCTTTTTCCCGTAAAAAGTAAACGCCGGTCACCATACGTTGTTGTTGCCGTGCGCGCGCGAACTCTCTCTCGTTACACCCAGCTGGGCGCGCACGATTCTCGCGCGTTCGTGCGCGCGCCGCGCTGTCTATCCTCTTTCGCTTTGCTTACCTGATCGGTAACTCGCTTACCGTTATAATATATATCCCGAAATTGCCGAAAAATCCCGTATTGAGTCAAATATCTTCTTGAAATACCTTCAAATTATCCCATAACCACGAGAATCCCGTAATTGTCTTCAAATATCCCCGAAATATCTTCAAAATTCCCAGAATTCCCGAAAAATCCCGTTTTTAGTCAAATATTTCGAAATACATTCAGAACATCCCAGAATTCGTGAAATAGGCAGAAATTATTGCAAATACCGTGGAATTCACGAAAAATTCCGTAAATAGCAACTTCCCGCAACCCCTTCAAATATCGCGAAATACCTTCAAAATTCCCAAAATTCCAGAGATATCCCAAATATCCCAGAATACCATCATAATTCCCAATATACATGAAATATATGTCAAATACCCCGAAATATCTTGCAATTTTCCAGAACTCTAGATATATTCAGAAATTGGTGCAAACATTATCTCAGAATTCCCGAAATATCCAGAAATTTATGCAAATATCCCGGATTTCCGAAAAAATCTCGTAATTATTGCAAATTTCCCGAAATACCTTTAAAATTCCCATGATTTAAAGAATATCCAGAATTCCCGAATTATCCCGTAATCAGTGCAAATATCCTGCAATACCTTTAAAATATCCCAGAGTTCCCGAAAAGCTTGTAATTAGAGCAACTGTCCCGGTATACCTTCGAAATTCCCAGCATTCCTGAAATATCCAGAAATTGATGCAAATATTCCCGGTATACAAATATCCCGAAAATATTAATTAGTATATTTATATATATATACATTTTTTACTGTCACGGCGGCAGCGGCGGCATAGGAAAAGTTTCTTTAACCTTTAGAGGATGGGATGGCCCCTATACGGGCCATGCCCATGATCGACCCTTTACATGTGTTAGTTTTGAGATGTGAGACATCACAAAAACTCGATTTCTATAGAAAAGTGAGAGAAAGCATTAAACCCAAATTCCCGTCCTCTAATGGAGAAATAATGGTATTCGATAGAATTGTGTTATATTATTGTATCGTTCGGTTTTAAGACGTAGTTAATGCAAAGTATAAATTTTTCATTACATTGTTTAGTTCGAAATTCCAAGAATTCCTTGAATGTCCAGAAATTGATGCTTATATTCCGAAATTCCCAAAAAATACCGGGTTAAGTCAAATATCCTGAAGTACCTTAATAATATCCCAGAATTCCTGAAAATAACCCAAAATACCTTGAAATCTTTCCAGAATTCCCGAAATATCCAAAAATTGAGGAAAATGTCCGGGAATTCCCAAAAAAGTATACTAATGATTCGACAGAATAAGGTTCTCGTATGTAAATAAATTATAGTGATGTATCTGCAAACGTGCGCCTTATGTCTTAGAATACGAGTACGTGTTTCTTCGTAGCACGCTTGTGGAGGACTATTCGATGTTCGTCCAACAAGTGAATTCGAAGTGCCAAGGAGCTTCTAGAGCCGTGTGAAGTCCGTATAGAAGAGACAGTGCTTGGCGAAGTAATACTGACTCTTGCTAGTTAAAGTTGCATGTGCAGTTTTTATCAGACAGCTGCCATAAATGGGAAGGCCTCTGCAACGTTTGCGGTTTTTCATAATGCTTTTCGAATACTCCTCCGCCTGTTACAACATCCCTAGTTAATACATAGTATACATTTTTCATTACATTATTTAGTTAGAAATTCCCAGAATTTCCGAAATATCTAGAAATTGATGCTTATACCCCGAAATTCCCGAAAAAAACCGTGTTAAATCAAATATCCTGAAATACCTTCATAATATTCTAGAATTCCTGAAAATCCCGTAATTAGTCAAATATCCTGAAATATTTTAAAAATTCCCAGAATTCCCGAAAAATCTTGTATTTAGTCAAATCTCCCGAAATACATTCGTAACATTCGAAGCCTTATATACAGCTAACTCAGTGCTTATATTTTTCCATTCATAACCGTTTATTATACAGTAATTATTTTTATGAAACATTGCTCTGCCTATTTATTTATCTTGTGTTCACATCAAATTTTGTCCAAATTCATTCACGCATCATTAAGAAAAGCCGCGACAAGGAAATTGTATATCGATTTCATCTACTCGATTTTTGTCTTCTCCGTTTTGATATATATAGTTAACTTGAAACAAATAGAGATATCAATAGTATGGGAAATCTATAAGATAGAAAGAGATACAGAAGTAAAAACATATAGAAGAAGTTCAAACGTGGCTGCAAGATAAGGCTAGTTTCAGGTAAATACTTTCGTCACAGCTGAATCGTCTGGCTCATTTTGTGTGAAAAGTTATGAATTAAAATTATTTATTTACGTAATTGTTTCCAATACCTCATCTTATACTAGCATGTCAACCTTCGACTTCTTGACGAAAGAAAAAGTGAAAGAGATTGATGGATTGGTTGATTAATTTCCATTTGGCTTTTGCGATTGAAACCCCGTAGGCACTTATAATGATATGTACATATGATATCAATTTTAAATTACAAGTTGATTTATATTTTTACATTTTCGCTATAAAATTTTACTTAAAACTAATTAACGCATCTACTTAAAATTTCGTGATAAAAATGATTTGTACAAACTAATAATAATAAAAAAAATAAAATAACAATATAAAATTAAAAATAAATATAATAATAATAATAACATTAACATAAAATAAAATAAATAAATAAATAACAAATATAACGACGAGATACAATGATTCGCATACAATTTTTTCGTCTTCCTCTAATCGAGGTGAGGGATTTTCGGTGCTGTTATGCCCTCGTCACGGTGTAAGAAAGAAAGGTGGATCGACTGCCTTACCCCCATCACTAAACTGCTGTGACGCTTATTGAAGCCCTTCGCTTTGCCTCCGCGCGACGGCGCCACAGGAAAAATGTACTATTTAATCACACATACAGTCAGCCACAGATATTGCGTCGTAGTGTGTGTGCTGCACATGAACACTATACAGTTCATCGTAGTGTGTGTGAATGAGCAACAATATCTGTATTGCATACGCACTAGCATTTAGCGCGCAGCAGAATTTCGTTGATTTTATATTTCATTAATTAATAATATGGATATTTCTTACAACTATGA
Source organism: Theocolax elegans (assembly GCA_026168455.1). Lineage (NCBI taxonomy): Eukaryota > Metazoa > Arthropoda > Insecta > Hymenoptera > Cerocephalidae > Theocolax > Theocolax elegans. Next base: position 57,200,052 of record CM047425.1, read on the forward strand.
TTATTTTAAAAACTAAATAAATAAAATTAAAATATGTTATTTATTGTTTAAGGAGATGTGATACCCAAATTGAAGGGACCTACTTCTAGAAACCCAAACAATTTAAAAACTTATGAGATTAAAAATCTGAAAAAATTCACAGATAATGTTGAAAGAAAACAGAATACCGTTGCAGAGTGATTTTTACAAAATAATTAATTTTATATTAATTATTAATTATCACTTTTCGTCAGTAATGATTAGGTGTTAGATTGATCTTTGTGGCAGCCCATAAATCTCGTTCACTTAGTGATAAAATTTTTTTAAAGCGTTGCAGAGACATTTTTTGAAAAATTCAACCCATTCTTAATTAAAAAATAAATGAAGATTCCAATTTTTTACTTTAATATCTCGTAAAGCTACGGCAGAGTCGACTTTTTAACAAATTAAAATATTAAAAAAAATGTAATGATATTCTCTATTGCAAGGTTCTACATCACCTTAAATCGACAGAGTATACTTATCTATCATTTTTGACAGTTGTCATATTCAAATTATAAAATTCATCAAAAGAAATCTTTGATAATAGGCGGGACGTACATACAGTACCGTTAAATAACTTTTGCCACCCTTTCAATAAAATTACCATGACTTAAAAGTTTTATATCTCAACTACTAGTAGTCGTAAAAAAATCAAGCGGGTGGTCATTTTAAAGATTTTGGTAAGATCTTTAAACAAATTTGTTATATATAATAATATAATATATATTTATATACATATACCTTAGTAATTAATTTTTGTATATTTTTTAACATAGTTATAAAAAGGTAAATTTTGTACACCCTCCATTGTAGGTTAAAAAAAGAAAAAATGTCGATCTTTGAGGGTCAATCCAAGTTAAACAAGGAATAAAAAATTTTTTTTATTCTCAATTTGAAAAATCGTGCAACGTTTCGTCCACTGGTTTGCGGACCTCTTCAGGCACTTCGAAAAAACAAAGTATACGTTTTAAATTTTACTCCATTGTAAGGTAACGTCTAAGTGAAACCATAGTTATAAAAAATTTTTTATAATTGTTTCATAATTTTGTACTCGGTTTCTTGACTAAAAAAGCAACAACTTTTCTATTTAAAGTTTCTTTGTAAAATCGAAATTGTCCAAGATTCAATGCTTTATTTAAAAGTGTCTGTTTTTACATAAATTTATATATTACCCATAAAAAGTGGACACAAAAAATTTACTAGGACATGCATTTTGTAGATTTTGAAACTAGGTTTCAAATGGTACAGTCAGATTTTAAGTACAATTACTCCCTTTAAAAATAATTCGAACTAAAGTCAGTAAAAAAAATACTGAATTTTATTTTTTATATTAGTCGTTACAGTTTGTTAAAAAATAAAAATTAAGCTACGTAACACACGCAGTTTTAAAGATCTTACAAAAATCTTTAAAATGTGTACCCACAGGGTTTTTTACGACTACTAGAAGTCGAGATATAAAACTTAGAAGTTTTCGTAATTTTATTGAAAGGGTAAGGCAAAAGTTATTGAGAGGTACTGTACATAACACTGGTTGAATCTACAAAGATTGTTTACCTTTACTTAAATCAAGCGAGGATAAAGAAAACCGTTGATCGTCCTGTCCGTTAAGCTATTGCCTACTGAGGTGTACAGACAAAATATCTTTATTTTATCTATATGTATTTTAGATCATATTTATTGTATTAAAGATTATTTTAATATGCAAAATGGGAAGGCGGTGCAGTGTCCGTGGTTGCAAATCTAAAAAGAATCTTTTTAGCGCTCCAAAAATAAGTGTTGTTAGAAACAAATGGTCTGATCGTTTAGGTTGCAAGATTACAGAAACGGGATATGTGTGCGAACAGCATTTTCATCCTGATGATGTTGTTTGTGAAAAAAAATTGTTGACAGTCCTGGAAACGAGGTAACTATCGTCAAAGTTTTGCTTATTTATTTAAAATATAATAATTACTTTTTAAAACACATGCGATCTCATCTGGCCCGAGAAGGTAGGGGCCCGGGAATGTAGGGTATTTTTAATGTCGATTTAAAAAAAAATTTAAAGTGTTCTTTTACGTACATTTTCATAATTTGCGCAGAAAAACTAATTATTTGACAGTAACAAGCATGTTTAAAAGCAATTAAATTGCATTTAACACCAAATTCGAGAAACAACAAAAAACTTGTTATAAAGTAATGAAAAACATAAATACAAATTTTTAGCGTTTGCAAACTTTGTTTATAAGCTATTTATTGTTTTTTACGTCTAATCGTGTTTTTAGTACGTTCGAAAATCGTGTTCATTTTAATATTTTAATATTTTTATCCATTCTTATTCACTCTTTGTTCCCTCCTTCCCGTGAAAAATGTAATTTTATGTACTAAATCTTAAAAAACAACATATAATATAATTATCAATATTTATTTTGCAGGAGAAACGCGGCTTTGAGTGCATTTTCGGATTAAAATGCACTGTGCACTGACTATCTTGAAAAGAGATTTCGCTGTTTAATCGACTTTGACATAATTTTAAGTAATTGATTTGGGATTTTTGAGTTTTTATATTTATGAAATTATTACTTAATACATAGTAATTAAAGAATTATTTATTGATATTCTTCAATTTATCAAACAAACATTATTAATTACAAACTTTTCAAAAGATGCATAAAGTTCAGATTTTCACTCAATATATAAAACTAACTTAATAAATAACCGATCATTATTGTTACTATTATAATAGAACATGTTTTGTTTGACTATGTATCTAACCATTTGATGAGTCGGTAATCTGTTAATAAGGTCTTATTTATTAATTTGATATTTCTATATAACTTCCTCTACTGTAACCGTGGAGGGCAATTATCGTAATACGAATTTAATAAATGATTTTAATAATCTAGCTTAAACAAAATAATTAAAAATCGCAAGTAGTTAATCAGTGATATAAAAACATCTTCTATTATAATCGAAACAATAATGACCAGTTATTTATTAAGCCACTTTTATTTATCGCTTAAAAATTTGAATTTTTGCATGTCTAAAAAGCTTTATAATTAATGTTTACTTTATAAATTTAAGAAAATCTTCATTAATAATGCTGGACCAATAAATAATTCTTTAATTACTAAATATTGAGTAATATTTTTATAAAAAATAAAACTCAATAATCCCAAGTCATTTATTTCAAATTAAGCTCTTTTCAAGATAGTCAGTGCTTAGTACATTTAAATCCGAAAATGCACTTAAAGCCGCCTTTATCATGCAAAACAAATATTGATAATTATATTATATGTTCTTTTGTAAGAGTTAGAAGAAAAAATTACTTTTTTATGGAGACGAGTGCTCAAAGAGCGAATAAGAATGAATAAAAATTTTTAAATATTTAAATTATCACGATTTCCGGACTTACTAAAAATACGATTAGACGTAAAAAACAATAAATAGCTGTAAACAAAGTTTTCACACGTTAAAAATTTGTATTTATGTTTAACATTACTTTATAACAAGTTTTTTACTTTGTTTCTCTATTATAAACTATGAAAAAATACACTCCAGAATTTGGTAAATAAAATGTTTTTTCAGATCAGTGTGAAATTACTCAAACGCACTTTGAAAGAAGGAGCTCTTCCTTTTGAACATGGCTGTTTAGAACCATCAAGAAAAATGATGAAATTAAATCAATTTTTAGATGCACACTCTAATCCATCAACTTCTGCAGCAGTTTCAATAGAATCAGCAACTGACAATGAGATTATGAATGAATTTACAGTGGAGAATCTACTTCAAGTAATACATAATAATGATATATATTTTACAATTTTATACATTTTTTCTAAATAAATATTTACGTATTTTTGGTACGCGTGATAAAAACATTTATTATTATTTCTAGGATACAGTCTCATCGGATTTAAACAAATTTGACGAAGAAATGCCTGAAGCTGTAGATAGTTTATATGATACAATGGGGATCAAATTATTACATCGAAAAAAATGTTATTATTTTTTCATTCATTGATGCGATTTCAAGTCCATCTGGAAGTGGCAATGTAATTCCTATACCGAAAAAACAAGTAAGCTTATAGAATATTTCGAACTATTTATAATTTATATTTATTTATTTATAAGTAAGCTTACAGTATATTAGCCCTAGTGGAAATGAATTTTCGACAATTATTCCCCAATGTGCCAAAAGTGGGCAATATTTATAATAAGAGACTCAGATGAATATGACATTCCTATGTCGCATATAAAACGTATAGATATTAAAAAAAGAATGAACTTAAATTGTGCAGAGTTTTCTGACTTGTATAATATTTTTTTATATCGTTGGCGTAAATGCTATTTTTAAAAACCCAGCAGTGCGTAAAATCGCATTTTACGCATACTATATAAAAAAAATAATTAATCCTTGTATTTAAACATTGAAATAAAAAAATTATTATTTGTAAATTTCTTATTTTATTTATATTTTTTAAATTTATGACAATAATTTTAATAATAACTATAGGAGGTATAAATCTTTAAGTCAATAATTGGCCATTATTACAACAATTAATTATGCAATGAATGATATTTTATTCTACTGCATATAATTATTGAATTTATTTTATGTTACAGGTTATTGTTCATAGTAATTCAAGATTACAAATTCGGTTTTGTAATAGAAATATAAATGTACAAATACATCAAATGAATCCAAAAACAGTAGAAGAATTTGAAGTTGTTCTGCAAGAAATTGATGCACTTCAAACTTGTACTGGAGGGCCATCGATTAAATAGTTTAAAAACGTTAATTTAAGTTCGGCTTACAGAGATTGTGTGTCATGGAAACATAATAAATGTCCAATAATTTTAGTTTCTGAACAAGTGTGCTATCATTGTTCTAGATTGTATAAAACGTTGTCGCAGAGTCAAAACCGACAGAAACAAGAAAGCCAGCGTATTAAAAAATGCATTTCAACGTCTACCAAAAATACTTTTAAATACTTATTACATGAAAAACGAGTTATTAAACAACGGCTAAATAGAAAAGAACGAAAGTTAATTGAGCTTACGCAACAGCTCAATAAAATCCATCAACAAGTTTTGAATGTTCAAAAAAATACTTTTGATGAACAATTACAAAAATTATCACCTAATTCAACAGAAAATCAGGTAAGAAAAATAAAATATAAAAAAAATGTATCTTTTATAATTTGATACAATAAATTCTGCAATACTTGAAATGATGAATGATTGATGAAAATATTTATCCTTGATAGTAGAACTTCAATTAACAATAGATGAGTTTTTTTATAGATTACATTAATTAATGAATGTTTAGCTGCTGGTAAAGTAAGTAATGCCAAAGGTCGAAGGTATTCTCATGAATGGCTTTTATTATGTATGCTGCTATACATTCGAAGCTCAGCAACATATAACATGTTAAGAAATAATGGTATTTTACCTTTACCGGCAAAATCAACGATATCAAGATATCTGCGCTCTTCCAACACTGTCTGTGGCTTCGATGATAAATTTTTTAAATTGTTCAAAAAAAACTGGAAACTTTACCGACTATCGCTAAGAATGGAATTTTGTCATTTGATGAAATATCCGTTAGAACGAGCATTGAAGTTAATGCAAAAACATTAACATTTGATGGTTTAATTAATCATGGAAATAATGAGAGTGGCACACCTACAAATATTAATGAACAAGCTGATCATGCATTAGGTATATTTAAACTAACAAATTTCTGTATGTGACTACCATAAAAATTAATATTAAATATTGTATGTTTTTCAATACCCTAGTGTTTATGTTTTCTTCATTATACATGAAGTTTCATCAACCGATTGGTATGTTTGGTTCAAAAGGTACGACATGTACTAATGTTTTATCTGCACTTGTCTTACAAGCTATCATCGAAATTGAGAAGGCTGGTGGCAGAGTGCATGCAATTGTATGTGACGGCGCTATAACTAATAGGAGCATGTGGAACACATTTGGAATTTCTGGAAAATTGGACAATTGCCGGTATCGCTTTGAAAATCCTTGCAATGAAGGAAGATTTATTATGTTTTTTCAGATGCTCCACATCTTATCAAATGCATTAGAAACCGATTAGAGCAAAAGAAATTACTAAAAGTATGAAATGTAAAACATAGTTTACGTGTTGTATTTTTTGCAGTATTTAACTAGTATTTCATCTTTTTAGATTAATAACAAATATGTGAAATGGAGATATTACGAATCTTTGTATTATCGGGACAATCAAAGTAATGTAAGAGTGTGCCCTAAGTTAACAGAAAATCATGTGAAACTCGTTTATGCAATGAAAATGAGAGTTTCTCTAGCAACTCAAGTAATGTTTTATTTCAATTTATGTTTTTATTAATTTTTATTATAAATTTCAAGATAAAATAGTTAAAAATTTGTTTATTTTTTTAGCTATTTAGTAACTCTGTAGCTGCAGGATTACAGTATTATTTGCAGCTAGAAAAACGTGAAAACGCAGCAGTAAAATTATTTGAAGGATGCGAAGCAACAAAATTATTTACAGAACAAATTAATAATTTATTCGATGTTTTGAATAGGTCCTATCAAAAAGAAGGCATTAGAAATGATAGTGAAGACTTTCAAGTATACCAGTGTTATGACATTTTATTTATGATACTATTAAGTTTTATAATATTATTTATTACTTTATAAAACTATATTTATCTTTTAAGACCATGCAGCAAACAATAGTTTGGCTTGATACGTGAGAACGTCAAAAAGAAAAGGATGATTACTTTTTAACAGCATCAACCGCTGAAGGCCTTCGAGTGACATTGCATTCAACTTTGCATCTAACAACACATTTATTACAAAATTGTGGATTTAAGTACGTTTTAACTAATAAAATGAACGAAGATTGTTTAGAGGTTATTACTATTTTAACGCGAATTTTATTGTACATTTTTATTGTTCACTAAATGTTATTTTCATTTAATATGTTCAATTTGTAGCAATTTTTTGGTATCATACGACAGGCTGGATGTCAAAACGATCATCCAACATTCCCTACATTTATGCAACTATACCACTTACTTTCAGCATATAAAATATTAAAACCACCAAAGTATGGCAATTGTTCTGTAAGAGAGAAAGAAGAAACTCCAAAAATTACATTGGAGGATTTTAAAGAAATATTTCAATGCGATAATAAAAGTTACAGGTAAATGTACATTTAAACAAATGTATATATTTATATTTTTATTTAAAGTCGATTATCATGCATCATTATATATATATATATTAGTATGGAAGTTAAGTTTAACAGATAAGTATGATGGTTTTCCTTTGTAGTTAATTATACCTTAACAGCACTTCATATTGCAGCAATATTGCTGGAATAATGTCATATTGTAGCAATATTGCAATAATATTAAATGTCCAAGGGTTTGAGTATTGTGCAATATTGATGGTATGTGTGTGTGTGTGTGTGTGTGCGTCTACACTATACTTAACTACAAAGCAAAACTATCATACTTATCTGTTAAGGGGATGTCGGAGCTATAGCCTCCATCAAAAGCCGCTCGATCTCACGGCTTCGAATGGCGCTGTAGTCAGCTGTCGATTTCTACGATAAACGTACTTAAAACATAAATTATAAATTTTACAGCTACATAGAGCTGTTGAAAGATACTTTCCCCCCTAGCTATGACTAAACTTAAGGTAATTATAATATTACTCTTGGAAGCAAATGTTTATTTTTTTAAAGAAATGTGAAATACGTCTCATATTCAATGAATCTATATCTGCCGTAATGCTACATGCAACGTATTTCACATTTCTTTAAAAAAATAAACATTTACTGCCAAGAGTAATATTACAATTACCTTAATTTTAGTTATAGCTAGGGGGGAAAGTATCTTTCAACAGCTCTATGTAGCTGTAAAATTTATAATTTATGTTTTAAGTACGTTTATCGTAGAAATCGACACCTGACTACAGCGCCATTCGAAACCGAGAGATCGAGCGGCTTTTGATGGAGGCTATAGCTCCGACATCCCCTTAAACTTAACTTTCATACTAACCAATAAAAGTTACTACAACAATACTTATTTATAAAACTGAATTACAATATCTATCTTTCAAAATTTAATATAAAATATAAAATTACAGAGAAGAGCATGTACAGAAATTGAAACACCGAATAGATGGTTTAGTCGAACACGGTGAATGGGAATGTGATGAAATCATTGAAAGTGATTATAAAATAGATGAGATTAAGGACTGCATTATATATTATATTACAGGATTCGTTGCAAGAAAAATGTTTAAATTTTCATTATGTGAGAGTTGCAAAAATGTTTTCACATCATCACATGAAAATTTGATTCATGGATCGAGCGAATCAGAGCTTGTCCAAGTTAAAACCAGAGGTGGATTAATACACCCTAATATTAATCTGTTTAAATTATTCCAAACCATTGAATATTTTTTTCAACAAAATTTGGAATCTTCAAATATTTATGACATAGTCATAGAAAACCTTTTGAATAGTAGTTTTAACTTTACATTCCCCTGTAATAGTCATAAATATGCTATTATTTCTTATTGTATTTATTATTATATTACTTTAAGAGTGCGGCAATGTGTTAAAATAAAAAATAGAGATTTTAAAAAACTAAGCAAGGAGAAAAAGCAAATAGCAAATTTATATACTAAATAAAGAAGTATTTTCAGAAATTTACGTATAATATATCAATTATTAAAATTACGATTTTTCTAATTCAAGAATGTTTGATAATATTACAATAAATTATTAATTAATAACAAAATAAAAAATTAACGAAATCCTGCTGCGCGTCAAATGCTAGTGCGTATACTATGCAGAAACTACAGCTGATTCACACACACTACGATGAACAAACTTGGAATCTTTATTTATTTTTTCATTAAGAATAGGTTGACTTTTTCAAAAAATCTCTCTGCAACGCTTTAAAAATTTTTTATCGCCAAGTGAACGATATTTATAGGCTGCATCAAACACCTAATCATTACTGACGAAAAGTGATAATTAATAATTAATATAAAATTAATTATTTTGTAAAAATCGCTCTGCAACGGTATTCTGTTTTCTTTCAACATTATCTGTGAATTTTTTCAAATTTGTAACCTCATAAGTCTTTAAATTGTTTGGGTTTCTAGAAGTAGGTCCCTTCAATTTGGGTATCACATCTCCTTAAACAATAAATAACATATTTTAATTTTATTTATTTAGTTTTTAAAATAATCATATTTGTAAGAAACATCCATATTATTAATTAATGAAATATGAAATCAACGAAATTCTGCTGCGCGCTAAATGCTAGTGCGTATACTATACAGAAACTATTGCTCATTCACACACACTACGATGAACTGTATAGTGTCCATGTGCAGCACACACACTACGACGTAATATCTGTGGCTGACTGTATGTGTGATTAAATAGTACATTTTTCCTGTGGCACCGTTGCGCGGAGGCAAAGCGAAGGGCTTCAATAAGCGTCATAAAGAGTGGGGGGTAGTCGGTCCACCTCTCTTTCTTACACCGTGGCCCTCGTTTAGCATTCTGGTAGACCAGGTAGTTTGGTCGAGTCGAAACAGATATTGAAATAATGAGCTTTTAAAATGACTGATTGATGATTTGTCGAATGTACAGAGAGGAAGTTCGTTTATGATCTTGGATGAAGTAATGGTAAAAGATTTATTTAGTGCCTCAGTATGAGGGGGAAGGTAGTTAAGCAATTTTGATGGATGACGAAAGGAAGTGCGAGGGTTATGATGGAGGGTGTTTAGTTTGATGAAATGATTTGCCAGATAGATGGGAGAGTTATGAGTGATGATACTATATGCAAGGGAACCAATGAGGTATGAACGTCTGGACTCGACTGATAACCACCTGAGACCTAACCTATACGGAGTCACATGTTCTCTTCTAGCTATGTCCCCCCAAACAAAGCGAACACATGCATCATTGTAAACCACACATGCATAGTCGAAGTGTGGAAAAACAAGTGTTTCTACTAGACTTTTCCTAAGCCCTCGTGACAAAGTCTTTCTATAATAACGCAATGAGTGTAAAACCCCATGTACATGACGATAACACTTGCTTTGTCCAATCGAGAGAGGGAGAGATCGTGACCCCAAGCAATTTAACCTTACTTTCGTAATTCAAAAATTCCGTTCCCAGTTTAACCTTCGGGGCACTGTTCAAGTGGATACGCGATAAAAAGGCCTGGCTACCCAGAATCATAACCTTCATTTTTCATACATTGAGTTTAAGTCCGTTTGTGCGTACCCATATGGCTATTACGTTAGCATCTTGAGTTATATGTTGTACCCCTACTTCGAATTCTGACGGAAAAAACGAATGGGAGACGTGGGCATCATCGGCAAATAGCATATAATTGCTGTATGTAAGAACTTTCGGCAGATCATTAATAAATATTTATCATAAATATTATTAATCATTAATAAATAATAAAGAGAGAGAGAGAGAGAGAGAGAGAGAGAGAGAGAGAGAGCAAGACAAACATTGATAAAATTCTATCCATAAAAACAATGTTTTCATTTTCATGAAATTGATGGTATAACCGCGTATTTAATCTTAAATTATAATATTATAAGAATTGTACAAAAATAAATGTATATTATTAAATTATTTTAATTATAATTAATATATTATTATTTCATTTTATTTACATAATTTTATATTATTTGAAGGGACTTGTGCTTGTAATTTTATAATGAATCCCTCATGATATTTCAATGTTTTCCACATTAATCGAAATAATTTGAAACCAATATAGGATAATTAAGTGGATGCTTTATCGTTCTCTATCCTAATTAAAATGACAGAATAATTATTTTATTTCCTATATAAAGCCAATATATGTGTTCGATACTTTGCCAAGTACATAATATTTAATAAATATATGGACTATAATACATATAAGATGATATTCTTTCCAACTTTAAGTGAAATGATTGCTTAATAGTTCTATATACTGACTTAAATAATTCAAAAGAATGTTGATAAGTTATTGTTCTCTTTACTTATAGTTATTGATTACCTTTTATAATATTTAAATAAAATCAATGTATCACTTGTTTGGTAAATGTATAGGTTACTTAGAAATTTTGTAAATTTGATATGTATAGAATTATTTGTATTCCAACGCTGAGTAAGATAAATGTTTGATAGTCAGATTGTACAAAATAATTTAAAGTAAAACACAATGTTATATTTAAGTGGATCTTTATCGTTCTCCATTCTTATTATAGCTGCTAAAACTATTTTTTTTCTATAAGCCAATATATATATATATATATATATATATATATATATATGAGTTCGTTTCTTTGGTAAGTATACAATATCAAAATCGAATCGACAAGTATTTCTGTAGAAACATAACACATTTATTTCAGAAAAGTATATGTCCTGCAATTATTTGGCTAAGTATATTTCTTGTTTTTTATTCGAATAAAACTTATTTAATACATAGTCCACAATTTAAATATCGAAAAACACCTTCCGCGAAGGTGTAAGCATTCGAAGTAAGGTTTAATTTGATGCAAATATCCCAGAATACCTTCAAAATTCCCAGATCTCCAGGAATACCCGGAAATTGATGCCAATATTATCCCGGAATTAACGAAAAAACCCGTAATTAGTGAACTATCCTATAAGTTGATGCAATTATAATCACGTAATTACCCAAAAATACAGTAAATAGTGCAAATATCCCGAAATTCCTTAAGGATTGCAAGATCTCCAGAAATTCCCAGATATTGATACAAATGCTATTTCGGATTCACCGAAAAATCCCGTAATTGGTCTAATATCCCGAAATACCTTCAAAATTCTCAGTACTCCCAAAATATCCAGAAATGCATGCAAATGTCCCGGAATTCCCAAAATATCCGGTAATTTATGCAAATATTCCGAACAACCTTTAAAATACCCAGCATTCCCGAAAAATCCCGAAATTGATGCAAATAACCCGTAATTCCCAAAAATCCAGTAATTAGGTAAAATCCCTTTTCAAATATCCTGAAATCCCTTCCACATTCCTAGAATTCCCGAATTATCTAGAAATTGTTGCAAATATTCCGGACATCCCGAAAAATCCCGTACTCAGTCAAATGTCTCCAAAATACCCAGAGGTCCCGAATTATCAAAAATTGATGCAAATATCCCGGAATTACCAAAAAATCCCGTAAATAGTGCAAGTATCCCGAAATACCTTCCAAATTCCCATTATACCCGAAATATCCGGAAATTGATGCAATAACCGGTGCTCAGACAAACACCCCGAAATATCTTACAAATTCCCAGAATTCCAAATATATTCCGTTAATGGTTAAATATTCCGAAATACCTTCAAAATTCTCATAACAATCGAAATATCCAGAAATTGATGCAAATATCCCAGAACACCATCAAAATTCCCAATATACCCAAAATATCTGGAAACTGATCCAAATATTCCGTAAGTCGCGAAAAATGTCGTAATTAGTCAAATATCGGGCAATACCTTCCAAATTCCCAGCATTCCCAAAATATTCAGAAATTGATGTGAATATCCCGAAATTCCTAAAAAATCCCGTATTTAGTCAACTATTCCGCAATTACTTCAAAATATCCCGAAATACCTTCAAAATTCCCAAAATTCCCGAAATATCCAGAAATTAATGCAAATATAATCCCGGAATAACCCAAAAATGCCGTAATTGGTGCAAATATCACGAAATACTTTCAGAATTGCAAGATCTCCAGAAATACCCAGAAATTGATGCAAATATTATCCCGGAATTACCGAAATATCCCGTAATTCGTCATATAGCCTGAAATACCTTCAAAAACCTAGAATTCCCTAAATATCCAGAAATTGATGCAAATATCCCGGAATTCCCAAAAAATCCCGTGATTAGTGCAAATATCCCGAAATACCCTTAAAATTCCCATAATTTAAGGAATATCCAGAAATTAATTTAAATATCCCGAAATTTCCGATAATCCCGTAATTATTGAAATATCCCTGAATACCTGAAAAATTCGCAGAACTGCCGAAATATCCAGAAATTGATGCAAATATTTCCGGTTATACAAATATTCTGAAAACATTGATTAGTATATCTATATATATACATTTTTTACTGACACGGCGGCGGCGGTGGTGGCGGCTGCGGCGGCATACGGAAAGTTTCTATAATAATATAGGAAGATAATTGATTTATTCGATAAAATGATAGAATTCTGTTATAGTATTGTATCGTTTGGTTTTTAGACGCGTTCACGAATAAAAAATACTAATGTTTCGACAGAATAAAGTTTAGTTAGTATATAAAAGAGGTATTATATGCATTTATTATACATTTGATAGATATCATCTTCGATGGTTCAAGTACTCATAAGTGTTTGGAATGTTTTACAACTTACGCCAATAATATTTAATAATTATTATTACTATTGTCTTTTATTATTCTTTATAATTTTTATATGTATTTATAATTCACTCACTTTTAGTTTATTTTCAGTCTTGCAGCTTGGCTTTGGAAGAATGGTGACCGATGATTACCTCTTAATAGGTTGTTATCATGTGGTATGACGGCTGTTGGTAAGTTTCCTACAGCTGGTTACGGCTTTTTCCATGGTAATGGATATCAGCGGTTGATATTTTACTTGCTCGAAAGATTATGTTATTGTGTTTCTCTTAATTATTGGGTTGCGTGGCGTTCGAGTTTACTCTCCATGCGAATTATGTCAAGGTAATATTATTTGTAATTCTTATCTCATTTGTAATTCTTAGACTAACTGTGGTTTTTATATTAATTTCGATATTGCAGTTGCTTGGTATTATGTTTAGTATTTGTTCAAAATGTTCAAAACAGTAGATTATCGAGTAGATTATACTTGTAATAATTCACTAGCTTGCATTTTGAAATGTTAAACGCTCACTTTTAGTCGTAAAGTAATTAAAATATAAAAAGAAGAATACATATTTAGCAAGGGGAAATGTGAAAAGAGGGGTCAAAGACGCTATATTCGATACATCGCACGGAGCCGCTCATCGTAACAATTTCCTTTTTCTTGGAAAAAATTTCGAAGTCTGTAGAAGAAGAACTTTTTGCTACTGAGCTATTCGTTGGACACCCGGCATGTAAGTATGTTTGTGTGTCATACTTCATATTCGTATATTTCGATTCTAATATATTTATTTCGTTCGTATCCGACATTTCGGGACAGTGCATTCGGTACATAATTTATTTTCCTATGTTGGTAAGTGGCTGTCAATTGTGTAATAAATGTGAATGGTTGTGCTATTAAAAAGTAGTCGAACTAATTCGCACTATATAGCATTACGAAAAGTTCTTTTTTCTATGGTGCTGTACTGTTGTTGAGTCTTGGAAGAGACTTGCTCGCATATGCTATTAGTAAATATTAATTATTTATTTTTTGGGAAAGGTGCTACTATATGAGACTCAGCTCATAGAATTTGCGACTTTTATTATTGCATTTACTGTACAATTAAGAAATATATCCAAACTACTTCAATTGCTAACCACGTAATCATTTATTATTTTCACAACTCAATTACGATATATATTTTAACCTTTCTTTACGCAGATAGACAGTAGGTAATGCATAGTAATTTCCAATACGCTCAAATGAGATCCGCTTTAGATGCTGTTTCCAAATACCGAAGGAGCAAAAACGAGTTCATGTCAACGCGCCGAATATTCACCAGTCCGGTGCCTCCAGTCTCGATACCGCCCGTATACTACACAATTTTAAATAATATGTAACTAGCCATTCTACCTCGGTCGCTAATGCTCCCTCGGTTAGTATAATATTTACCATGCCATTTATAATTACTATAATATTTAGAGAAGTTACCAAAATATTTTGTACAATTTTTTACATTCTACAAATTATATATTTATTATTTTACAGTTCTTTTAATTTTGTTCATTACGATATTCATTTTATAAATGTTCATTAATTTTATTTTCTCAATATTTTCAACGAAAATGTTTCAAAATACGGCAAAAGTGGACCGATCTTTATACTAAAAAAACTAAATAAAACTATAATATTTCCATAATTTTTTCAGTTTTAACAAGGTGTTTGGTTTACTTTTCGTAACTTTAGAAACATTTCGGAAACTATACTAACATTTATTACTCAAAAATAATTATCTCAAACTTGTCTTAAAATGAGTTAAAATATACAACTCTATGTTCAAAAATAGGCCAAACTTTGTTGACGTTGGAAAAATGCTTCAAATATTACAGATTTGATAAACACCGACCCACTTTACTGCACACTTTCAAAAAATACCGAATTATTTCCACTCGGGTTACGTTCAATTATAACTATTAATGTTTGCAATCTAATTGTATAAACTTATTTAAATTCGTCTTATTTGACATCCTCGCTTCGCTCAGGCTACGAACTTCTATTCAATAAATATACAATAGTATAAATTCTGTTGATTACAATATTATTATAATTAGTTCTATTTTCTTTCGGCATCTACAGGCTTGAGAGTGTCATATTATAAACGTGATTTTCATACACTGTAACGGGGCGATCCTAGCCAGCGCTCCTCGGCGAGCACCGCTGTCGAGCTGCCGTGTCCCTCAATGTCGCGATATCGCACACGGACGTTAGCCGTGGTGCAAACACGATATCCCGGTGATGCGCCGCTAACACCAATAGCGATTCTCCACCGCGAGGAGAAATGCCGGAACCGAGTCACACTCGGGACAGGGGCAAAGGGAATATGCTTCCTGGATGCTCGTGCTTGTGGCAGTGCACGAGACTCGGCCGTTCAGAATGCGCGCCAAATAGGAGGTTGACGAGCTCGCAGAGGCGGCTTGGTAAGCGGGATAGGGATACGGGGTTTCAAGAATAACTACGCTAGAGTTTAACCCTTAAACTGCCAAAACGCCACTTCCGGTACACTGCTATTCGAGGGCCAATAACGAAGACTATATGGTGCCAACGAAATTTCCTGAAAAGTTTATTTATTATTCCAAAATGCAATTTAAACAAAAAAAAGTGATTATTCGTGTTTAATTTTTTTTTGTGATCCATTTTTCAAAGCTTCTTGAATCTGCAATCAACTTGAAACTTTAATAACCGGTGGAATAAATGTCTGGACTTTGAGAATCCATGGTTCAAAGATCGATTTTTCGTATAAGTATTTTCAAAATGGCGTCTTAATAGCAAAATTTTTGTGAAAACCTTCCTGAATTATTTTATAATAAATGATGCTTTTTTCGAAAAAATGTTCAGGAGTAAAAAGTTCTTGTAATCAGCCAAGGAATATGCCTGAATGTTTCCGAAGCGTTTTGAGTACTTTTTCGAACTTTGCATATGAACAATTTTTGCAAAATTCAAAGTTTTACTCAAATCGCTTCGGAAAAAAATCAGACGTATTTCTTGGCCACTTCTAAGAACTTTTTATTCTTCAAAATTTTTCCGAAATATGCACCGTTTTCAATAAAAAATTTCCATAGTTCAAAGCATCATGTGAGGGTAAAAAACCATGGAAACAAACATGGAAATTTTTTATTGAAAAACGATTCACATTTCGGAAAAATTTACAAGAATAAAAAGTTCTTAGAAGTGGCCAAGAAATACGTCTGATTTTTTTCCGAAGCGATTTGAGTAAAACTTTGAATTTTGCAAAAATTGTTCATATGCAAAGTTCGAAAAAGTACTCAAAACGCTTCGGAAATATTCAGGCATATTCCTTGGCTGATTACAAGAACTTTTTACTCCTGAACATTTTTTCGAAAAGAGCATCATTTATTGTAAAAAAATTCAGGAAGGTTTTCACAAAAATTTTGCCATTAAGACGCCATTTTGAAAATACTAATACGAAAAATCGATCTTTGAACCATGGATTCTCAAAGTTCAGACATTTATTCCACCGGTTATTAATGTTCCATGTTGATTGCAGATACGAAAAGCTTTGAAAAATGGATCACAAAAAAAAATTAAACACGAAAAATTACGTTTTTTTTTTTAAAATGCATTTTGGAATAATAAATAAACTTTTCAAGGAATTTCATTGGCACCATCATTCAGAGGAGATCTTAAGCAATAAAAATATGCATGTCTCAATTTTTTTTAATGTCGAATAATCTTCGTTATTGGCCCTTGAATAGCAGTGTACCGGTAGTGGCGTTTTGGCAGATTAAGGGTTAAAAGTTAATAAATTAAAACGTATATTCTAAGTGAACGTAAATATTTATATTATTTACATGCGCTCGGTTGCGCTACAAACTAATACGAAAAACGGGGTCGTACGCAATAGCGCGGCGAGTTCGCGGTGCGCGGGAAATGCGCGTTGATTGGCAACCGTCCCGTGTTGTCTAACCGATTTACCGCGTGCGCAAAG
This sequence comes from Theocolax elegans, assembly GCA_026168455.1. Lineage (NCBI taxonomy): Eukaryota > Metazoa > Arthropoda > Insecta > Hymenoptera > Cerocephalidae > Theocolax > Theocolax elegans. The sequence continues at coordinate 57,217,493 of CM047425.1, forward strand.
AGGCCGAGTAGCAAATCGCGCCTTATACTTTTGGTGCTCACTGCACTGTACTGAGCTTATTACGAGAAAGCTCAGCACCACTGAAAAATCAAAGAAAATTACTTTGCGCAAGGATGCGCCGGCTAGTTGATCAGTTCCTCGCTCGCTCTCTCTCTCACTCTTTCCGTCTCTCGCTCGGTCGTCGGCAGCGGCAGGACTTCCTCGAGCGTCGGGGAAGAGGCACGGCGTCGACGTATTGTACCGAGGATAATACCCTCGGCTCGGGCAGTGGGACAACACACGTGTACATACCAATCACGCACCAGATCTCTTTCAGGAGGATCTTCGTGAGGGCAATCGGATTGTATCATTTCCTCGCAACACGAGCGGCATAATGGAAAAATCTGTTTATCATGCTTTCTCATAGGTAGGACCGGATGGTACAAGTTTCTAGGTGGTTACACATCGCACATAATCAGACCGTTGATTTTTGATATATCGGTTGGGTATCCTAAAAGTTTTCGACATTCTTCAGCGCCTACATACAACTTTGGATGAGGTATACGGTATTTTCCTCGTTTACATATGTAAGGATACAGTGAGCATACATCGACGTATCAAATTTTTCCCCTTCGTCGCAGTCGTACACTTTCACCGTGTTACCCGTACGTCCACCAAAGAAAGCATTATGAGGATCTAACGGCTTCCGATCTATTAAATTGCTTATGTCTCGTAGGAATTGTTTCATTTCTTCACTTTGAGAAACTTTCTTGTTAAAAACGCACTCCAAAATTTCGATTAACTCATAATTATTAACTCTTATTTTTTTTAGAAACGGCGTTAGTTTTTTCGAATCTATCGTCCATCGATTGACCGTTTAATAAAATTTCATCTCTATTTATTTTATAACATCGCGGGCAACCATGCCAGTAGCATCCATGAAATTGAAGAATTATACCGTTATGGTTTTCGAGTTCTGCAAGAATGCAGTATCCGTCCACTAGAATATCTTCTATTATTTTTTTTCACGACAGCGACCAGCTTGTACAATTTCTCTGTTTAATTATTTTTTCTCCATCCAATATAGCCACTGAATCGCTTTGATAGATTGGTTATCTGCAAGTCGATATCCACCTACTAGAATTATACGTATCTGTTTCTTCTTCAAAAAATTTTTTCTATGCATACATGCCGAAGCGATTGTAGAACATTCCACGAATGGATCTACATCATTCATCATAAATGATGACCGAAAATTCAAACAAGCCTATCTCAGAATGTTCACGTCTTACTTACAATATTTTACAATTTCTTTTTCAAAATCAAAAATCTACCCAGTCTCTTGTTATTCTTCATACCATGCCAAAAAGTTTTTTCTTTCGGTAGGATGCATACTGTCTGGAGTATACATTTCCAAAGGCGGTAACGGCCCGATGCAAAATTGGTTTTCTTGTGTGTTCAATAAATGAGGAAACGTACCATTTTCAATTCCGGATAGACAATATACTTTTGGTAAGGTAGTCAGCGGGATGTGGAAATAATTCAAACTATCAATAAATTTAACATTTTTAAATTCCATCAAAATTATTTTCGAACCATTTAAAATTACTATTGGTTTAATGGATATATTTTAAATATATATTCACGTACTCCACAATGTGGATGTACACACACATCTGTTCGAAATATTACTATCTTCAACACAATAATTACAGACTTGTACTACGCACAAATTTGGGACATGTATTTTTTTCGGCATCATCCCATACCGATAATGTCTGCTCCGTTTCGAAATCGCAAAATAAGAAAATTGATTTTAAAGTTTGCTTATTGCGTTTGATAGGCTGGACGTAGCAAAAATGACCACTGGGTAATCGTTCATTACAAATATTGCAATACACAATACCGCATTCGTGTTTTTCTTTTCGATCATATGCACGTACCGTTTTGCAACAAGATTGACAAATCTGTATAGCTTTACAAACACTAAGATTCTTTTTGAATGACCCTTGTTTGAGATGATTGTCAAAACACACTTCACCAAAGAAACTTCTAAGACACACCGTGCATTTTTTAACATTTCATTTATATTGCATAATGGAATTTGCAGGCACTTATAACATTTTCGAGAACATCTATGGTCTTCAACATTTCTGTAAATTTTATTGCATGGTATGCAATAACCCCGACTGCCGCTAGCTCCAATCAAATTTAAAATTGGTTGGTAATGATTTGACGCCTCGTAGAACGATCAATATCTTTGATATGTAAAATGTGGATAATTTTTGTATGCTTATCAATCACGAATTCCGTGCCGTCATAAATAGGTATTACAATGCCTTGTTCAGCAAAAAATTCTTGAAAGCGATGAATTTCATTTATTCCACATCCCGTAGCAGGTATGATAACCTGCGCTAAAGTTAATACCAGCACCCTAGTACCAGTTCTAGGACAACCTCCTTTTGTAGGGGTCTTTTGGAATTTCTGATAGCTGTCCAATACTCATGCAATTGTCCTGAACGTATCTGTCCTCTAACGATATAAGCCAATGCTGTTACTAGAGACCGTGGTAAACATAAACTATCATCGTTTCTTATAGTCAAAATTGATTTTTTAAGTACACTTTGTTGTGTTAACTTAACTCTGCCACGACCAGAAACACTTTGAACAATAGCACATTTAGTCTGTAGCGAATCATCAATGTTAAAATTGTCCGCACTTTAAGCAGCACCGCGTAACATATTCCATAGATCTTTCACATTAAAATCACACGGAGAAACGTTCGGCGTAGCTTCTACACTTGAAGTATACGTGCTTCGCGATAAATCGTTCCGCGGGTGTTGTGCGCGTGTAAAATGTGTGTGCGCGTACGTATACTCGCGTGTATACGCCGTGCGCGAGACGAACAACGGTTGCCCCCCACCAACGCTCTGCAAGGGTCTTCTCGCACGATCACGAAGGTAATGTTTACATCATTGTTTATTGCATATTTGCAATAAACAATGATGCAAAACTCCCGAAATAGGTAAGTATTAATATAATCTTTCACCAAATCCCTCCGTTACCTTGTTTTAATTATATTTTCTCGATAATTAATTCCTGATTTTCCTTATCCTTTTTATCTATTCAACACCCAATATTTATATATTTTTCTCTTATAGATGCTGTTGTCTTGGAGTAGCTGACCATCCCGGGAACCCCGCCTCCTGCAGCAGAGAACCCCGGAGCAACCGACCAACAACTCCTCGACGGCATCTCCACTACTGTTCCTGGATAACCTCCGAACCAGGTAAGTGTACTTCCAATTATAATATATTGATAATAACACCTACTAATATTTATTATTTCTTTTTAGGTGCCCCCAATAATGACACCATCACATAGTATTAGTTTTTAACTTGTTTGAAATTTGATTTATTTTTTTCAATTAAGAAAGACTTAAAGGTTTATTGGATTATTATAATTTAACTGTATTTTCCACAATAGGGCTATTGTAATTTATTTGGCTTCCTATATATAAGAATTTATTTTGTAATTATTATTACATTTAATTAAAAAATAAATAAGTTGAATAATAAATAAATAACCTTTATAATAATCGCAATACGTATAGTAAACAAACAGAGTAGCCGCCGCGTCGGCGTCGAAAAAAAGTACAGCTGCTGCTCTAAAAAAAGTGTAGCCCTTGCATCGAATAGACGGAGTAGTGGCTGTACGCGTAAAATGTGTAGCAGTAGTGCGTATTAGGTTTACTGGCTACACCAAACAACGGGCGCTGCTGTCGCGCAGCATAGAGTATAGTATGCGTACCAAACTTTTCTCCGTGCAGATATAAGTCTGAATGATGACCATAAAGATCCGTGAACAAATCTTTCTAATTCAATAGTTACACCTATGAAATCAGAATCATTGCGATCGCCACATAAATGATGATGTAATTCATTGAGAGCTCCTTCCATCCACTCGTATATAATGGCGTTAGGTGGTGGTTGTAATATTCTTCCTTGAGCTTCTATTCCGTCCATTCCGAATCGTCGAAAATGTCTGTGTACTTGGTTTTCGATAATAAATCGTGAAGATTCATTTATTGTTTCTGACGCACCTTCACCTTTCTGTAAAACACCACCTTTGTAAATAAATTAATTTTAGTTTATAATGTTTAAAAATAAATTATAACGAGATAAAGAATAATACATACAATCATCTTCATAAGATAAACTTTCGCTATAAGTCGAGCAAGTGGTTGTGGATGAAGATTCTGCAACATCTTGCGTATCGCTGATTCGACAGCCCGATAGTACTGGACCGTTTAGGATTTTAAAAAAAAATAATTCTTTTGTTTCTGTAAAAATATAAAAATGACTATTTTCTAAGTCCGACATCCCTTCAAGAGATCAGGCCAGAGTTAATGGTTGCCAAAGATTGATTTTATTTTTTATTACGAACCTTTTGTAGATATTATTTACATTTTACCATTATATACAAATACAAAATTAAGTGCAAAAATAAAAACATACTCCTTTGGGCTGTGTCGATTTATAACTTTTATGGATTGTATATTAAATTATTTATAATACAATTAAATTAAATTATAATTATTATTTTTTACAAAAAGATTTAACTAATAATAAAATTTTAACTGTTATAACGGGGTACGGATTGAATATAAGGAATAAAAAAATCAACGAAGGTATCGGGGCGCGAACCTACGATCCCGGGAGCGCGAGGCAGATGCCTCACCACTGCGCTACCATTCGCAATTATCCCGGCTAGTCGACTTGGTCCTATCGACGAACGTCGCCGATAATTCAGGGACCTAACCTGCGCCGACATTCGAAATCCGTACCCGTTATACTGTTAATTACAAGAAGGTGTAGCTAATAACTAAATTTTAATTATTAATTACAAGAAGATTTCACTAATAATTAAATTTCAATTACTAATTATTATTGGATAATTTAAAAAAATTTGCACCAATTCAAAAGACAAAACTTTATCATCATTCATACACAAAATATGATTTATAACCTCTCGTAGTGCATTAGAACATACTTCTGTAGTTTCATGACACTTCATAAAACACAAAGTTGGCGCTGCCCTTAAATTCCATTTTTTTTAAAATTTTCAAATTTTAAAGACAAAAAATATTATGAAACTGACGATTGGTTAGACTTCCCAGTGAAAAAATAGTTTAAGTTTAGTTTCTCTCAAGTGATGTGCTTACAGTTTTTCACCACGTATAAATATTATGGTTCATCACTAAAATTTCTTCATGTAAAAATACACAAGGAAGTAGAACAATAACTCACAAGAACTAATACGTCTCCTGTAACAACACTCTTTTTTTGGTTTCACTTGCAGCCCAAAGGAGTGTATTTCTTCTCAAATGCGCATTCATTCACCAACACATTATTTCACCAAAACTTAAATGCAAGCATGCTGACATGAAACAATACACTACTATTATAAATTTTGCAGGTTATAACCTTAAAAATATACAACATATGATTTCTATTTCTCTGCACTAAATTATTAATCATATATATGCATACACATACACACATATAATATAAATGCGGGCGACTGCTGTTTTTAAAACAATGGAATCGGGAATCTCAGGATGCCAGAGTTGGGGGCCTGGCGACTTCAACGGTCGAATCCCCGCGACACCGAGAAACTCGGAGTCCAACGCATATGATTTCGACTTACGTACACTCCTAGAATATTGTGTTGTCACGCATTCCAATTTCAACACCCCTTCATTCAAAATTGATATAAATTCGTGCTATCGATGGAATCGTATTGAGACCATATATATCGGAGGTTTTGGGATGCCAAAAGTTTTTCCGTGTATATATCATGTTATATCTATAGCACTATGGACTCACCGATGCGCACGTCTGCCGGGGTCAAGGCCGGTCATGTTTTCACGGTCCAAGGTGGCCACATAACTACTTATGTGAAAAATTATTTTTTGTTTCAAGCTATATTAGCTAACACATGCGTTTAGCTAATGTAGACATGTCCAAGCTTGGTGCTCAAGAGAGCGTGAAAGCTCAAGTGTTAGAGCGCTCGCTTCTCACGCCAATCGACCGAGTTAAAATCCCGGCTCGGAAAGATGTTTTTATTCGATATTTAATGTTTAAATAATTAGTTTAAACATTAAAATAATCGGAAATTTCAAGATGTATGATTGTATTAAATTTCCTTTATTATTTTAGGATTAAACCGATTCAAAATTGCTTTCCGTAGTGTGACAAAATGGAACTGTCACATTATATATATATATGGGTGGATATCTGTGAAATCGAAGATGAAAAAAATAAATATTGCTATAACTGTGGGAATATGTTTTAGAGGTATCCAGTAGTTCTCCCGAATTTTTTCAGATTTTTTCGGGGCCTTATTTTAAGTTTTAGCACTTTTTTGCATTATATGCCCATTTTCATGAATTTTTAATTTGGAAATATGACATCTTTTGTAAAATTTTCTGACTTTTTCATTAAAAAAAAACTTTTAAAGTCATAAATGAATGCTGTCACACTCTTGGAAGCCATTTAAACCTTAAATACTGAAATTGAGCAATTCTTAGGACTCTGAAAACCAAATACTGTCTAAAAAATGTCTTTTTATTGTCAGAAACTGCATATAAATTTCCAGAGTGGGTCTTAATCATTAAAATCACTTTTGATTAAAATATCTGGAAAACTTACTGCGATTAAGAAATTTAACATGATATTATTTAATTGATACAGTATCTGTTTAGCTAAAAAAGGAGGAGAATTGTATACAAATAAGTTTAAGTATGAATTAAATTTTTTTATTTATTTATACGAATTTTGAACTAATAAAATATAATAGAAAACAATTACATGCATAGCATAAAATTAAAATTACTTAAACCATTAATATAAAATTATACCTATTTTATAATGATATGTACTAAATTGGAAAAGGTTTTCATGATTTTAGAAAACTCACTAACTACTTAAATAAGGCCAATAAATTAAAAAAATGCGTATTGATTAATGTATTCAATTTATGTTCTAAAACTATACATCTCAACAGATGCTGTTTATGAAGGTAAATACATACACAAGGGGATCGTCAAGCACTTTTCTTCTGTATAAAAGAAATGTCACATATTGTAAATGTATAACTATAATCGATTCATTTCACCTAACGTTAAAATGCAAACGATCCTATACCCATTACAGTTCATATAGTTATAAATGTTATACAGTTGGCAAAGAATCAAACACATATATTGCCTTCATAGAAAAGAAAATATAACGGTAAGCAAGTTACCGATCAGGTGAGCAACGCGAAAGCGAATATACAGCACTGCGCGCGCACCAACCTGATAGTATAGATATTGCACGCGCACGGTGTGGTTGTACAGACCGATATACCGCGTGTTTTATCGTGCCTATAAGAGAAGTGTTGATGGGTGTGATACGGTGTGGGTGCGGAGAGGCTTCCCAACACAGCCGAGCAAAGCCGTACGCCTGCACCGCTAATTCCGTCTACGGAAAGGAAAGACGAAAGACGGGTCCAGTTCGCCTATAGGAGTGAGAGAGAAGCAGATAGACGGCGGAGAGTTCGCGCGGCCGTTCCCGCCGTTTAAACGTATTTGGGGGGGTGTCTTGGAATTACAAAGGTGAGTGGTGCACCATGTTTATACCCGCGTGTCCCTAGTATTCCTGGTACAGTCCAAGGGAGGGAGCGTTCCCATCCTTCCCCCCTCTTGCGACAAATCCCACGCGGATACTTAGGTCGGTGGTTTGCGGGAGCCACTTCGCGAGAGACGGCGTGCGTGACGTAGGCAGCTCATACGTAAGAGCTTCTACGTCAGAGCTACTACGTCATACGACGTGACGTCACAACCCATGGGTTAAGCAACCGACCGTTCCCGGATCGGTTGCTAATTACGCGGCCGATATCGATTTTTTATTGATTTTTTCTTTGCTAACCTCGGGGATAGTCGACGGTGCGGTCCCCCTCAATCGTTTTTGTTGAATTTATTATTTATTTATTTATTTATTTATTTAATAAATTGACTCGGTGAGATTATCTATCTGACCGACTAACGAAATATCAGGCTTGTTAATCAATTTCCCGGTGATAATACTTTCCGACGAATACCGCCCTCTCCGGCGTATGATCTAGTTGGCAAATTTTGGGCATATGGTCCAACACACGGATTTAAAGCCAAATGAAGTGTTTGGCGTTGTTAACGGCATTGCACGGGAATCAAAGTGATTTCGGGCCGCATCGTGGGACTGTTATACTTCGGTTGGTAACAAATTGGGCCTAACCGGAGCCTGCACCCAGTATGGACCCAGTACCCACCCCGTTGCAAAAATGGTTTTCCAGTAACTTTAGTAGGGATGGAGAATTATAGAGCTTTCACTTAAATAACAATATGTTCTTATATATATACAAACATATTCAAAGTTGATTTGTTAAAAAAGTAATTCATTCTTGAAAATACCAAATGAAAAATGAATACAACGGCCAAATAGCATTAATATAAAAAATATTTGTTTCGATACAATACAATATCTAGGTATGCCAGGATTACATTCTATGATAATATAGAACAATGTACAAATAAGTGCTATGACCAAATATTACTTAAAAAGATAAACGAATGGATGCGATGACCACATAACGTTATATAAAAAAATTGATTCTGAAGACGATGTTCCGGTATCTCAGAGTATCCACTACGACAAGTGATATCATCTGTGGCAATGACCAAATAACATTACCTCGAAAGCAAAAAATTAATTGTAATTTTTTTTCGATGACAACGAAAAAATGTTGCAACGAATTTTTGGGAAGTTCCTTAAGGGGACAAGCCTGGGTTAAAACCTGAAAATACAAACAATTACTTAAGCATATGTAAAAAAGTTTTATAAATAATTTAAGGCTTGCAAATTTATATACTTATAATATACTATATTTACTTGAGTTTTACCTGATATAAAGTTGAAATCAAAACCATTTACTCTGCTCCGTAGTCCATGCTTGCATAACATCCATTTTTTGCCCTGAAGGTACTTGCCGCAGACTTTCTTCAATATGGGCCATCCGTATAAGTCCAGGTTGGAGGTAGACCATGTTAGACATAATCTAATCCACTTGAATGGAGCACTTTTCTGAAACAATCAAATGAACAAGAATTATTTATCAATATACACTATTTTTCCCATTTTTAGTCATTTTTATCAAATAAATTGTTTATAACTTACTTGGAAACATTTTTTAACTCAGTCTGCTCCATTCAAGTGGTTCTAAATATAGATAGCAAGGTCTCCTCAAAATTGCATCCAAATTGAATGATAGGATCCAAAGATATCCTGCGGCAACTGACCTAAAAAAAGAAAAAATAAGATTTTGAGATAAATGAGTTTAAAGTTTATTGTTCAAAATTGTTAAAAATCTTCTACATACTTACATAAATAATTGCTGTAGCTATTTCTAATAATTGAAAAGTATAATGTGATGGATGTAGGAAATTGTTTCCTACTAATAACCTCCAAGCGGTTACTTACACATCACTGAATCACACTGAAAAGAAAAATAGATTTTTATTAATAAAACATAGTAAATGATCTTACCAATGTATTTGAGATTTTAAAACTTCCCTTTTTTCATCACTTCTACAGAGCCATTGTGTGAAGTTCCATGTTGCAGTGAGCACCCTTGGTAATGAATTTCCAATCTCCAGTAGATGAATTGATGCTCAATGTTGACCCGCTCCATAAGATGTTTCTGCAATTTGTAATCTTTCCTGCCTTCTCGTTCTCCTTGACTCCATGGTGTTGGCTTCGACTTTCTTTTCTGCATGGAACAATCTTGAGTCGTTGCTCACTTTCACCCATTCATGCACAGAGTGTCCAGGGGTTACGCCAAACTGCTTCATGATTTTCAAATAAGCTGCTCTTCCATCATTGAAAATAGTCACAGCCGTATAAACACCAATTTTCAAAACTGTGAGGCCACTAAAAGAGGTTTTTGGCAACAATTTCCAAATGCCGCTGTTGAAACTTTCATTGGTGTTCTGTGTGTAACCGCCTACACATTTCTCCAACAGCTGAGGCTCAGTTAAACTCTCATAAACTGGCTTCAAAGTTTCCATTACAGCTGATGGCAAGCTGCTCTTGTGGATAAACTTTTTCTTCAAAGCCTTCGCTTTCTGCCACTGACACCAACTACTCACTCCAACCGGGCACAGATGATGTTGAGGCTTCTGATCAGTTGAAATTTTGTGGTAATACGTGGCCCATATAGCATCTGTCATTTCCTCGACAGAATCACTATGGGCTCTTATCGCATTACCATAGTACACAGTCAACTGATCAATCACTTTTGCTGTTAGTCTTCCCTGACCTCCAATAGTTTTTCCGTCAGCTAACTTTTGTGCACCAAGGTTTTTCTTCAGATTCCTTAGGCGGGTGCCCATTCTCTTCTGCACATGCCCAACACACTCTTTCTTCTCCACTAAAATGTCTCCATAAGGCTCAATCTCTAAAATTGTCTTGTACACTTTAGAATCACCATCACCAATGAACCGTCGATACATCACTCCATGTTTCTCCTCAGAGCACTGAAACATTTCAACAATCCCATCGACTTCCATTTTTCCAGCTGATCCTTCATGATTTGAGGAGCACTGAGCCTTGTGTTCTTCAATCCACTCCAAATAATCAGTCGAATCAGTCTTTCCTTCCCATCTTGAGCAAGCCAAACAGAAAGAATTTTTGATGGCAACGTCAATCACTTTGCCCGTATAATGCCCAATTATACTTGAAACTCCTTGGAGGGAAGAAAAGCCTCTTTTTCTATATGTGCCATCACCAGAAACAGTGAGTTCATTAGTATTTTCTGGCGTCAATTCTAATTCTTCTGTCGCAGCCTTGCTCATGGATTCCTCAGCGACTCTTTGACAAGCATCACTCAGCTGCTCGTTGATGCTGTCAAAATTACTGTGACTTATGGGTGGTGGTAAATCCATAATGCCACAGAAAGTTGCCAATCCTGCGTGTCCTTGTCCAAGAGCTCTTGCAGCCAAAACACTTCTCTTGTTGACATCATATGCATTTTTCTTCGGACCCAATAACTTGCAGGAATTAATTTGGTATCCTGTATGACACCTAGTGCACTTTATAATGAGCTTGAAGCCCAGGCCACGTACATCACTTTCTGTACACTTAACTGGTCCATGGCACTCTTGACAGCATACAATGTCTGTCAACACTTTATAAAATTCACTGACATCAATCAATCTGTATTGGGTTGATCCAATACTATGGCCTGCAGTATCCGCAACTTTTCTCACAGAAGCTGTCCTCAATCTTTTTGGTGAAGGGCTTCGCTCTTCTTTGTTGCCACGAAATCTCTTCTCTCTTTTTTTCTTTCTTCCAAACACTCTTTTCTTATATAATCCAGCTCCTGAACAACCAGATGTCCGACCACGACTATCTGGTAGTTTACTCGCTGATGCCATAGCACCAGTTTTCAAGTCCAGGAGGGCTTTTAAAAAGTTTTTAAAATTTAATCACTTGGGAAACTACAGTAAATATATAATATATATGTATATATATATATATATATATATATATATGTGTGTGTGTGTCTGTGTAGCACTCAAAGTAAAAAAATAAACAGATTTTACACTGCACTTCACTCGCGTAATCGAAAATCGCGATATCACAATGAAAAGCGCCGAAAATCGATAAAAGGATGCAACAGGTGTTTGTTTGTAAACAGAACAACTGTCACTGAGGTGATAAAGAAATCAGGTTATCTTTTACCGTACGTAGTTCGTATTTGCAACGGCAGAGAGCGCATGAACGCTGCCGCGGCGAATTTGAAATTTTATGCACGATTGTGAATTTTTCAAAAAAACCGCATTTCATAATTTTCGCTACAGCTAAAAGAAAAATCAAAATTACAACATGCGGGGCGGAAAATACTATTTTTAATAACATTTACTTTCGAAAAAAACAATAAAAAAAAAATCGATTTTTTCATTATTTTAACCCAGGCTTGTCCTCTTAATGCAATAGAGGATTTCAAAATAGGAAACATAATATAATTAGTATATTTGTTTCAATACTAACCTGTTTTTGCACCTCAATACTTATTGAAAGTATAGTATGACTCCTGCTTGAGTACTCATTTATGCTGTGTGTTCCCATAGATCTGTTCTTTATGCCTGTTTATTAGAAAATGACGTTAGGGTAAAAAATATAGTTAATTAAATTGAGATATAAATAAAGATTTTAATTTTTTTCTTTTGCTTTTATTATGAATTCATCGATTTCGAAAAACATTTTAATCCTAGAAGACAACGCGTGTAGCCACCTCCAAGTTAAATATAAACACATATTCGCTATTCGGGCCACAGAACTATTTTTACAGTAAAGTATGGAAATAATCGTTTACCATAAATAATGCACATTAACCCTTTCAGCGGCATATTAGAATGCAGAGCATATTACTATAACTCAAGGTGGATTCTAAGGTTTTTGGGGTCGCTGAATCCAAATCCAAGGTCTATTGTTTTGTATCAGCTCAGGATCAAGGTCATTTCAAGGTCAAATAAAAAAAATGTCATATAAATCATTTCCTACAGCTTGCATATACGTTTTTGGAGTTACTGAATTAAATTTCGGTATTGCCAAATAAGATATATTCGGAAATTGACACATGTTTTTGAACACAAAATCCACTATTGCCCGCGCGCGCGCGTGTGTGTATGTACGTAAGTCGGTGTATGCGTTAGTTTAGTGTATTTTTATGTGTGTGTATCTCAGACAGTTTGTATGCTCTTACCCAAAATATAACATCTGTACGTACACATACATATATGTGGGATTTACTTTTAGCAGGGGTAAATTAGGTTTCAGGGGTGGTTGTGATAATTGAAGAAAAAGCTATTTTACTTATAAACTAATAAAAATATAACGCATGCTTGTCTCGAATTTATAGCATACTTTATAATTTTTTTCCTATTTAGTAATATACATAAATTCATTACTAAATAATTGAACCTAGAAAAAAATTGAAACTTAAAAAAATTCTCACAAAAATATATGTTATTCCAGTAAGTCTACACAACACATTTAAAAAGATTTTGTATGAATATCTATGTTTTTGTGATTGCTTCCGAATTAAAATAAAAAAAAACAGCATTTTTCGTTAATCAATTGTTTATAACAATTCCGTACATAATAATTTGGGTTAAAAAACACTCAAGTTATCTAAAACAACTACTTTAAAGTCTAAAAAACCAAAGCGTCTATGAATGTAACGTCAATAATAAAAAAAATGATAGAAAAACCACAGAAAAACAAGTGGCATCCTGAGAGTGTCGCTGCCCCTGATAGGGTTAATAAACGTTCCTTATATGAGAAAGTAATACAAAAGTTTCAGAAACTGAAAATAATGCGAGAACATCGAAAACCTTAATTATATTACAAAAAGACGAATATCTAAAGGAGGAAGAACGTTATCGCCACGAAATTCGGAATATAAATGTGATTTTCCCAAGCCGCTGACCCAAATAAGGAGAAAGATGTCGCCCGTAAGGTGCCGACCCTCTTTACGACCAGGTTCGTCAGTGGTAGGCCAGGCGGAATGATATAGGCTTCGTGGGTTAATGATTAAGATGTTGAATCCTATCAAGCCGCACCTATGATTCTATCGGTCAAGCAACCCTCTATTTCGATCACGATGAACATAACGTAGGGGATGAGTAGCAATGTCATCACCGGGCCACCGACACATCCCAGCACACAGACACTGACCTTCTTCGGGAGTGTCGCTTATCGTTGGAAACGGTGACAGGACATAATCCCGCAGCGAGAGACGTCGTCTTGCTACAGCTGATGACAATCCTGGAGAAGAACCTCACCACTCCTTGGCCATAGTTCTTCTAGACGGGGGTCATCAAGTATACTTAGATTCCAAATTTTTATGAGCTTTCGCAGCGGTGAAACGTTTAACAGCAGCAGGCACCATTTTAGTAGCTGAATGTTTTGTTTTATTGTATGCAGAGACAATATTTGGAACACATCAATGTAAAGTCTTGTGTATGTATACGTAAAAAACCTCCACAGTCTTTATTTTACTGTTCTAATAATTCTTTCAGCAACTGCTGCTTTTACATCGGTACTGCGTACAGCTCTGTATATGATCCCTTCTTTTCGGACCACATCTTAAAATTTGCAAATCGTAAATTCTTATTAGTCTGCAGACACACAGGTATATGACCATCACAATTTTTGAGAACACGTTCAAAACCTCTAGCAACATTTTTACCGTTTTTTATATAACAAAGGTTCAACTCACACGTACTTGCAAACTCCATGTGTTATAGTTAACACAATCGTGTAATTATCGTTGTAGCTTTTTATTTGTCTCAAATCCATTAAATCAGCTTCCCAAACATCATCGATATTCCGAACATCGTTACTCCTCCTGTCAAATCTACGTCTAATCAATGTGTATTCATTGTACGCATCTTGTCTCTCAACCCATTTCGTCACTCTATGAGGATCAAACGACCTACGTATTGCTCGTATCAATTTGTCGGCTCCAGCATATGCTGCTGGTTCTGAGAGTCCGTAGTACAACCGTAACAATTCTTTATTTATTTTTCTTCATTTTTTCTACAATATTTTTACACTTTTTATTTTTTACTCGATAGATCTTCTTGTTTTTTTTATCCTTTTTCGTTTTTTTAATTCTGTTAAACAATTTTTCAAAGGTAATTTTACTAACCATATAGCAGACGGTCATTAGTACAAGAGTTCTCTTATCACCAGATGTGTCAGCAGCTAACATACGAGGAAAAGCGTGTTCAGCGTGAATCCGATCACCATTACTATGATTCGTATTTTTGTCAGTGTATGCGATATTGTGCTGGCGACACGCATCGTCCAACGGGTTTATACCAACTGCCCCGCGTTCTATACGTTCTCCAAGTTTTGTACCTGGACTACAAAATTTGTATCCAAGTACATGCATTTCGGAAGATAATAAATCTATTAGTGTATGCAACACGTTTCTTTCCTCTGTTTTCGAATTTTTACCATCTTTCGTCATTTCTTAAACAGACCATCTAATCTCTTTCATTTACACACTCGTGTAGGAGCAAAATTATTTAGAGTTTGAAAACGTACAAACATTTTTTTTCAAAACTCCTTTAAGTGCATAATTTTCCTCACCATTTGATAAGTTCACATTTCCGTGTAACCGTAAGGTAAATTTCTATTCAAATCGATAAATCTTCTCTTTCCATACACAGCTCTGCACGTTTTTGTCTCAGGTTGTGTAAGCACAATGTGAAATCTTGTACGGCGTATCGATTGCGAATTTACGATTATAGACTCTCTATCATCCGTTATCATCTATCGAATATATTCATAATTTATCGATTGTTTTGCATCGTAATTCAGTCTGAAACTTTTTACTTTGCATGTACAATGCTCATTACCGTCGGGTGTTTTATAATTGTAAGCATAAAATTTTGGACTACCAGATATAAAAGATGTAATGTACGAACCTGTACCATATTCCGACATTTCATCCGTTAGATCTCCAAGCATCGTGCCGATTAGTATATCATTGATATCGGGTTTACTAACGTAAAAAATAGAGTCCGTGTCATAGTTTAATACACACCGACCCATCTCGTGCCAATAACCAAATAATTTTAAACGCGCTTGAGCAGACGTAAACGCAGCTATTGAGTAACTTTGAGATAAACAAAGTATAATGTTCGATATGCTGCATAAAGTAACTTTAATTACATTAATTCCTCAAATTAACTACAGAACATTGAGTAATAAATCGATTAAAAAAAATTTAACTGTATTATATTCGTCTTGAAAAATCAATCCTTATTTTCCGACTCAGTTTTTCTCTAGCAAGCTTGCCAAATGTGCTAAAATTACTTGAATACCACGTGATGAATTCCATAGTATCAGGGCATTCGTAATTTTTTAGATTGTTGCAAATAGAAATAATATTTTTTTTAAATTATTTGAAACCAACGACTTAGATTATTTACATATTCTACTATTAATGGGATGAGTTAAACTAAGAATAAAGTTGTGGTATAGCGATGCTGCTTATAGTTGTCCCAAAAATTGTAAGAATTATTAACCCGTCGGAGGTTCCGTCGTAGCGACGTTAAAATGGCTATATCGCCGAT
The DNA here is from genome assembly GCA_026168455.1 of Theocolax elegans. NCBI lineage: Eukaryota > Metazoa > Arthropoda > Insecta > Hymenoptera > Cerocephalidae > Theocolax > Theocolax elegans. Next base: position 57,233,703 of record CM047425.1, read on the forward strand.
TTATATTTATTTAGGCGCCTGGCGATATTACAATAGAAAATTATAAAAATTATCAAAAATAACCCGACAATGACCCTCCCAAATCCGCTAGTCTAGGGGCAATTCATATGCCCGTGTTATTTCGAGGTCCTCGATTCTACCCTAGTGTTTCCGAAGCATTTTGACCTGCTGAATCCGAATTTTTTGGGTAGAAAATCTGAAAATGGCGCCTATAATTGTTATTAACAATTTATACACAAATTGAAAAATTGGGTTTTTTGCGAAAAAAAATGCTATCATATTCTTTGAGTTATTTTGAATAAAAAAGATTCCTACTAATTTTACGCTAAAGTGCAGTCCAAAGCTGCAAAAAATTCGGAAAGTTTAAAAAAACGTGAATTTTCACAAATTTGACGATGTACAGCTCAACGTATACTGCATTAATCTTAACGTAATTCAGCTCAAATTAAAGATTAGAATATATATTTTAACTTTACATAGGCGCAAGATGATATTTGCAATGAGCTAATTACTTTCTGAGCACTGCAATAAGCACTATTTGCGCGCGCGCTCACGGGTTCCCGCAACAGAGTTCGGTGCCGGGATTGCGAGTCGATCAGCTCGGCTGCTCTGCATGTGTTTTAAATTATTTTTTTCTATTTTGCTTAATTTATATGCATGTATATATACGTATGTGTATACACACACACACAGACACACACACACACACACAGACACACACACACACACACATACACACACACACACACACACACACACACACACACACATATATATATATATATATATATATATATATATGATAACGAAATTATTTATAAATTAAATTTAATAAGAGAAATTGTGCTTACTGCAGTGCTCAGAAAGTAATTAAATCATTGCAAATATCATCTTGCGCCTATGTAAAGTTAAAATATATATTCTAATCTTCAATTTGAGCCGAATTACGTTAAGATTAATGCAGTATACGTTGAGCTGTACATCGTCAAATTTGTGAAAATTCACGTTTTTTTAAACTTTCCGAATTTTTTGCAGCTTTGGACTGCACTTTAGCGTAAAATTAGTAGGAATCTTTTTTATTCAAAATAACTCAAAGAATATGATAGCATTTTTTTCGCAAAAAACCCAATTTTGCAATTTGTATATAAAAATTGTTAATAACAATTATAGGCGCCATTTTCAGATTTTCTACCCAAAAAATTCGGATTCAGCAGTCAAACTGCTTCGGAAACACTAGGGTAGAATCGAGGACCTCGAAATAACACGGGTTGTAGTATTTGCCCCTAGACTACGCGTCTCAGATGGAATTCCGACAGCTAACCGCTTCGGAATCAACAATCGATAAAGTACAGGCGTATTATTAAGTAAGCGCTCACGAATTCAATTTCTGCACGTTTACAACATTTTTTATTATTCATATCAAAATATTCATACAATTATCGACACTGGTTTATAAATCATGACGCGCTCGTGACCGACTGGTACACGTGCACACTATCACTCACACACCCTTCCGTCCGGTGATAATATTAATAAAATAATAGAAAATAATATAATAAATTCTACTTAATACTTAATACTACATAAAACTAATAAAACTTAATACTATGTAAATATTTTCTAAATAATAATGAATTTAGAAATAATTTATAGGAAAATAATCATAAAGTATGCTATATTCATACCATAATAAACGAATACATTACACAAAAATAACGAACTCTTACAAAAACGTTCAATAATAATACATAATACGGGCTTAATATTATAATGGACTGATACTTATCAAAGTAAGTGCGGATTCGGCGAGATGGCTCATTCCTCGGAATTGCCACAATTATTTAAATAACGCGTGAATTCAATAGATGGACGCCGAGAAGATTCAGCCAGTCAAATAACTTTATACAGATCGTGAAAATCCTCCAAGGCTTCAGATCCCAACCTAGGGTAACTGGGTGCGATAACACTCGTTCGGTAGTTCCTGAGGAAGAGAGCGAGATTGACACATAATATTTGCGGATTTTAATTATATTAGACGATTCTTTCTGATATCGATAATTTAGTGCCCACATTCATCGAACGTCAATAATCATGTGTGATGTAGCAACATCACTGGGCGTCGGCTGGAGAATCGTTGCTGGTGCGTGCACCTGCGCGCACCACTCCGCGGTAGTACCCGGGTACTATTCCCGACGGTGGGGATCGCGCACACCCTGGGAAACGGTCGCGAGGCACGTTGTTTAAGTGCCGGTCCGCGCTCAGTTGTCGCCATCTTGAATTGATCTAGATTCAAGCGCGCGCACACTGAACACACGGTCCGCGCTCGTATCGATACGGGGATCGCGCGCATATAGTCTAGGGAATTTGGAACGCGGATAGTGGGGGAAACATGTGTATAATGGTAAGGAGATAAATTTATATTTGAATTTCGCGCTGTTAACTAGAGAATAATTTATTGATCTATTGAACCAATCAATAGATGGTTTTATTAGAGAATAATACTTCCGTATGGGTAAATATAACAGCATATTACGTTATATGACTGTAATTAGTTGTCATTTTTATCTGTAGTAGGGTAAATACGGGTAGCTTTATTACACCTGTGACGGATACGGAAGGGTTGGAGAATTATAATATTGCCGTATCCCTCACAGGTAACGAGAGAGAGAACAGATAGGGATATTAGGAGATTGAGGGAGATAGAAAATCGGGGAAGAAGTTTGGCGTGGCTCGGAAAACGGATCCTCGCCATTCTGATCATATTTACCGTACAATCCAGTACTGTTATTCTGATCCTATCGATCTTCCATATAGTAGTGTTTCTATATATTCTGATCATATCTACCGTACAAAGTATTGTTTTTTCTGAGTCTATCGATAAAGAGATTTTGGAGTGAAATTACAGCAATAACAGATTTTTGGCAGTTTCTTTTGCTTTTATTAAGGAGGATTTACTGAGGATTAAGTAGCGATTCCGATAATATTAATTGCCAATAGGGAGAAAATAATATTGAATATTATTTATTATTTTATTGATTTATTTACATCTGATTGGTGAGTTATTTTAATTATTAAAATAATAATTGATTTATTTAGTGGGGACAGCAAGGATTAATTCAGTGCGTGTATTATTAATAGAATAAATTATTTATTCGATTAATTTTAAATTAACGTTCTCTCTCTCGTGGTTAGTGGTGCCACGGGATCTATTATTAGATCCCGTAATATAATTATATATATCTAAATTTTGTTAAGGTATTAATATTCGTTATCGCGGTAATAGGTATCCGGAACTATTTAGTTGATTCAACGGAACTTCCTCTGGGTGAGTCCACCGGGTAATCAGGACTGATAAATTCATATTATTGTTTTTTTCTTTTTCGATGATGTTGGGATCCGGATATAATTTTGTTTAAATAATATTTTCTTAGTGGAATTATAAACCAGCATCACACATGTTACAACTACTAATTCTCCGCTGGATCTGGATTTCCCAGGTTCGATTCCCAGCCATATTAGATACATATAGATACAAACACCACTGGGGAATGTATTTTCAACAAGTGATTTCTTTACAAAGACATTGTATGACTTCCGTCACTAATTAGCACCGATTTGGGAGCATAAAAAGAGCGACATTAAAAAAAAACTATTCTGTTCGACAGGACGATTATGTGGCGAATGAATGAGACCAGCTTCTTCATCCGGGTTGCGGCATGGCTTGATCCTCCCGGTTTTTATTTATTTATATCCAAATGTATTTTTTAAATCTGTTTAACTATTTTCCTCGCCATTGCTTCCATTTCCAATATATCTTTATTGAAGTTTTAAATATTTTAAACAATAGAAATATTTGCGGTTTAATTAATTTATTTTCAGCGCTTGTAAAAAGTATTAAATGTTGCACCATCAGATATTTTACTAATATGCTCATCAATGTCATTACGAAAAGAAAAATTATTATATCCGTAAAATTATAACGTGGAAAAACAAGGTGAGAAATCACCTGAAAAATTAGATGATTCCTCACGCCAATATCTCAGGTTCCGAAAATAAGAGAAAAAATTTTTAAGTTTTGTTAGACAAAAGTATTATTAAAAAATATGATATTTTCTCTTTCTTATTATATATATTACAAAAATCTAATAAAACCTAATAAAGCTTAGAAATATTTACGAAATTTTAAAAATAACTAATAAAATCTTATAAACATTACCAAATTTTTTAAACTATTACTAGAGTCCAAAATCCGCACTTTACAAAGTGTTATGAAAATCTAATGAAAGCTAATAACTTTTATTAAGTATTTATAACCATTATACGCATATGATTATTTCCGCTAGAGTATAAATAATCAAGGTCAATCATTTAACAAAGTTGGTTTATAATTATGCACACCTGTATTTAGCCATGGACAATTATACGTAGCTTTACCGAAAACAATATCAAACACTAATTTAAAAGTATTTATAAATAATAAAAATGATGATAAAATAATAAATAATAAATATAAAAAACAAATTCTTAGTAAAAACACAAATATTTATACAAAAAATATAGTTTACTCTGAAATATTTGAAAATTAATTAATATAAATAATATTATACTAGCAACAGATACCTCGCTCGCTAACGCTCACTCGGTTGTATTTTGATCGTGCTTATTTTAGATGAGTATATGTAAAATAGTTACACAGCCTTTTTTCTTTAAAGTTAAATGTGACATTTTTATGTTCATTTTTTAAATGAAAAACATTACATTTTTTAAATAATTAGTAAACCAATTGGGTTTATCAAGGCAGAAATTGCATTTTTATAGATACACCAAATTCGCTGTGTAAAGTTGAAGTTTATATGCATATAAATTTAAATTTTCTTGGATTAAAGCCCTTCGACAACTTTTATCCTGCAAGGAGTTTTTTGTATTTGCACCTGTTTTAAGCCTATTTTTGATAATATTTTAATATTTTACTTAATGAATGTGTTAAAAATCATCAAAAAAGAATATTTTTTATAATATATTTTATAAACATGCCATTTCACATAATATTTTATAAAAATTACAAAAATATTTTTATAACCGTACTCTACCCTTAACACGAACAATGATAATTTGCGCATTGTGAAGAGGATTATGGTATAATTAATGTGGTGACTGAGATGTCGTTTTTGTAAAAAAAATTGAGAAATAAACAAAATATGATAGTTAACTACCAAAGTTTTAAAATTAATCAAAATTTCTTTAAAATTACATGTAACTACTATTGTACAGACGATTGAAAAGAGTGTGAGAACTCGATATATTTTGTGTCGACTTTCCAATATTTTGGTTTTTTAAAAGAGGTTATAGATTAAAGAAAACACCAAAGACAGAACTGGAAATAAAGTTCAACTGAAAACTTGATCATCTAATGACTATCAATTATTTCGTGACATTCAAAGAATCCGTCAAATGTCAATCATTCGTGAGATTTCGACTCCATTTTCATCATTATTGCAGGGGTCCTTTATAGTATATGAGCGGGCAATCGTTTCAAAAAGGCGTCTCGAATCTTGATCTCGCGTAGACGAGTTACAAAGATGTGAGAACTCCATATGTTTTGTGTCGACTTTCCAATGTTTTCGTTTTATTTGATAATTTTAAATAACTATTTATACATTATTGGATGAGAGTGAGGCTCTTGGATAGTGTATTTGATGAAAACCTTATGTCGTTTCTGCAGACCAAGACATGTTGTACTGAAGTCATTTAGATTTTTCGTGTATAGTTATAACACACGCTCCGTAAAATATAATTATGCTTCCAGCGTTAGCCAACATATGAATATTGTATTCGACTCCTACGGCGAGGATGTGCTGGTAAGGTATACATTTCAAGAATCATATATTTTTTCAATGCATGATCCATTTAATAGTAACATAATAAGGGCTCTGTAACAGTGTAAGTTAAGGATAGAAAAGTATACTGTTAAATTTTGACGCTAATAATGATAGAATTAATACAAAAAGAAAATAAATATGACAAAGAGTAAAAAATAAGTATATATATATATATATATATATATGGGTGGTTCTCTGTGACATCGAAGATGAAAAAAATAAATATTGCTATAACTGTGGAAATATGTTTTAGAGGTATCCAGTAGTTCTCCTGAATTTTTTCAGATTTTTTCTGGGCCATTATTTTAAGTTACAGAGAGTCAAAGTTGACATTTTAGCACTTTTTTGCATTATATGCCCATTTTCATGAATTTTTAGCTCCCAGGGGATGCATTTTTCACTAAAAACATAAGTATGACTATTTTTGTAAAATTTTCCGAACTTTTCATAAAAAATACTTTTAAAGACATATATGTATGCTGTCACACTCTTGTAAGCCATTTAAACCTTAAATAGTGAAAATCAGCAATTCTGCTCCGGACTCTGGTAATTTAATACTGTCTAAAAGATGTCTTTTTATAGTCACAAACTGCCTAAAAATTTCCAGAGTGGGTCTAAATCATTAAGATCACTTATGGTCAAAATATCCGGGAAAAGTGCCCGAAATATTAATAGAAATGTATATTTGTTGCCTTATAACGATGAATCTATTAGCATGATTATTGCAAAAAAATTTGTGCACTTACCTTGGAGTGGTAGAAAAGTATCTTCACTTGTTTCAGTATCTATCCAATCCCCTGTAAGCTGCTAAAAATATAAATATTATTATGCAAATGTAAAAAATTAATTTTTAAACATTTATAATGCTGGATTTTTAGTTTTACATCCCTTACAAGAATTATAATACTAATCTGAAGGATTACTATAAAAGTATCAACATTATTATTATTATTATTCAGCAATACATTGTTTAGATTTCACAAACTTGTCACTGTCACGTTATCATATTATTCATTATAATTATATATCCGATTTATTTATATATCTTTTGTATTAAATACGTATATTCAGTTATTGTAATAATGATGTTTATATATTTATAGTAATCCTTGAGATTAGTATTATACTTCTTGTAAGAGATGTAAAACTAAAAATTCAGCATTATAAATGTTTAAAAATTAATTTTTTACATTTGTATAATAATATTTATATTTTTAGCAGCTTACAGGGGATGAGATGGATACTGAAACAAGTGAAGATACTTTTCTACCACTCCAAGGTAAGTGCACAAATTTTTTTGCAATGATCATGCTAATAGATTCATCGTTATAAGGCAACAAATATACATTTCTATTAATATTTCGGGCACTTTTCCCGGATATTTTGACCATAAGTGATCTTAATGATTTAGACCCACTCTGGAAATTTTTAGGCAGTTTCTGACTATAAAAAGACATCTTTTAGACAGTATTAGGTTACCAGAGTCCGGAGCAGAATTGCTGATTTTCACTATTTAAGGTTTAAATGACTTACAAGAGTGTGACAGCATACATTTATGTCTTTAAAAGTATTTTTATGAAAAGTTCGGAAAATTTTACAAAAAAAATCATACTTATGTTTATAGTGAAAAATGCATCCCCTGGGAGCTAAAAATTCATGAAAATGGGCATATAATGCAAAAAAGTGCTAAAATGTCAACTTTGACTCTCTGTAACTTAAAATAATGGCCCAGAAAAAATTTGAAAATATTCAGGAGAACTACTGGATACCTCTAAAACATATCCCCACAGTTATAGCAATAATTATTTTTTTCATCTTCGATGTCACAGAGAACCACCCATATATATATATATGGGGTATTCCACGTGAAGTGGTCCGATCAAAGTTTTAAAATGAGCCAAATTATGGGTACACATTGCAAATGTTTTTAAGAATATAGAAAAAAATTTTTAGGTACTGGTATTTATTAGTTCAAAAGTTATTCTAACCTCAAAAAGTGAACTTTTTCCATTTTTTTTCAACACCAGCTGGGTTCATCGCTATTTAACTCAAAATCTATCAACTTTTACTATAGAACATTATATGTAACATTCGTTGCTAATTATGTCTAGAATTTATCCTTCTGGGTTAGAATTTCTAATTTCAAGGTAAATGATAGATAAACTACATGTCAATATTCAACTTGAAAAAAATCTAACTTCGCCACAATTGATTTTTTTATCCAACAGTCCGAAAGAAAGCTTGGAGCAATACCTTTCAAATGATCTGTAGCATTTTTATGGCCTTCAATTCTGTAAAAAGTTATGATAATTTAAAGAAAGACGAAATTTTTTTAAAAATTTAAATGGGAAATACCATGTTAATTTTTGTGAATTTTTTGTCTTTCTTTGAATTATCATAACTTTTTACAGAATTGAAGGCCATAAAAATGCTACAGATCATTTGAAAGGTATTGCTCCAAGCTTTCGTTTGGACTTTTGGATAATAAAATCAATTGTGGCGAAGTTAGATTTTTTTCAAGTTGAATATTGACATGTAGTTTATCTATCATTTACCTTGAAATTAGAAATTCTAACCCAGAAGGATAAATTCTAGACATAATTAGCAACGAATGTTACATATAATGTTCTATAGTAAAAGTTGATAGATTTTGAGTTAAATAGCGATGAACCCAGCTGGTGTTGAAAAAAACTGGAAAAAGTTCACTTTTTGAGGTTAGAATAACTTTTGAACTAATAAATACCAGTACCTAAAAATTTTTTTCTATATTCTTAAAAACATTTGCAATGTGTACCCATAATTTGGCTCATTTTAAAACTTTGATCGGACCACTTCACGTGGAATACCCCATATATATATATATATATGGGTGGTTCTCTGTGACATCGAAGATGGAAAAAATAATTATTGCTATAACTGTGGGGATATGTTTTAGAGGTATCCAGTAGTTCTCCTGAGTATTTTCAAATTTTAAAAAAATCAAAGGTGGCGCACTTGCACTTTTTTTAAGTTGAATATTGACATGTAGTTTATGTAACATTGACCTTGAAATTAGAAATTATAACCCAGAAGAATAAATTCTAGATATAATTAGCAACGAATGTTACATATAATGTTCTATAGTAAAAGTTGATAGATTTTGAGTTAAATAGCGATGAACCCAGCTGGTGTTGAAAAAAACTGGAAAAAATTCACTTTTTGAGGTTAGAATAACTTTTGAGCAAATAGATTCCGGTACCTAAAAATTTTTTTCTGTATTCTTAAAAACATTTGCAATGTGTACCCAAAATTTGGCGCATTTTAAAATTTTGATCGGACCACTTCACGTGGAATACCCCATATATATATTGTGTTTGTGTAAAAATAATTATTATAGGTTATTATAAAGAAGGTGTGTGTGCGTGTGTTCAGAAAGAAAGTGAAATATGTCCATATATTTAATATATTTAAAATGCACACACATAAAATAATTTCCATTTGGGGGGATATCGTAATTTTAAATAAATTGATGTAATATAATGTGTTTACAGAATACATAAAATATAAGCATGTTATATACTCTCATAAATTATATTTTTCTTTAATGGCGATGGTAACATTTTTTATAAAGTGGTATATAATACTGTCGTTGTGTTATATATGGTTTTAATTTGTATGTGAATGTAGTATTATTTTAAAGTGATGGTTTTTATAATGCATATTTAAAAATATTGGTATTTAATAGAATCTGTATAGTAATTGTTAATATAAAATTGAGTGTTATGAAAATCATTTTTTACGCACGTTGGGTGAGTGATTGTATCTAAATGGCGGCTCTGTCGAAATATTATATACATGATATATGCAAATATAATTCTAATTGTAAAATTTTAACAAATTTAAGTTTTTAAATAATAATTTTAAATACCTGTTTATACGTTATTATAAGAATTAAACTTTCGGTCGTTGTATTTTGGGAAACTCTGATTCTTTTTTGAAGTCTGTAAGTTTTGTCGAACGGCAGGCTATTATCAATTATTTTGCATATTTATTTTAATGATTCAGTAGTAGTAATATTTCAATGGATTTTTCTTATATTTCATTTTTTTATTTATTATAACTAATGTAATGATTTGTCATTTACAATATGATATGTTGCAGCCGATTTTCAATTGTATTTTAATGATTTTCAGCGCAAACAATTATTAATTATTTTGCATATTCACTTTAATCATTCAATAGTTGTAATATTTTAATGTTTTTTTTCATACTTCCATTTTTATTTATTTATAAAATTTATATAAAATGTGTATAAATTTTCGTCTACACATTTACAATACTTTTTTAAACACTATATTGTTAGTGTAAATTTTTTGTTTATTTTTTAATGTATCATTCTCTATTTTTGCATTGTTTAACAGTAATATTTTTAAATTTTTTCTACTTTTAGCTGTTGAAAGAGCTACGTATAATTGACCATGGCTAAAAATTGGAGATGGTAAATAGATACCAACTTGTTTGTATGACTGTCCTTGTGATTTGTTAATAGTCATTGCAAAACCTAATCGAATGGGAAATTGTTTTCTGCGCATGTTGAATGGTATATCTTCTTTAGATGGTGACAAAGTGATTCTTGGTATTAAAACTAATTTTCCAATTTTTTTTCCGCTTATAATTTCTGCTTTAATTAAATGTTTCATAAGTTTTGTTACTAATAATCTTGTTCCATTACAAAGACCTTCATTCACATTTAAATTTTTAGAAGAATTACTATTGCACCTACTTTTAATTGTAATTTATGTAGAGGAAGTCCATTAGGTGTAGGGGAATTAAGAAATTCTGTAGGTAACATGACATCTAAGTTTTCTCCATTATCATCTTCTGCAGTATCTACACTTAAGTATTCAATAATTTGCCCTTCCATTATAGCCAAAATTTTATTATTTATTTCAATTACGTCATTGTTGGTGAAGGCTAATATAACTTTATCATTTAAATCTTTATCATTTATTTTTATTTCGTTTCCAAAAATTTCTGCAATGATATCATTTTCTTTTGTTATTAAATCAAAAGGGATTTCAAGCAGTTCATTTTCTTCTTCATACATATTTAAACGTTTACCTTCACCTACATTTATTAACCATTGTCTAAAATAATTGTCATTATCTGTCACTCGAAGATTTTCATTTAGTGTCATACGTATAAAATTCGGCCATAAGTAACTGTTTTTAACTGAATTTTCAATAACTTCAGTACGACTACCATGTCGTATAACTGGTAATGTTTGCCTAAAATCGCCTGAAACAACCAACATTTTACCACCAAATATTTTTTTATTATTACATATATCTTGAAATAGGGGATTGACTGCTTCAAAAGCATATTTCGATGTCATAGATATTTCATCCCATATTATAATTTGAACTTCTTTTAAATTTTTACCATCTATTGAATTAGATTTAATATTACATATAGTACATTCTGTGATATTAAGTGGTAGTTTATAAATGTTGTGTGTACTGTTTTCCCGTTATGTAATAAATTTGCTGCAATCCCTGTCCAAGCAACACATAAAAATGAAATGTTTGAGAATTTAAGATAGTCTATTAGAACATTAAGTAAACAGCTTTTCCCACTTCCTCCTGGTCCATCAATAAAAAAGCTTTTTTTGTCTTCAATTTTTAAATGTTGCACGATAGTATCGAAAATGTCTTTGGTACGATTTTTTAAAGAATTTACTTTGACGTTTATTTCAGTAAATGTGCAACTTTTGTTATGTGTTGTTGATTTATCAGCATAATCTTCTATAAATGTAGATATAACGGGTAAATTAAAATTATTTAAAAAATATCCATTCAATTGTAGGTTCTTATCAATAATGTTTAATGCTAGGTTTTCATCAGCATTTTGTTCATATTTTGGGTGGTAAAAAAAGTGTTTCTATTTTTCGTACAAATCTGTGAAAAATACAAATATATGCAAATAATTCACAAAGAGCAGTAGGAAAGTGTAATTGTGTTGATTCTTCCAAACATCTGTCCCATTCTTTATCTTCATTAACCAAATGCCTAGCTATAGAAGCTTCATAAAATGTAGAATAAATTATATCATCAACAATACGTAAATCCTGAAATGATGATACTCCTTTGACATGTAAAAGTAATAATCTTATAAAATATCGTTTTCGATCCTTTGGATTCACTAAATACATTCTGCTTAATACAGGTTCTTTTGTTTTTTTTTTCTTTTATTCCATGTTTTTGAATTATTATCAAATACATAATTTAATGGTATTTCGGAATATAAATAATTTCGTGCATCAGAATCGATTTGATTTAATTTTAAGTATGCTGTTAATGTCGTTTCTACATTTTTTTTTAAATTTCTGTTTCTTTTCCTTCTTTAAAATACACTTCTTGTTCATCTTCATTGTGAATAGCTAATCTTATTATGGTATGTGAAAGTTCGTGTAGAGGGTATTCTAATAGTATTATATTCATTGCTTTCAATATCTTCATCATGAGTTAAATTAGAACTGTCTTTTGATCTGATACCTGTGTCACGTATTTCTATGTTCGCACAGTCATGTCCTTTATAACACTATTTAAATAAGTATTTTATACATTGGACTGTTGAGCATACTTCGACATTAATGTGACAATTAAATTTTAACAATAAATAAGGATAATACGAAACAACAAACCGATTATCAGCTATTCTATTGTGGTATTTACCTTATAATGATTTTTTTGATATAAATAAGTATATTTTATACATTGGACTGTTGAGCATACTTCGACATTAATGTGACAATTAAATTTTAACAATAAATAAGGATAATACGAACAACAAACCGATTATCAGCTATTCTATTGTGGTATTACCTTTATAATTGATTTTTTGATATCATTTTTCTTATATATAATGGATATTCTGATGAATTAAAGTTGTTTTGTTATTAAATTTTTTTGGAAAATTTTTTCGTACATTTTTTTGTGTCTTTACTCATGCAAGGTGAACTCATGTTTTGCTCTCCACAGGGTCCATGAATCATAAACTGTTTTACAATATTATACAAACGTGGATAGATATCTTCGTTTGGAATTTCTGCGTTTATGAGTTCATCTACTTTTTCAGGAGTATTAATTTTATAATTTTTATCTAAAAATTATAGCATATGCATGTGAGGAAGTCCACGTTTTTGAAATTCGATAACATAAGTGTAGGCGATACAATTTCCTAAAACACCTTGCTTAATTACCAATTCTTTAAATTCTTTTATTTTTTGATGAAATACCTTAAATACTAAATCTGGTCTATCAATTACAGTTTCATATTTTTTTAAATGTTCAGTTATTTCTTTTCAGTTTGGATTACATGTCATTGTTATACATAAGTCAGGTTTTCCGTAACGATTTACTATACTCAATGAGTCAATGTAATTTTGTTTTAGGAATCTTGAACTTCCAACAAAATTTGATGGCAAAATAAACATTTTTCCAATTTTTATATTTTCAGATTCTTTTTTCTTGTGTAAATAATCCATTACGCCTTTATAATAATCGCTTCTTAAAATATCTTGGTTTTTCTTTACAAAATATAATCTTGATTGTTCAACTTTTACAAATGCATCAATTGTAAACTGTTGAGAAACTTTTCCCATATTAACCCATTAACGCCCAAACGACCAACATTTTTTTTCTTTTTTCATAGTCATTATTTAATATTTAAATCATGCGCTACCAAAGTACTGATTTTTTTCGTTATAGTTTTGGATGTGTTCTTTCGAATGCCGTCGGTAAAATGGACTTAACCCTTTTTTGAAAAAAGTTACGATTTTTTTTATTAAAAAAAATACAGAAAATTGTCGCTATTTTTTAATAATTAATTTTTTTTCATATTATAAAATGTATTTAGATCGTTCGATTCATGAACAAAAGTGCATAAAATAGTTATACTTTGACCCTATATTTTTTGTATTTTATTCTTAGATAGTCAAAAATTTTGTTTTTAATGAAAATACACGAACAATAACCAAATTTATTCATTTTTCTCTATTTTTGAGTGTTTTTACATTGAAATCAAAATTTTTGTCTATCTAAGAATAAAATACAAAAAATATAGGGTCAAAGTATAACTATTTTATGCACTTTTGTTCATGAATCGAACGATCTAAATACATTTTATAATATGAAAAAAAATTAATTATCAAAAAATAGCGACAAATTTTCTGTATTTTTTTTAATTAAAAAAATCATAACTTTTTTCAAAAAAGGGTTAAGTCAATTTTACCGACGGTATTCGAAAGAACACATCCAAAACTATAACAAAAAAAATCAGTACTATGGTAGCGCATGATTTAAATATTAAATAATGACTATGAAAAAAGAAAAAAAATGTTGGTCGTTTAGGCGTTAATGGGTTAAGGTATGGATTAAATCCATTTCTCATAGAAAGTCTGTAATTATAAAATTGCAAACATGAAATATTGTTTTTCTTATATTTGCATTTCATATTAGGCATCCATCCATATCCTCCATTTGGATAAATAAGTGGGTATGTCATTGGATCAGTGTGTTTACTTATTAAAGGAATACTAATTGGATTGTCATATTTTGAATATATAACTATATCCCGCTCTGAAGTAGGCAGTTCATTTTTCCTACAAATACCATTGCAACTTCATTACAAGTAGCTTCATTATATATATATTTTTATCTAATTTTTCTTCTAATATTCTAATTTTTCTTTTTCTACCTCATACATCATTTTATAAGCTTTAGCATAAGGATTAACATTTCTAATTAAGCTATCTAATTTACTTGACAATTCTAATTTTGTATCTAAATTATTTTTAAAACTTTTTCTTTCAGCTGCAGCTAATTCATTATCTAGAACATACAATTGCCCATATTTTCGAGCTTCATTTTCATTTGGATGTAAAGCAAAAACATTGTGATATATTTGACCACATATTCTAAGAATTTGTGGTCCACTACCAGATAACTTATCAAAATTAGCTCCAAAGCTTGCAAAAGCTAACGCATTATTATATAGCCGAATATTTTTGCGAAAATTAATACTATCTTCCGATATTCCTGTAGCTAATTGCTTTAATTCTTCCGGATAGGGAGGCATTTTCGGTAAGTCTACGTTTCCTTTGTGACAATAATTAGAAAATTCTTTACCTAGTGTATATTCAAAAACAAAATGTTTAGTATTACAATGTTTACAAGTTTCAGACATATAACCTAAATTGTTTTCAATAATTATTTTTTCATCAAAATCTATATTTGCTATTCGTCCTATTATTTTGGATTTACTTACTAATTTTACATTTTGTTCATTTTTAATTAAAATACGTTTATTTAATTCTTTATAATTTATACCTTTTTTGGTATTAATTGGTTTATCATATACGTTAAAAAATTTTCCTTCATCAATTTTTAATTTTTTAAGCAATATGATTGGTATTTCCATGTCTTTGTCATTTTTCATATATATGCGTCTTTTTAAATTTTTTTGTAAATGGTTTTATACTAATTTATCGATATCATTTTTTCTACTTTCGTTTAATATTTTTCCATTTAATTTTTTCTTTTCATTTTTTTTACATTGATCAGTATTTTCATTATAATAAATATGTTGTTTTTGTAATGCTTCTTTTTCTCGTTCATTTTTTATTTCGTCACGATTTGTTTTTTGTCTTTTCATCATGGTTTGCTGTTTTCTCTTTATTGTTTTTTCTTCTATTTTGTCGTCATTACTATTTTTACTTTTCACATAAGCTTCTTTTTTTCGTAATGCTTCTTTTTCTCGTTCATTTTTTATTTCGTCACCATTCATTTTTTGTCTTTTCATCATGGTTTGCTGTTTTCTCTTTATTTTTTTTTCTTCTATTTTGCCGTCGTTGCTATTTTTATTATTTACATAAGCTTCTTTTTTCGTAATGCTTCTTTTTCTCGTTCATTTTTTATTTCGTCACTATTTATTTTTGTCTTTTCATCATGGTTTGCTGTTTTCTCTTTATTTTTTTTCTTCTATTTTGCCGTCATTACTATCTTTACTCCTCATATAAGCTTCTTTTTTATGCAACGCTTCTTTTTCTCGTTCATTTTTTTATATCGATACAGCTAATTGTTTGCCTTTTTATCATAGTTTGCTGTTTTATTTTTAGCTCTTTTATTTCTATATCATTAAATTGTTTATTTTTATTTTTTTGATAAAATGAACTATAAGTTGGTATTTCATAGTCTATTTCCATTGGGGTAATAGAATCAACGGAAATGATTTTATCTTTATTATATAAATTCATTATTGTTTGTTGTTCAGAATTAAATTTCTGTTGAAAATTTTATTCTATTATTTTTATTTCTGCTACATTGAAATTCAATTTTTTTTTCATCAATACAACAAATATGAATCATGTATCTTTTGATTGGTATTGTTGAAATATTATAGTTTATATTTTGTAAAATTGGAAACATCGTAATACTACGTGTTTCGTATATTTTTAGTAAATGTGAACGCATTTGGGAAATATCATAGTTTAAACTGCATGGGCATAAATTAAATACAATAGAGACAGCAAAAGCTATCGCGAAAATTCCACAATCATAACTATTGGTTTGAAATTGCACTGTTTCAAAAACAATTTTTAATTGTTGACTATCGGGAAATAATCTATTGATGTATACTTTATGTTCATTTTGCAAATATTTAGCATTTAAACTATCATAAATGTGTATCGTCCTATTATTGTAATACATACAAATCCAATGACCTTTTTCATATTTTCCAGAAAATAACAATTGAATGTATTCATTATTCATTTGAACTGAGTTAATATTATATTGTTTTTGAACTAAAAGAGTTGTTTCCATATTGAAAGGTGTACATGATTTAAGGATGTTATTAAATTCTAATATGTGTTCATCATTTAACGTAGAAGCATCGTCGCTATATGGTTCAATCGTTTTTACAACTAATATTTTTATTTCCGTCAAACCCATTATAAAAATGGTTTATTTTACAAAATGATTCACAATTATAAAAATAATATTAATAATTTGTTTCAATTGTTTAATAATAATTATAATTTTTTTTATTTTTCTAAACGATTATTTTAAATTTTTTATTAATATTTTTTTGTAAAGCTGAAAAAAATAAAATATAAATTATTAGAAAACAGTGTTTATAAGAAAGTAGCTTCAATATAATGAATGAAATATAGTTAATATAAATTTAATATTTTATAAATACTAATATTATACATACCCTAGTGGAAATACATTTTCGATGAAAATGCTCCAAAGTATGCTAAAAGTGGGCCAACTTGCGCCAAAAGTGGGCCGATGTTTACCAACATTGAAATATTTGGAACATTTTTCCAGTTTTGGCAAACTTTAGCCCACTTTTGGCCAATTTAGGAACATTTTGTATTGATTATGGAATACATTTTTCAACCAGTAAAAAATTGTTTTTCACATGCAATTTCTTAAATTAAGGCGCACTTAATTGCGTTGATAATATTTAATATTGCAATAATAATATGTTGTAAATAATATGTTGTAATAATCTTTTCTGTAAATGGGCCAACATTTAAAGAATCTGGGCCAACCTTTACACAAAGAGGGCCAAACTTTCCATCTAATGGGCCAATATTTGCACAAATTCTTTGCTAGTAGTTTGACACTCATAATTCCAATAAATGCAGCGCTGAATAAAAAAAAAACAAAGGGCAGCAGCATTCCAATGAATGCAGCGCTGAATAAAAATAACAAACGGCAGCAGCATTCCAATTAATATTATATCAATAAAATATTATATTCCTAATGGCATTCCATACGATTAAAGTCACAAGGTATATTATAAAATTATCTAATTTTCATTTTAAATTATTATTGTTTGAAATATAATAAGTCTTTTTGTATTTCAGTATCCTGATTAGTTTATTAAGACTATCGAAATAATCAAAAATGCAGTAGTATTTCTTAATGATTAAGTTAAAAGGTATAGTTTTGACTTTGTCAATTTATTTATAATTAATAATAAAAATGTTTTTGTTACAGATATAACATATATAATATCAATAATATCTGACAATATGCATATTGGATATAAATCTTCTAAATGGCATTTTAAAAACAGTAATATTTATTTGAATATTTTATGTAATGTTTAATTAATTATACATTTAATATTTAATGATATGATTTAATTTTTCTGTTAAAGATGATTTCGATGAATACTTGCTGAATTTATAAATTATATAAACAATAAAAACGATATATTGAAAAAAATATATCTTAGGAAATATACAAGTGAATAGAGTACAATTGTAACATAATAATTGTAATTTAATTTGATAACATAATAATTGTAATTTGAAATTTTTGCAAAAATAAGTTTGTAAAATAAACAATAAAAATTAATTTGATTTATTGTATGTTCCAGTGTTGAAATTTTATTAATTTTAATTACGTAATCAAATGTTATTTTAATTATTGTTATTAAGATAATTTTCTGGTAATAATATCGACATAGTAGTTGATATCTATTTGTTTAAAAGAACTATAAGGCCCAAAAATGTAAGGCCCAAAATTTCTAAGGCCCAAAAATGTAAGTCCCAAAATTTATAAGGCCCAAAATGTAAGGTCCAAAAAATGTAAGGTCCAAAAAATGTAAGGCCTAAAAGTGTAAAGTCCAATTAAAATAAAACTTTGAAACTATAAAAATGCATTTTTAAAAAACCGGAGAACCGGAGAACCGGAGACCAAAAGTCGATCCACTTTAATATAATATAAGATATATATATATATTAATTTTTATAATTTTTATCATCTTACTTTGTTTTATTTTATATTTTATATTTGCTAGTTACATTTTATTTACTGTTGATAAATAATAATTCTGTTATTTTGTTATATTAATTTGTTATATTTTATTGTTTTCCGATACTTCTGTATTCCGGTTTTATTTTCTATTGTTTTAATGTTATTTACACTCATGTAACTGCTGTGTATACGGGGTTTTCCCTAAAATACCAAATAAATAATCAATCAATCAATCAATCTCTCTCTCACCCGCTCAGTGTTGCCAGATAGAGGTATTTTTTCTTTGTTGCACTCACACAGTATGACCTTATTTACATTAGATAATAGAGGACAGAAAAACCCTAAGTGGTAACCCTGCACCCGCTCACACTCTCTCACTCTCTCACTTAACCCGCTTTCCCTCGAAAAATAATTTCGGATGCACGGACGGACGGACGGACGGACAACGAACACAATTTTAATATAATGATAGATAATCGCAGTCAAACGATTCGTCTGGAAACTCGTTCCGTAAATGTTACAATGCTTTTACACGCAGAAGAAGTGTCCCGTCACTTTGCAGATGTCTTGTAAAAAGAAAATATATAAAACCACAAAGAATCTATTTATATTTTGAAAATTTATAAACAAATACTAAATTTATAGATTTATATCTTAAGGTTAATAAAATATAAAGGAAAAAGAACTTAACTTGATAAATAGAGCAGTCGGGGTTAATTCACCATTACCAAGTCCCAATTAGCCTCTTTGCGTCTTATTGTCGCTTTCACGCATTGCACTTTTCAATGATAAAATTACGATATGCGCACGTTAATTTAACGGTGAACTAAATATTTAGACAGTCTATGACGTCGAACATTTTGCATTGTGCGAATGCTTAGAAAATGTTTAGAAGTCAAACTGAAGTTGGTTTGTTTATCGATCATTTTGACTTTGTTTGTTGCCTAATAAACCAGCTTCAGTTTGACGTCCAACCTTCCCACGAATTGTTCGCATAAGTAAGAAGTTTACTAATAACAATTGTATATCATAATTTTATCATACATAAACGCAGAGCACGTAAATGGCAATGTTTAACATCGTTACATATAAAATTTTGGAAGACGCTATAAGGCGACTTGGACATTGGAACCTAGTGATGGTAAATCAACACCGACTGCTCTATTTATCAGGTATGTTCTTTTGTCTTTATATTTTATTAGCATTGAGGAATAAATGTATAATTTTAGCATGTGTTCATAAATAGCCATATTATATAAATACATACTTTGTGGTTTCCTATTTTTTCATTTTACAGATTAGACATCTGTAAAGAGATATAGCACAATCGGCAATCTAGTCAGAGTGCTTAACGTGCACGTCCTTGAGCTGGGGCCATCGGGTCATCTCGAAAATTCAGTTTGCGCAACAATAGCAACGAAGGTAGACCTACATAGAATGCCGGAGCCCCATGAAAAAATGAAGCCGTTCGTACGGACGTACCGCAAGCGATGCATTTCCATCAACTTATGCGGACTATGCGTTGCTTGCACAATTCCATCTAACAGACAGGCAGCACAAATGATACGGGAAAGGGAGATTTTTTTATTATAACATTTAAATAACAGACAGACGGTTATACCTAAATAACCCGCAAACGAAACATTTTGTATTTTAAAATTCAATGCTTCACACAGCCAGCTATACCCAAATGACCAGAGAAAGAGAGATTTTATATTTTAATATTTAAGTAATAGACAGGCGGCCATATTTGATAACACGGGAAAGAGAGATTTTTCTATTTTAATATTTACTGAACAGACAAACAGCGATACCTACATAACCCGGGAAAAGGAGATTTTTTACGTTATAATTTATTAACAGATAGACAGCTATACACCTATGACCCGGGATAGAGAGTTTTTTTTAATTTAATATTTACTTAACAGACACTCGGCTATACCCAAATAACATGGGAAAGACAGTTTTGTATTTTAAAATTTAATGCCACAGACCGGCAGCTATACCCAAAGGCGCGGGAAAGAGAGATTTTTTTATTTTAATATTTAATTAATATATAGGCAGCTATACCTAAATCACCCGGGAAAGGAAGATATTTTAAGTTATAATTTATTAACAGATATACAGCTATACTCAAAAGACCTGGGAAAGAGAGATTTTTTTATTTTAATATTTACTTAACACACAGGCAGCTATACACAAACGACCCGGGTAAGCGAGAATTTTATATTTTAATATATACTTAAAAGGTAGACAGCTATACCCAAAAGATCCGGGAAATAGAGATTTTTTTATTTTAATATTTAAGTAATAGGCAGGCGTCCATACTTTACTAACGCGGGAAAGAGAGATTTTTCTATTTTAGTATTTACTGAACAGACAGGCAGCTATACCTACATAACCCGGGAAAGGGAGATTTTTTAAATTATAATTTATTAACAGATAGACAGCTATACCCAAAGACCCGGGTAAGCGAGATTTTTTTATTTAAATATTTAATTAATAGACAGGCGGCTGTACCTTAATAACGCGGGAAAGAGAGATTTTTCTATTTAAATATTTACTTAAAAGACAGATAGCTATACCCAATCGACCCGAGTAAGCGAGAGTATTGTATTTAAATAACTAATTAACAGACAAGCGGCTATACCCAAATAACCTGGGAAAGACAGATTTTGTATTTTAGAATTCATTATCACAGACGTCAGCTATACCCAAATGACCTGGAAAAGAGAGATATTTTTATTTTAAAATGCAATCCCACATACAGTCATCTATTTACATATGATCCGGGAAAGAAAGATTTTGTGTTTTAAAAATGAATCCCACAAATAGGCAGCTATATCCAAAAGACCCGGCAAAGGGAGATTTTTTACGTTATAATTTATTAACAGGTAGACAGCTGTACCCAAAAGCCCATGGAAGGAGAGACTTTTTTATTTTACTATTTATTTAATAGACAGGCGGCTATAGCTTAATAACGCGGCAAAGAGAGTTTTTTTTTATTTAAATATTTACTTAACAGACAAGCGGCTATACCCAAATAACCTAATAAAGACAGATTTTGTATTTTAAAATTCAATGCCAAAGACAGGCAGCTTTAGCCAAATGACTCGGGAAAGAGAGATTTTTTTGTTTTAATTTTTAAATAATAGACAGGCGGCCATACTTTAATACCGCGGGAAAGAGAGATTTTTTACCCTATAATTTAGTAATAGGTAGACAGTTATACCCAAAATACCCGGGAAAAGAAGATATTTTTATTTTAATATTTACTGGACAGACAGGCAGCTATACCCAAACGACCCGGGTAAGGGAGAATTTTTTATTTTAATATTTACTTAAGGGGGTCTCATACTCTATTTTTACCGACCGAGCCAATAGAGTGATAGTAAGGTTGGAAAATACTTCAATCTAGATAAATATAAAGAATTTTGACAAACAAGAAGATAGGTGCCCTTTCTTTTGTAGTTGTGTATCACTGTGCAAAGTTTTTATTTATTATATTGAGGCATTGAAGAGAAAACCTTGTATAAAAAACACTATCTACGGCGTCCACATAATGAAATTTTCGTACAAGGTTTTCTCTTACACGCATCAATAAAATGACTTGAAACTTTGTATAGAAGTAAGTAATTATTTAATAAAGGGCTTCTAACTGCTTGTTTTGCATAGTTTTATAAAACTGAAAGTAGTTTTATTATCATTATTAAAAGAATATTTTACGCTAGATGGCAGTACGCACGGATAATGGCAAGCTAGAATGTGCTTTCGCCGCCGTCACTATCGACATCATGCATGTGCATTTGTTTCAGACTCGAGACAAATAGCCGAGCAAAATAATTTGATTTGTCTCCTATAAAATTTTTAAATACGTGTCATACTGATACTCATATTATGACTAGTTGAATTTTCGACATGGCAAATTGAACTGTACTACGTATGTATCATAGATTCAATGTAAAAGGAAACGTACTGCTGCAAGAATCCGGCATATTTATCGATCGACCCAAGGGAGCGGAGCAAAAATCGACTTGCCAGCCGTGCTCCGCTCCCTTGGTTTCTGCTATCGTTGGTCTTGAGTGTAATGTCGTATTTTCTCAGTATGTAAAAAAAATAAATATGTATAATCGAAATACGTACAAATTCCGTAAACCAAACATACGTAACTTTTATTATATATGTTGTGACGAGTGACGACAGCGAGAGCCACTCGTCATGGTTCTACGTCGCGAGGCCCGTACGGCCATCGGGTAAGACCGCACGGAATACGGAAGGGAGGGGGAACGAGAGGGAATCAGTGAGAAACATTCTCGCGTGAGCCGCCGAGCCGGAAGGTCCTTGAAAGTACCCGAAGGACGCCGCCGACCATTGTGCGATATTACATAGAGGAGACGAGGGGACCTGCGTCGAAGACAAGCCAGGTTAGAGGTAGTTCTATCGTGACGGGTATAACGAGCCCGCGTAACTCTCGCGCACTCTCTTCGCGCCGCGATTCCGCGTCCGGGTTATGACCTCCCCGCGATTGCGTCCCGGCCGCCCGAACGACAATATCATTTCGCGCGTTCGCGATTTAATTATTGTATTGTGTCATGGATTAGTGAATAAATTTGAATTCTATTTTATCTTTCGATTCGTATCATATCGATATCCCGTATTCACCCAGGAATCCCGATCCCTAGTTTGATAAGCAGACGAGCCCGCGGTACTCGTCTGCCAATCCTAAATTCGTACTTCCGGAAGTGGGCTCACTCTGGAGCCCATATCAACGCACACGGTAGCTGTTGAGGTATCCATAGGAGCCGTCGACGGAGCGCACGAGAGGTCCGATCGCGCGCGATGGTAAGTTCGTCACGCGCGATCTCGGGATTACCCCTACTCACGCTATCTCCGTGTATTATTCGATAAAACCCGACATGCACCGTTACATGGCGCCCAACTAGTTAGCACTGGGCATACGGGATTATATAAGAAAATTTGGTATTTTCTTTCTAACCGGGTACCTCACTAAACGAAAAATTAAATATATCGAGTAGTGAAAACGTCAAGGCCAATGTACTTCGCAAAGAGAGAATCGAGCGCGCGTGCGTTTTGTAAACAAAGCGAGTTGTTTACATCGGCGCGAGACTGGAGATTCGTTATTCCTAGTCTCACTATTTCTGTACAGTAAGTGCGAGAGAGAGAGAAAGTAAAATTTTTTTTTACTTTCTCGCACGGATAAATACGCATGTTCGTAATTTATCAATATTGTTTCTTTAATGTACACCTTTTTAAGACAATTTAGAATCAACGTTTCTTTAATTATTTATTGATTTTTTTAAATAACACTCCGCTCTCACAGTTACTACAGTATCTTGTATAGCGAACAAGATAGTAAATTCGGCTCAGTGTGTGCGTTATATATACAGTTATATTAGCGTTATATTTATATTACACATATCTTTGTAGTCGACTGTTGTTACGTATTTATATAACAACCCAACCATTACTTTTCGGGAACTCTCCATTCAGTTATTGTTTTCTTTTGTTGATTATTCGATATTACCTTTCTTTTTTTTGAACATTTAATTGTGTAATAATGTTAAATAATTACCATAAATTATTTAAAAGTAATTACGAATAAGCAATTATATGTATGTACAGACTTATATACATATAAATAAAAATAATTATACATTTATTTAAAATTAACGCCATTCCGCTCATGTTTGAAACACGGATATCGCGTATTTAAATTATTATTTTCTTTTCTATCATCACTTCCATAAAAATTTACGTATATAAATCCAATAATCTATGTTCCTCATCATTTTGAATTTTATAAATTAATTTGCAATTAAACAATTTACTAAATAATCTTAATTTTCTTTGTTATAATGAATTGTTAATTTTTACTTTATTTTTGTTGTACAAGTAAAAAGTAACAACCCTGGTTTCCGTTCAGTACAAACGTTTTTTTTCACTTAGATAGTTCGCCGTAGCTATTATTTAATTAGCGCAAATATTTTGAAAATAAACAATAATATATTTTCCCTTTCTTTCCTCATATATATAAAAAGATATTTATATTTTGACGATACTTTTCGATTACGAACTATCTAGTTACGGAACTGTACCAGCGCATTCGCTCTTTAGTATCCCTTAATATATATTTTCGTTTCTTGCGAACACACACACTGACCGACAAATTCGTACACGCGCATCATCATGTCTGGTCACCGAGAAATCGAAGAATGGCTCATGTACCTAGACGACGATACTAGGACAAACATGATGACTAGCTTGGAGCTAGTCACATCGGGTAGCCGCATCAAGCAGTGCGCCCGATTTTATCGATGGCTCAAAGGCGACTACGTCCCGGCGGACTTCCAGCCTACAGAGGCGGAAGACGAGAATGAAGTTTATACACATCGCGTGTATTTGAGACAAGATTTGATCGAACAAACTTGTCAAGAACGGTCCAGTTCGACTATCCTGGGACAGGATTACGATCCCAATAGAACACGCCCGCTTAGCATCTTACTAGATGAAGCCGGTAGGGATCATGATTACATAATACCACAAGCTGGCACTAACGGCAATACCAACACCCAGAGAAACCCCTTGCCAACGCACTCGGTCAACCGAAATACGAGGTCGGCGACCGACAGCGAAATCGAATCGCCGAATATCGGATCACGAAACGACGGCCAGACGGGCGAGACCATGTCACTGGACGGTCTCGAAGGCGAACGATTTAACGTGCCGGTAAGCTCTATAAATTATTTGCAAAGCTTACATGAGCAAATTAAAACTCTGTCAACTCAGATGGCTGAGGTACGGAGTAGCTTACTAAATAACAGGCAAGGCATCGCGTCGAGCACTCGCATTGATAATGCAACAGAGAGTGCACATATTGGGCCCGACCTAGGGGCCCAACACCAAGATAGACACCAGAGGCAGCAAGTGAATATCCAGGATACATTCACATGCAATTATTACGACCAGAGTAGACCGATTTTGTAACAACCCGCGAACTTAGGTCACTCTCAAAGTCAAGCCTCACCGTTGCGTGAATCGTGGGATCACACGCAACAACCCTGCAACAACTATACCCGATCTGCACAAAATGCAACTAGATTGCAGCGTTCACACTGCGCCAGTTGCACCTGTGGTTCGATACCACCGTTTGGAAATATCGGCAACGCCTAAGAGGGGGGGAACCTCTCCAGCGGCGCATATAGAGCAAATATGCACCAATCGCAGAGCGACGGTGGATCGACAAATACACGGGATATCGGCGATATAGTTCGACGATGGAACGTGCGATTCACCGGCGAACCAGATGATAGCATTGATCTATTTATCACAAGGGTAGAAGAATGCAGGACATTAGCAAGGCTTACAGACGAGGAGTTAATACCCGCACTAGCCGAACTAATGACCGGTGTCGCGTCCACGTGGTACCGCGATTATAAAGACCAGTGGACGACATGGCAGGAGTTTTGCCATGAGGCCAGAGATTGGTACGGCATGGACCACCGTTACCAACAGAGACTAGCGAGCGATGCGAACCAACGAACCCAAGGGAAAGGCGAACCCGTACGCAATTATATAACGTGCTTAGGTTCGATGTTACGAAAACAACAGCCAATCCCGAGCGTAAGTCAACAACTCGACTTACTACAGAACGTAACTCATGCCGAAGCATCCGAGACTTGCTCGAAAAGGCACGCGACGCCGAGCTAACGATGGAGGCCGAGATATCATACCAACCTCCGCCGCCTCCAGAGAAGATGTTACACCCTGATCTAGGATTCAAACCAAGGACAGGGAAACCGAGTCAAGATCCTCCTAGTCGACCTAAAGTAGCTGCAACCGAAACAACCACTAAAAAGACCGACCGTTCGTTAGTCGAACTAATGGCTGAGATGCTCAAGGAGATCCGCTCCCTGAAAACGAGTTCAACGGAGCGACTAAACTCCCGACAGGGTAGCGGGAAGAATTACGCTCTCGTTCAACAAAAGCCGAATGACTCTCGTTCGACTAAGGGTGGAAGTCCCGCTCGAAGTAAGCAAGGCTCGGGACAGAGTAACATGAGTAAGAGAGTAGACGACGGACGAAAATCTACCTCAAATAAGAAGAAAGACTTCGGTAGAGAGAACGGCCCAAAGGAGGTATACTGTTTCGGATACGGCATGCCAGGTTATTTCCGATATAACTGTCCGAAATGCACGGGAAACGGGAAGGGGAAAGACCAATAGAGGTCTCAACGGCCTTTCCCCCGTGTAAAGAGGCCGCAAAAGAACGAGACGTTCGACACAACGAGAAGAATGCAGTTGCCGCAATCGTATCGACGGAAGAATGTAATAAAACCGGTACGACGGAAGGAAAATCGTCCGAGGACGACTCCGCTAGTGTAGAGTCGGACCAGGACGTAGGACGCTGGTGGCTACAGGTAAACGTAGGACCTTACCGCTTAAGGACGTTGTACGACCCCGGAGCATCCCGAACGGTCATGGGACCGATCGCCCTCCTGATTGCCAATGAATTACGTAAATCAGTACGACCTGATAGAGGGAAGGGAGCGAAATTAGGAG
This sequence comes from Theocolax elegans, assembly GCA_026168455.1. Lineage (NCBI taxonomy): Eukaryota > Metazoa > Arthropoda > Insecta > Hymenoptera > Cerocephalidae > Theocolax > Theocolax elegans. The sequence continues at coordinate 57,260,976 of CM047425.1, forward strand.
ATGGACGTTTCTCTCCTGTCACGGGTTATACCTACTTGCCGTTTGAGGTCGCAGGTATAAAATACGACCTCAAAATAGGTACAATGCCACACTTAGACTCTGATTGTTATGTAGGCGTGAATTTTATTAAGAAGTTTAATGCGATCCTCTTTCCACAAGAGAACCGCTTACTTTCTAACGATGAGAAGAGATCAGTCTACTTGGAGTTGGCGGGCGTGGACTTCCCGTGTATAGCGTCTCTCAACTCAATCGGCTTAGCGGATGCGCTACCCGCCGAGAGAGAGCAACTCCGAAAATTACTAGACCGGGTGCTGGGACCGGGTGGCGGTCCTATCGGATGCACGAACTTGGCAGAGCACACGATCAAGGTACGATCAGCTCGCCCAATCAAGCAGAAGTGCTATCCAGTATCCAAGGTTATCAGCGATAAAATGAAGGAACAGGTTAATGAAATGCTCGCTGCGGGCATAATCGAACCTTCAACTAGTAGTTGGTCTAGTCCTATGGTCATGGTCCGTAAGGATAATGGCAAATATAGATTCTGCATCGATTTTAGTAAACCCGGACGACCGCGAAAAACAGCGTTCGTAGTTCGCCGCCCGATCGCACCGAAAATAGTGCGTAGAGATAGTCAGGAGATACGCGGAACCGCGCCGACGGGGATAGTCCGCCGCCCGGGCCGTCCACCAGGCTCCAAGAATCCTAAACCATCCGTCATAACGAAAGACTGGTCACCGCGTAAGACGCGAAGCCGTACGGAGGCTTGATACGTTCGTCATTCTCGACCCCGCTCCGGAAGGTCCTTGAAGGTACCCTAAGGACGCCGCACTATGGGAAAAAGGTAAGAATTTTGTCCTAAAATCGTAGAACTCTTGTTGTGATAGGTGCAGAATAATGAAATTTGAGGGTAAGATAGTTGATGAAATATGCTATCTGGGAAAATTAAAGTTATGAGTTCAAGGTCATTTTATGACCTTCAAAAATGAGATCAAACATGTTAGTTTTATGAAAAAATTTAGTTTCTTCTTATTAAAATGAGTAAAAATGTTAAATTATAATATATTATATAGATATTTTGAAATATTTTTGTCTGCTGATTAGAACTGCTGAACTAAAAAAATCGAATCACTTTTTTTTTTTTTTTTTTTTTTTTTTTTTTTTTGCACATATATTAATGCAGCATTTTACTTATTTTTCAGCGAAATTACTTCAGTCGATGATATGAGTTGTAGTGACGATTCATCCAGTGAGTTAGATTAAAATTATATTCAAAATATTATTTGCAAATATACAAATATACAAATGTTGTTTATATTTACTTTATGTTTACTTATGTCTACCAAAGAATTTACATAAAATGTATTTTTATGAGATAAATTTACTACAATTATTTAACAATCTCGTATAAAAACTAATCCAAAACACACGCATACTCCCACACATAGTCCCACCCACACACACACACACACATATATATATATAGTATATACATACTATATATATAGTATGTGTGTGTGTGTGTATATATATATATATATATATACACACACTCATGAACCCGTTCAGTTCTAAGTTTTCTAAGGAACTTTCAAGAATTAACCTACTGCGTTTTTTAAGAGCAAAAAGTGATTCGATTTTTTTAGTTCAGCAGTTCTAATCAGCAGACAAAAATATTTCAAAATATCTATATAATATATTATAATTTAACATTTTTACTCATTTTAATAAGAAGAAACTAAATTTTTTCATAAAACTAACATGTTTGATCTCATTTTTGAAGGTCATAAAATGACCTTGAACTCATAACTTTAATTTTCCCAGATAGCATATTTCATCAACTATCTTACCCTCAAATTTCATTATTCTGCACCTATCACAACAAGAGTTCTACGATTTTAGGACAAAATTCTTACCTTTTTCCCATAGTGCGCCGCCGACGATTGTGCGATATTACATAGAGGAGACGAGGGGACCTGCGTCGAAGACAAGCCAGGTTAGAGGTAGTTCTATCGTGACGGGTAACTCTCGCGCACTATTTTTATTATGATGCTATCGACATAAGTGGCGCCATCTGCGATCACTTCGGTTACGACTTGCCATAGATGGCGCTCTAGATGATAGTTATCATTTCTTATATATAACCAGCATTAACGGCGGTCAGAACGGTGAAATCGTAGAACTGAGTATTAGACCCCCTTAACAGACAGGCAGCTATACCTACATAACCCGGGAAAGGGAGATTTCTTACGTTATAATTTACTAACAGATAGACAGCTATACCCATAAGACCCGGGAAAGAGGGATTATCTTATTTTCTTATTTATTTAATAGACAGATAGGTATACCCAAACGACCCGACTAATCGAGAATTTTGTACTTTAATAATTAATTAACAGATAAGCGGCTATACCCAAATAACCTGGGAAACACTGATTTTGTATTTTAAAATTTAATGCCACAGATAGACAACTATACCCAAAAGACCCGGAAAAGAGAGATTTTTTTATTTGAATATTTACTTAAAAGATAGGAAGCTATACATTGATAACCTGGGAAAGAGAGATTTTTTTATTTTAATAATTAATTAACAGACAAGCTAACCCAAATAACCTGGGAAAGTCAGATTTTGAATATGAAGCATTTCAGATATAATTCTTTTTCGCCAATTGCATTCCTTATCAACAATTTTTACATTTTCAAAATCAAAAGAATGATTATAATCACTAATATGATCATTAATGACATATTGATTGTTTGATTTCTTTGTATTAGATATATGTTCCTTTATTCTACATTTTAACTGTCGTTTAGTTTCTCCAATATATGCCGAATTACAATCTTTACACTTTATTCTATACGCTACGTTAGTTTCGGAGTCTCTGGAATTTTTATCTTTTCCTCTCACAATGATACTGTTAAAGTTATTAGGAATTTTTGGTACCACTCTAATATTGTTATATTTCAAAGAACTTTTGGTTTTTTCATAAAAATCAGGTATATAAGGAATACGAAGTGTTGTTATGTAATTTTTATTATTATTAATACGATTGTTAGTACTTTTTTCTTCATTATGTCTTATTTTTTCCAACCTCTTTCGTATATTATTATGAATAAAATCTCTAGGATAATTATTTATTTTTAAGAATTCTTTAACTATTTCAATATTGGATTCATGGAATTTGTTATGTGCTAAAAGTATAGCTTTGTCAACTAAAGTAAAAATCATAGCCCTTTTTTGAGCTGTTGTGTGATTGGACTCAAAATTTAAAAATCTACCAGAAAACGTATTTTTTTCTGTACCAATTAGTAATTATTTTATTATTCTCAGTTACAATTAACGACACTTCTAAAAAATTAATACTTCTATTTTTCTCCTTTTCACAAGTGAATACTAATCCTTGGTGATATTTAATTAATGTTTTTAATACTAATTCTAATTTATTTTCTGGAATAAACATAATGGTATCATCTACATATCTGTAGTAAAAAACTGGTTTAAAGTCTAATTTATCTAAACATTCTTCTTCTAAATCACTCATAACTAAATTTGCAAAAGTTAGACTAACTGGACTTCCCATTGGAGAACCGAAAGTTTGTTGATAATATTTATTATTCCATTGAAAAAATTCTCCATTGGGTTCTCCAATGGGAAGTCCAGTTAGTCTAACTTTTGCAAATTTAGTTATGAGTGATTTAGAAGAAGAATGTTTAGATAAATTAGACTTTAAACCAGTTTTTTACTACAGATATGTAGATGATACCATTATGTTTATTCCAGAAAATAAATTAGAATTAGTATTAAAAATATTTAATAATTATCACCAAAGATTAGTATTCACTTGTGAAAAGGAGAAAAATAGAAGTATTAATTTTTTAGAAGTGTCGTTAATTGTAACTGAGAATAATAAAATAATTACTAATTGGTACAGAAAAAAATACGTTTTCTGGTAGATTTTTAAATTTTGAGTCCAATCACACAACAGCTCAAAAAAGGGCTATGATTTTTACTTTAGTTGACAAAGCTATACTTTTAGCACATAACAAATTCCATGAATCCAATATTGAAATAGTTAAAGAATTCTTAAAAATAAATAATTATCCTAGAGATTTTATTCATAATAATATACGAAAGAGGTTGGAAAAAATAAGACATAATGAAGAAAAAAGTACTAACAATCGTATTAATAATAATAAAAATTACATAACAACACTTCGTATTCCTTATATACCTGATTTTTATGAAAAAACCAAAAGTTCTTTGAAATATAACAATATTAGAGTGGTACCAAAAATTCCTAATAACTTTAACAGTATCATTGTGAGAGGAAAAGATAAAAATTCCAGAGACTCCGAAACTAACGTAGCGTATAGAATAAAGTGTAAAGATTGTAATTCGGCATATATTGGAGAAACTAAACGACAGTTAAAATGTAGAATAAAGGAACATATATCTAATACAAAGAAATCAAACAATCAATATGTAATTAATGATCATATTAGTGATTATAATCATTCTTTTGATTTTGAAAATGTAAAAATTATTGATAAGGAATGCAATTGGCGAAAAAGAATTATATCTGAAATGCTTCATATGAAATTAGAAAATAATCCTATAAATGTGAAGGAAGATGTTAGAAATCTTAGTCATCACTATAATGATATTGTTAATAAAATGAAAGTAAATTATAGATAGCTAATATTTATTTCTCCTTTAGTTCTTAAGTAATGTCTAGTCAGGTTACAATAGCCGCGAATTAATTGTATTATGAGTGATTTGAGTTTTGGTAAAAATAATTTTTAAGTAAAAATAATGTATTAAGTAAATATTAAAAGTATTATCATGTATTAATTTCCCTATCATGAATTTACACTTATAATATACAATTACAAGTTTTGAATTTTCGCGCCGTATTATAATATTTCGCGCGCTTATCTAATAATTGTACATAATTGCGCATGTCAATAAGATTTAAATGACTCATATAATAACCGTCTGTCATGTTTTCATTCGTGGTTACCTGACTGCTTTTGCTTTTTCTTTGTGTTAACTACGTTGTATTTTGTTCCAATTATTTATTTATTTATTTATTTATTGTTTATTTATTTATTTATTTTATTTTATTGATTTCTATTTTTATAATAATGTGTAAATCACATAAAGGAGAGGTAAATGTTGGCTATATAACCTTAACTTCTGTGCAATACTTATCTTCGAGAATATGTATTTATTATACTTTGTCTTTAATTCATAGTGCAACGATTCAGAGATACTACGAAAGAATTTTTATAATTTTTAATGAATATTGACGTGTAGTAAGTTACCAATGTAATAATTATAATATATGTATATTCAATCTTGTTATTCTAATCTAATGTAAAATATGTGTAATAAAGGTAATGCCTGAAGAGGATGGAGAATTTCCATCGAAACGTTGCAATGTAATGTAAACAATACAGTGTGTTCATCAATTATCGATACAATACCTAATCTACAATTTCAACTGCGTGGACGACATTAACATAACTTGTAACGGGGTGGGTACTGGGGATATGTAAGGCCCACGGTTAGGCCCAATCTGTCCCAACTTACCAACCTTAAGTGTGCAGTCCCACGATGCGGCCGGGAATCCCTTTGATTCCCGTGCAATGCCGTTAACAACGTCAAACACTCCGTTTGACTTATATACCGTGTGTTGGGCCCTATGCCCAAAATTGCCAACTAGGATAAACACCGGAGAGGGCGGTATTCGTAGGATAGGACGTTAACCGGTAAAATACTATCAACAATCGATATTATTGTTAATCGGCGAGGAAGATAGTCTCGCCGAGTCAATTTATTAAATTAACAAATAAATATTAATAAATAAACAGTAAATGAACTTTAACAATTTGCGGGGAGTCGTACCGATGACTACCCCCGAGGTCAGCGCGAAAAGAATCGGTTAAAATCTATTTAACGGTCGATTACGAGCAACCGATCCGGATATGATCGGCTGCTTAACCTGATGGCATACGTCACACCGTGTGACGTATGAATCACTGACGTAGAGAGCTTTTACGTAGAAGCTTACTACGTCACGCGCGCCTTCTCTCGTGAAGTGGTTCCCGCGAACCACCGACCTTTCTATCCGTGCGGGTATTGTCACGAGAGGGGGGAAAGGAGGAACGCTTCCTCACCTGGACCGTACCAGGTAAATCGGGACGCGAAATATTCAGTAGACACGCGGGTCTAAATGTGGTGCACCACTTACCGTTTGTCTATATATCGCGCCTCGGCGGGAAACGACTGGGCAAAGGAGAGACAGCTCGTCCTCGTGCTTATCTCTCTCTCTCACTCCAACGGTCGGGAAGGCGGCCGGCTCTTGGCTTCCTTCCTTCTGCCTTTCTCGGGGCCGTGCTGCTCCGCACGCCGACGTGGAGGTTGGTGGGGAGAAAAACCTCACACCCACACACGAACTGCACCAGTCTAATCACTTTTTATCCCGTAAAAATCACTCGGCAATTGTCAACACACCTTGTTGTTGCCGATCGCGCGCGAACTCTCCAACGATCTTCTACTGCGCACGATTCTCGCGCGCGTTCCCCGCGCGCGCCGCGCTGTCGATACTCTTTTCAGTTACTCACCTGATCGGTAACTCGCTTACCGTTATACCCCCCTTCCAGATTCCGCATACTCTGTATGTGGACTCTGTACCGCGAGGAACAGGAAAGAGGATAAATAATCAGGAGGTACACCTTATTTTTTTTTTTTTATTATAAAACTTTAATAAAAAACAAAAAGTATCTATTTACATTTACATTTACATTTGGAGGATTGGGCCGTTGCCTCCTGATGGCTCTCAGCCCTGCCTCCTGCGCCCCGCCTTGATTTCGGCGTGCGCCTTGAAGCGAGGGCACTTCTTTGGGTCAACGACCCCTTTGCAGCGGCAGAGCGGACACTTCGGTTCCTTGTAGCCGCTCGTTCCGCTCGGGGAGGGCTGAGCCTGCAGCCGCGCCTCCAGCTCAGCGGCTCTTCTTTTAGCGTCATCCGCTTTCTGCTGGAGACGCCGGTGCTCTTCAGCAGCCTGCCTATAGGCTGCCTCAGCCCTCAGCCGCTGCTGGCGCTCTTCCTCACGCTTCCTCTCTTCTGCCGCCGCCTTTTCTTTGGCCTCGCGCTGCTGAGCCCGGAACGTTGCCAGGACCTCTCGCTCCCTTTTGAGGTCCTGAACTCGCTCAGCCCAGACACCCTTGGTGATGGGAGCCGTCGGATGAGCCTCGGCAAACGCATCAAACTTCGCCAAGGCCTCTTGTTCGGCTACCCGTAGCTGAACCCTCAGGGCTTTCATGTGCCTGAGGGCAGCCTCCGTCTCCTGCCACTCCTCTTCCTGCGTCTTGGGTCGCTCCTCTGTCACCGCAGAGGTTGCGGGTTGGGACCCGTTGGAATGGGGACGACGGAGCTGGGGTCTGTTGTTGGCCGGTTCCGGTTCAGTCTTCCCCTGCGGACGATCCGACACCGAATTGCCCTCCTTCTCCATCCGCTCTTCAGTCGCGGGTGCTGGCTTCGGCGGAGAGGGCATGGGTATCGTCCCTTTCGCTTGTCTTAAGCGGTCCGCAGGGGTCGCTACATAGGCCGTGTCCTGGCCCTGACCGTCCTCCAGGACCTCTTCTAGGACGACGGCGGCGATATCCTCCTGGCCACGGCGATGCTCCTCCTGGAGCTGTTGCTGCCGATAATCTACGGCAGCAACTACAGCAGACAGGACTTCCGCCGTCTGCATCTCGCCGTGGCTGGCCAGGGTGTCTATCATCCTGGCGAGGAGGAACTCCAGGGCTTCCTGCTCAACCTCGATGATCATCTGCAACAAAAATCATGATCTCAGGTTATGGCCCATCGTTTCAAACGACACTGTTCTTTATTTGGATTTCGATCCACGAGGACGCCCTCGTCCTCGTCTAAGGGGAACAGTTTCTGGCTGCGCATCTAATTGCCGTGTTACTGGGGATCGGCGTCGCACGGTCGCATTCGCTTTCCGGGGACGACCACGTGGTCGTTTGGTAGCGGGGGCCCTATCTAAGGACGTACGCGACGTCTTACGCGGTTTACATCGTGTCCCTTCGCTAGGTGACTCGCTCGCATTATACTCCCTCGCAGGGGAGGCTTCGCTCGATACAGGTGGGTCGCACTTCACCTGTTGATCCCTCGACGGTTGAGATCTCATAGGTTGCTCTTCATCGTTTGGCTCAGCATCATCTTCGGGGACGTATCTCTTCAGATGCTCTATATGAGATACTTCTTGGCCCCCTTGATCATCTTGTATGACGTAGGTATTCATACCTTTCCTACTGATGATCAGATATGGCCCTGTGTATTTCGGAGCAAGCTTGGCCGAGATACCTTGTGCGCTGGACGAGAGGATCCGGTTGCGTTTCCACACCAGATCTCCTACCTCGAATTCCGCTGGCCTTCGTCGTGAGTTGAAGATTTCGGCTTGCCGGGCCTTGCTGGCAGCCGACTGACGACTTGCGTTCTCGTGCAGTCTTGGCAACTGTTTGATTTTGTCGTTCCAATCCTGCAGGCGACGGAACTCAAACTGTTGCTGGGCAAGCCGGTCTTGCTCTCGACGAGCTGTACTAGGCGCCTCGGGTTGGCGACCATAGTTCAGCATAGCCGGGGTCCATCCAGTAGAACTTTGCACCGCTGTGTTTAGTGCAAAGACTAACTCTGGCAGCTTGTCGTCCCAGTCGCTATGCTTATCCTGGATATACGACGCCACCATTGTCTTAAGGGTCCGATTGGCCCTCTCGACAGGATTGGCCTGTGCGTGATAAGGGGGTGTCGTCGAATGATACACTCCCTTAGATTCAAGGTATTCGTCTACAAGTTTATTTTTAAACTCGGTCCCGTTGTCCGAGTGAAATACTTCCGGGGTGCCGAACCGGTTAATCACTCGTTCGTGAAGCTCGCGGACTATCGTCTTTGCGTTAGCTTTTCGTATCGGGATTGCTTCAATCCAGCGCGTGAATAAATCCTGGAATACTAGGATGTATTCGTATCCTCGGTTAGAGCGTGGAAGCGGGCCAGTGATATCTCCTGCTACCACCTGCCATGGTCTGTCCGATTGACGGTGACCCATTAACCCTGAGGGAGCACGTTGCTCGACCTTACATTGCTGGCACACTTGACATCGTCTGACGTAATCCGCAACTTCTGCGTAAAACCGTGGCCAATAATAGTTTTGGGCCACGCGGGCGAATGTCTTTTCCCTTCCGAGATGGCCAGCTGAGGGGTCATCGTGACACTCTCTCAGAATAGAGTGTCGATTCTCTACGGGTACGACCAGCTTCCATGCTTGCTCATCATCCATCACTTCCTCTAACTCCGTGTCGGGGCGATAGATGTATAGATTTCCTCCAACTATTTTCCAGTCGGGGAAATCACGGGGTCTGTCGGAAACGTTCTTGATCCAGTCTAGGTACCAAGGATCTTCAGTAGTTTGAGCCCACGACATTGCTGCTACTGTAGGCTCGTCGTCTTCATACATGCGAGATAGGGCATCGGGAACGTGATGCAGAGCTCCTTTTCTGTGCTCGACGACAAAGTCATGAGCTTGAAGCTCTAAAGCCCATCTCGCTAGTCGGCTGGTTGGATTTCTCATATTACACAACCAGCGAAGACTACTGTGATCCGTTATCACTTTGAAGTGGTACCCTTCGATGTAAGGTCTGAACTTATTAATAGCCCAGACCACGGCCAAGCATTCCCTCTCCGTAACGCTATAATTCTTCTCGGGTGCTGTGAGAATGCGACTAGCAAACTCAATGACTCTTTCCTCTCCGTCTATCTCTTGGACGAGCACGGCTCCTATGCCGGTATCGCTCGCGTCCGTGTGCAGGCTAAACAGTCCATCTGCACTGGGACGTTGAAGAACTGGAGCAGTCATGATCAGGGCCTTCAGTTGCTGAAAGGCTTGTTCCTGTTCATCTAACCACTCGTACCCTTGGTTCTTCTTTGTTAGACGGGTAAGTGGCTCGGCAATCGTGGCGTAATCCGGCATAAAACGCCGATACCACGACGCCATGCCGAGGAATCGTCGAAGCTGTTTGAGGTTCTTGGGAGCCGGATAAACCCTTATAGGCTCTGTCTTGGCTGGGTCGGGACGAATACCATCCCTGTTGACCAGCACGCCAAGATATCTCACCTCATCTTGACAAAAGACACACTTGTCCTTATTCACTGTCAAGTTAGCTTCGGCCAGTCTTTTCAGCACCATCTCGAGATACTTCTTGTGCCCTTCAAATGTCTCGGTGACTATAATAATATCATCGAGGTAAGAAAAGGCATTGGGCTCGAGATCAGGACCAACCACTTGGTCAATCATGCGTTGGAAGGTCGCGCCGGCGTATGCCAATCCGTACGGCATCCGCTTAAACTGATACAGTCCCATCTCCGGGACTGTGAAAGCCGTATAAGGACGCGATTCCTTCTGGAGAGGTATCTGATGATACGCTGAGTTCATGTCCAGAGTACTAATGTACCGACATCTCTTCAACTTGCGTAAGATATCCTGCATGAACGGGAGGGGATAAGCGTCTGGTTTCGTTAGCGCATTGACCTTCCTAAAGTCAATGCAAAACCGACGTGATCCGTTCTCCTTGCGTACCATCACCACGGGGCTTGACCAACCGCTGTCCGAGGGCTCTATGATCTCTAAATCTAGCATCTCTCGGACCTGACGGTGCATCTCCTCCTGGATCTTCTCCGACACCGGGTAATACTTCTGCTTTATCGGGCGAGCTGATCCCACGTCAATCGAGTGCTCGATGAGTTGGGTTCGCCCGATTTTGGGAGAAGTATTAGACAGCACTTTGCTTACTAGCGCTCGCAGCTCTTCCCTTTCTGCCTCGGTTGCGTCCGCTATCCCAGCGGACGAGAGGGTGGCCATACCCCCTATTCCAGCAACTTCGAGGTGGATCTGCTGCTTGCTGTCTTTGAGGAACAGGCGGTCGCTATCCGGATCCAATATGGCTCTGAATGCTCGTACGAAATTTACTCCTACGTAGCATTCGGCGTCAAGATTTGGTATGATCGCTACCCTTATTTCATGTGTCTCCTTCCCGACAGTGAAAGGTAATATCACATGACCGTTTAGCGGTTGGTAACTACCATCCGCCATCTTGACGCGTCCGGCGTTCGCCACAATGAGCTCCTTGCCCAATGCCGCGGCGATTTGCAGACCGCTGGGTCCCATCACGGTCGTGGAAGCTCCGGGATCGTATAAGGCTCTTATACGGAAGCCCCCAATTTCCACGAGAAGCCACCAACGACTCTCATCCTCTGGTTTATAGGATGAGGTTGGTGTGCTTGCTTCTTGGGACCGTTCCTCCTTTTGAGGCCCATTTCCGCTCCTCTCTGGACCATACTCTCGGTTGGAGCGGGCCTGTCCCGAACTCACCTGGGACAGCGGGGACTCAAGCTCTTGGGTCGCGGTTTTCGTCCCTGTTAACCGCTCCCTTTGGCGTTTCCCGAGCACACCGGACAGTACCTGAGGGAATATCCAATTTTCCCACAGCCCTTGCAGGTAAGAGGCTTAGTCGGATCGAAAGTCGAGCCCATTCGGTTTTTCGGCTGTTCCTTTCCTTTTTCCCTCGTTGGACTAGCGCTCTTCTTCTCCTGTCGGTGTCCGAAGCTCTTGCTCGGGCCATTAGGTTTGCCAGACCTCCTACTCTTCGGAGATCGGTTGGCCGGCGAGCCTTTCTTAGGAGAGCCAGACCTTGGGCTTCTCCTACGTGACTGTCGGGTCGTCGACGCCAATTGGGAGACGATGGGCCGCAGCGCATCCTCCAGCATCTTTGCGATGCGGTCGACGACGTCTGGCTCGCTTGGTTTGGCCGGGCTTACCTCAGCGGCCGCTACCTTAGCCTTCGGCGAACCCTTTTTTCCGCTTCGGCTTATACGCCATCTCAGGAAGCAGAGACCCTTCCTCCGTAGGTGGTGGACGATATACTTTTTCACCTTCTATCGTCTGCTCCGCTTCCGTGGCGAGGTCCAGCATTTGTTCAATTGAGCTCACTTCCGTTCTCTTGAACAGCCGTTGAAGCTGTGGCAGCATGTTCCGATACAAATGATCGAGCTGCTGCGCTTCAGTCGGCGTAGGGACTATCTTTCGCATTATTGCGATAGAGCACGTCATATAGTCCCTAACCGGTTCATCGGGTCCTTGAGTCCGTGCGTTGGACTCGGCGATGATCCTCTGCTGGAAACGTTGGCTCATTCCGTACCAACGTTTAGCCGAAGTCACGAAATCTTGCCAGGAGTGCCACTTGTGTTTCTCGTTCTGGTACCACGTGGCGGCAGTGTCTGTCAGAAGTTCCGAGAGTGACGGCAATAACTCGTCCTCTGACAGGTTGGCCAGGATCCTGCAATCCTCGATCCTGGTTAGGAAGGCGTCGATGCTCTGGCTCTTGTCACCAGAGAACTTGACCTGCCACTTCCTCACAATGCCGCCGACGTCTCGAGGTGTCCCATTCAACCTCGACGACGTCGAGAAGCTTGGTGTTGAGAATGTCCGATCCTTGTTTGGCGAGCTGCGCGCTTGAGGAATCCTCTGGGATTCGCGCGCATTCCCCCCCTTCCAAGCTCCATCAGGCTTAGACTGAGGGGCGCTTGCGCGTTGTTGCTCGCCATTTACTTGCGCCTCACCTATCTCGCTCACATCAGGACCATAACACGTATATGTGTCCTGAAATTGCACATGGTGAGATTGGTTGGCACCGTCCAATCTCGTGCTGTGAGCGGTTTGAGTGCGCTCGGACATCAGCTTATCTACCTTTACAGTGAGGTCATTCACTTTTTTGATAAGCTGCACCAAGGTCTGGGAGAACGATCGAGGGATTTTAAAAATGTTTCCCTCCTCAGAGACCAATGACAGCCATTCTTCCTCTCGTTCGGGTTGAGGTTCTGTGTTGGTCGCGGCTGACGTCGTTTCATCTAGCTCGACATCATCGAAATCCTGCACCGTCCTGTGCAGGTTATCTTTAACCGCAGCGTTCTCCCGCAGTACCAGATACACTTCCTGATCTGGGCTAGGTTCATCAGACTCCTCGTCTTGATGTTCACCTAGCATCTGCAGCCACCTATTTCTCCGTTGGAGACGGCTGCGAACTGCTGTGGCTTCGTCTTCCTCCTGGTTAAACTCCTGGGCCGAATAATTTCCTAATAGCCACTGGTGGAGTCGCTCGGCTTTCCTATGAACCGAGCCTGCCGATTTTAGGTTCAAGGCGTCCAGGTGTAGTTCGATTTGCTCCCTGGTGAGCGTCTCGATCCATGCATCGATTTGACTATCGACGTCTTTCTGCTGAGCGGCCATCTTCAGTTGTAGCGTCGTTTATACGTTTAACAGTAAGTAGCCTCGCTGGCTTGACGCACTATGTGTGTGCAAGGTTATATGCTGTCGAATATTTAACTTTGGCGTTACTTGCCAAATGTCCAATCCGCGTAACTGGGTTTTGCTTCTACCTAAGCTAACCGCTAAAGCACAAAACCGGATGCCAAAAGTAAGTCCTGTCTTACTTTGATCAGGAAGCACTACCGAGTTTAAACTATTTTTAACAAATTTGCTAATAAATTTACGATAAACTACTGCCTGGCTCTTACCTTGCGCTACTTAACGGTACTATATAAATATTAATAAATAAATCAATAAATAAATAAATTAAATAATTAAAGTTACCGCGCGCTTGACCTCTTACAAAAATATAACCTATAATACAATTTGTAAAGGTCTGAGCCAGGTTATAGGCTTCCTGTTTTGTGCCAGCAAAAACCAGTTAAACCTTGCATACACTTACAAACAATTTATTTAGACCGATTAATTGCCACCAGGTTATGTCGCGCTGTGTCGCGTTCTTTCGTTCCTCTAGGTGGCGCTAGTTACTTGGTTTGGTCCAAACTACCCAATTTCCAAGTAACGTTGGTCGGTCTATCGATTCCGTTCGAAAACCCACCAAATTTCCTATTTGTGCGACCTTTTTCTAGTGGCGCCACCTATGTTCGACCAGGAACCAATTTCCTGTGTCTACTACTCAGTAGTCGAGACGAGAAAAATAAAAAAAAATTTTATTTGTTATAAAAAAAATTTTTATTTGTTTATAACAATTCTATTTGTTAATAAACAAATCCCGCCTCGAGGGGGAACGAAAGAGTACCGAAATATGCTTCAGAATTTCGAAACGCGACTGCTGACCTCGTTATTGTTCGCGAGTTATCCAATTGTTAATTAACAATGTTATTAACAATTGAACAACTATATCGTGCTTGTTGATTTTTCCGATGTCCTGTATCCAAAATCCACACGTATTGGGCGCCAGTTGTAACGGGGTGGGTACTGGGGATATGTAAGGCCCACGGTTAGGCCCAATCTGTCCCAACTTACCAACCTTAAGTGTGCAGTCCCACGATGCGGCCGGGAATCCCTTTGATTCCCGTGCAATGCCGTTAACAACGTCAAACACTCCGTTTGACTTATATACCGTGTGTTGGGCCCTATGCCCAAAATTGCCAACTAGGATAAACACCGGAGAGGGCGGTATTCGTAGGATAGGACGTTAACCGGTAAAATACTATCAACAATCGATATTATTGTTAATCGGCGAGGAAGATAGTCTCGCCGAGTCAATTTATTAAATTAACAAATAAATATTAATAAATAAACAGTAAATGAACTTTAACAATTTGCGGGGAGTCGTACCGATGACTACCCCCGAGGTCAGCGCGAAAAGAATCGGTTAAAATCTATTTAACGGTCGATTACGAGCAACCGATCCGGATATGATCGGCTGCTTAACCTGATGGCATACGTCACACCGTGTGACGTATGAATCACTGACGTAGAGAGCTTTTACGTAGAAGCTTACTACGTCACGCGCGCCTTCTCTCGTGAAGTGGTTCCCGCGAACCACCGACCTTTCTATCCGTGCGGGTATTGTCACGAGAGGGGGGAAAGGAGGAACGCTTCCTCACCTGGACCGTACCAGGTAAATCGGGACGCGAAATATTCAGTAGACACGCGGGTCTAAATGTGGTGCACCACTTACCGTTTGTCTATATATCGCGCCTCGGCGGGAAACGACTGGGCAAAGGAGAGACAGCTCGTCCTCGTGCTTATCTCTCTCTCTCACTCCAACGGTCGGGAAGGCGGCCGGCTCTTGGCTTCCTTCCTTCTGCCTTTCTCGGGGCCGTGCTGCTCCGCACGCCGACGTGGAGGTTGGTGGGGAGAAAAACCTCACACCCACATACGAACTGCACCAGTCTAATCACTTTTTATCCCGTAAAAATCACTCGGCAATTGTCAACACACCTTGTTGTTGCCGATCGCGCGCGAACTCTCCAACGATCTTCTACTGCGCACGATTCTCGCGCGCGTTCCCCGCGCGCGCCGCGCTGTCGATACTCTTTTCAGTTACTCACCTGATCGGTAACTCGCTTACCGTTATAAACTAAAGAATTTAAAAGATTTAATTAGTACTGACGATGAGTCGGATAAATGCTTAACTGAAGCAGCAGTATTTAAGTTTCCACAATCTATGTGCGAATTGTTTACATACATACTAGTATTCCAAAATCCTCTTGACACATTAAAATTATATGCTAAACACAAGATAAATTTCTTCAATCCTAAATTGCCACCAAGTCAGGCAGAAAAGGAAGCATTTAAAATCATTGAAGATATTTTAATATTACATGGAATGCATTTAACTGATTATAATTTAGACAGTATTAATAGCTACAATAAATTTGAAGAATATATTAATGATGAGTCAGAATATACTAACAATGTAAATTTAACATATTTTAGCGATTCATTAACAACTGATCAAAAACATATTTTTAAATTAGTTATCGATGCAACTATTAACAATTCAGGGAAATCTTTGTATTTCATCGATGGTCCTGGTAGTAGTGGTAAACGTTATTTACATAAAGTAATTATTGAATATCTAATGTCAATAAAAATACCAATGATAACAATGGCATGGACTGGTATCGCTGCTAATTTATTAATCAACGGTAGAACTTTTCATAGTATATTTAAATTACCCCTACATATTAATGAAGAAACAACTTGTAATATTAATCCAAATTCTATACATGGCATATTTTTAAAAAATATAAAAATCATTATATGAAATGAAATATCAATCGTATCAAAATATGCTTTCGAAACAATTGAAAAATTTTTTCAAGATATTTGTAAAAAGTCTATGCCACTTGGAGGGAAAGTAGTCGTAACATCAGGTGATTTTAGACAAACTCCTCCAATAGTACGACACGGAAACCGTACGAAAATAATAGAGTTTTGTGTAAAAAGTAATTATTTGTGGTCATATTTATCAAAACATTCACTATGTGAAAATCTAAGATTACAAAATTCAGATCACAAATTTAAAAAATGGTTACTTGAAATAGAAGAAAATAAAAATGCCACAAAATTCGAATTAGAAAATAATTTAAAAGAAATTCCATAAGATCTTCTCTGTACATCTGACTTGATAACAGAAATTTTCGGTCACAACATTGATGCCACAGA
Organism: Theocolax elegans; assembly: GCA_026168455.1. NCBI lineage: Eukaryota > Metazoa > Arthropoda > Insecta > Hymenoptera > Cerocephalidae > Theocolax > Theocolax elegans. The sequence continues at coordinate 57,277,541 of CM047425.1, forward strand.
TTCAACATTAGAAGAAAAAGTGATCTGCTGTGAGTATCTCCTTTAAATTCAGATAAATTATAAATTAATAATAATATAGTTGAAAAATAAACGAAGAAATGTGTGAATACTACAGTCATGATAGTATTCGAAGTGATAATAATGATAAATTGGCTGAATCAATACCTACAGAATTTTTAAATTCGATAACGCCAAATGGATTACCTCCTCACAAACTAATATTAAAAAAAGGTACAATTATTAGTTGTTCAACCTTTTGGCTGTGGGAAAATTTTAATACTAAACGACCTTTTATAAAATGCAAAACGTATGCATGAGATCATTGGATATTTCAGGTGGAGTCCCCACCCTGACTGCTGGTCGATAAATCGACCACCCCCGCCAGCAACGTAAAGTACAATGTAAAATTTTTTTCTCATTTTCCAGGAAAACTCTAGAGGGTATTTCTATTTAATTTCTCGCGCTGAACATGAAAAAAATAGTAAAAAAATCCTAGAGATACTCTTGACCTTGAAAGTCTACTTTTCAAGGTCAAATTTTATTTCTAGCATTTATAGAATTTTTTGAAGATTTTCGTACATAGTGTCATGGACTGAATAAAAAAAATATTCTGAAAAAAATAGCTGAGGTATCATTGATCTTAAAAATTTACATTCAATGTCGCATTCACTTCTAAAACAAGTGCAACAAACATCTGCTACATTTGTCAAGATGTCAAGAAATACTCTGATATTCGCTCTTAGCATAACGCAGGATCAACGGCGTGGACGTGGCGAAAAGGTGATCCCATTGGGGTGCTTGATTTTCGTGAGTCCCCTTGCCTCTCACGTTTCGAGGTGCTTGATTTCCGTGAGTCCCCTTGCCTCTCACGTTTCGGGGTGCTTGATTTCCGTGAGTCCCCTTGCTTCTCACGTAGGAATGATTGGCTCTACGGTAATGTCTCTTTTGTATGGTACTCTTCAAAGCATGGTGCTGCGCATAGAGGAGTTTCACAACTAGCGCAAATGTATGTCGTTCTACATGGAGTCTTACGCAAAGAGCACAAGTGGCATCTTCGACTTGTACCTTGCCTCGGGAAATGGCGGCCAACTAATCGAACGGGAGAGTCATTGTAAGGAGAGATGCTTGTAGAAGGATCAAGTTTCAGTACCTGTAAAACCTGTAATCTAAATAAAGGAAATGATATAGCTTTCACGTTTCTCATTTTATACAACGCATGAGCGTTGGATAGACAAAGATCAATAAGATGAAAAAAAACTTTCGATACCATATCATTGTTTTTCGCACTGTTTCTGTTATAGATAATTGTCTATCAACATTATCAATATCACCCATATTTTGATTATAATCGTGGACACACCTTGGCTTTATAATATCTTTATTTGTTAGGTAACATTTTTTTTCCAGTTGCACAGAATTCAAGTTCGTGCACAGTTGTAAGCATACGAACGCTACGTTTATCTTCCCACCTCACTGCCATCCACACATCGTTGTGAGAGACTTGTACTTCACCTCGAACTAACTTGCTTTCAAGCTTTGGCATTCCCTTTCTATTTGCTTTCACTGTACCACACATACCTGTATCACGATCGTGTAAAATTCTGCCAAAGTGGGAGATGTATACCAATTGTCTATGTATACAACATGACCCTTATAAAAATAAGATTGTAAAAAGTGAGCTATGATAATCAGTGTCTGCGCCAGTATAAACAATAAAACCCAACACGAATCCCGTCTCGCAGTCTACAATCATGAATAGCTTGATGCCAAAGCGATTTCTCTTCAAAGGAATGTACTGCTTGAATCGAAGCCTACCTTTCCATAATAATAGACTTTCATCTATGCACAGATTTTTTCCTGGAGTAAGAACTGCTGAAAATTTGCTTTGCACGTGTTCTATTACTGGCTTTATTTTCACTAAAGGATGATTTTCGATTTCTTCATTATTATGAAAATGTAAACATCGTAGGATGTGAATATATCAATCGCGAGGCATTATTTGGCCAAAAATTGGAGTGTGTAGCAAAAGATCTGTGGACCAATAACTTTGTAAATCGCCTGTACAGACATGGCCCATTAGAATGGAAAGGCCTAGAAAAGTTTCCAATTCTGTTTTTGTGACAGGGGACCGAGCTTTCACGTGGGAAGAACGAGTTATGGGATTTTGAGTTGCGTAACGATTACACTGTACCACACATACCTGTATCACGATCGTGTAAAAATTCTGCCAAGTGGAGATGTTATACCAATTGTCTATGTATACAACATGACCCTTATAAAAATAAGATTGTAAAAAGTGAGCTACACTATCGCCAGTAACACCCAAATCAAACTTTTGATAGTCAGTGTCTGCGCCAGTATAAACCATAAAACCCAACACGAATCCCGTCTCGCAGTCTAGAATCACGAATAGCTTGATGCCAAAGCGATTTCTCTTCAAAGGAATGTACTGCTTGAATCGAAGCCTACCTTTCCATAATAATAGACTTTCATCTATGCACAGATTTTTTCCTGGAGTATGAACTGCTAAAAATTTGCTTTGCACGTGTTCTATTACTGGCTTTATTTTCACTAAAGGATGATTTTCGATTTCTTCATTATTATGAAAATGTAAACATCGTAGGATGTGAATATATCAATCGCGAGGCATTATTTGGCCAAAAATTGGAGTGTGTAGCAAAAGATCTGTGGATCAATAACTTTGTAAATCGCCTGTACAGACATGGCCCATTAGAATGGAAAGGCCTCGAAAAGTTTCCAATTCTGTTTTTGTGACAGGGGACCGAGCTTTCACGTGGGAAGAACGAGTTATGGGATTTTGAGTTGCGTAACGATTGGTTTTCTCTACAATTTTTTTTGAGCAAAGAAGAATCACAAAAGTAATTGAAATAATCAATTGGTGTATTTCCTGAAAAAGAGATATTTGAATTTATTTCGGAGCTACCTTGAAAATCTTTAATTGATGGATAAAAATATGCATCCTCAGACAATTCAGTTTCCTTATAAGAAAAGTCTTCCAAATTGACTTCCCCAATGTTTCATTTTCTGCTCCATTGTCTAAAACCTCGTTTTCTAATACTTCATTTTCTGGTTCGGACTCGCCACTACTCCAAGCTTCATGTTCAGCCATTTTATAGAAGATAGAATATTACACTATTCAATAATTTAATATTCAAAAAGTGAAAATAGTAAAAATTATATACTGTGCAAATCCTGGAGACTAACAAGTTATGCATGAGAAGTACCAATCTACATCGTATTATAAATTTATAAATATGAATTAATAAAAAATAAATTAATTTTTCGAGATTAAAATATTTTTGAAGATTAGACGAGTTTCTGCAATAAGTGATGACATTTTTTTCGTACCCAGTTGACGAACAACAAAGATATACCAACTCCCAGACCGAAATAGTAAGAAACAAATTTTGTGTTTACGTAATTGATTTTAGATCACGATGAAAATGAATGCCGCAGTATTTTATGTAACATTCAAAAATAAGGTTGATGCTCGATATTTTGTTTTGGAAACTAAAATTTCATCGCGAAATAGACATTTTCATGAACAAAGATAATGTTCGGATTTTTTCACTTTTTTCCCGTTTTGACCTCACCAATAACACTAAAAAGCTAGATCGAACTGTCGCTTATGCAAATAAAATACAATAAGACCTTGACTGTAAATTTTCAAGGTTAAGGATACCGCAGTGATTTTTTAAAGTATTTTTTATAAACAGTATATAAAATTACGAAAGAAATCACTCTAAAATTCTCGCTTCTACTAGGGATGAAATTTGACCTTGAAATACCTATTTTCAAGGTGAATAATATTTTGAGGAATTATAAAACTATTTTATATACATTCAAAACATCAAAATTCTCATACTCAATTTTTACCGACCGAGCCAATAGAGTGATAGTATGGTTGAAAAATACTTCAATCAAGATAAATATAAAGAATTTCGACAAACTAGAAGATAGGTGCCCTTTCTTTTGTAGTTATGTATCACTGTGCAAAGTTTTTATTTATTATATTGAGGAATTGAAGAGAAAACCTTGTATAAAAAAACACTATCTACGGCGTCCACATAATGAAATTTTCGTACAAGGTTTTCTCTTACACGCATTAGTAAAATGACTTGAAACTTTGTATAGAAGTAAATAATTATTTAATAAAAGGCATCTAACTGTTTGTTTTCCATAGTTTTATAAAACTAAAAGTAGTTTTATTATCATTATTAAAAGAATATTATACGCTAGATGGCAGTACGCACGGATCATGGCAAGCTAGAATATGCTTTCGCCGCCGCCACTATCGACATCACGCATGCGCATTTGTTTCAGACTCGAGACAAATAGCCGAGCAAAATAATTTGATTTGTCTCCTTTAAAATTTTTAAATACGTGTCATACTGATACTCATATTATGACTAGTTGAATTTTCGACATGGCCAATTGAACTGTACTACCTATTTATCATAGATTCAATGTAAAAGGAAACGTACTGCTGCAAGAATCCGGCATATCTATCGATCGATCCAAGGGAGCGGAGCAAAAATCGACTTGCCAGCCGTGCTCCGCTCCCTTGGTTTCTGCTATCGTTGGTCTTGAGTGTATAGTCGTACTTTTTCAGTATGTAAAAAAAAATAAATACGTATAATCGAAATACGTACAAATTCCGTAAACCAAACATACGTAACATTTATTATATATGTATATATCCAAATATGGATTATACTAGATAATAGAAAATGCGTATAAGTGAAATACGTCATATTTTAATTTTTATATTGGACAAAAATAGTCACACTATTTTATTATGATGCTATCGACATAAGTGGCGTCATCTACGATCACTTCGATTACGACTTGCTATATATGGCGCTCTTGATGATAGTTATCATTTCTTATATATAACCAGCATTACCGGCGATCAGAACGGTAAAATCGCAGAATTGAGTATGAGACCCCCTTAAATATGTTGTGTATTTTAAGACCACCCCCGCAGTAAAAAAGTTAAGAAATTTAAATACTTCTTATGGTCTTTGTAATTGAACAACATTAATAATAAAAGAAATGAAACAATATATAATAACAGCGGAAATTATCACCGGGACAAAATCAGGAAAAATAATTTTTTTGCCACGTATTGACTTAAAACCATCGTTAGAAGAAGTACCTTTTGAAATGGTAGGAAGACAATTTCCAATACAGATAGGTTTCGCTATGACTATAAATAAAGCTCAAGGGCAATCATTTAATAAAATTAAAGACGATACTGACACTTATAAAAATAAAAGGAGAAAAATAAATAATGGCCAAAAAATGTTTACAAAAAATATAGCATATACAGAAATATTTGATTAATAATAACCTACAAATAATCAACAATTTTTGTTATATTCATTAATACATTTAATTTAAGGTTAAGTTAACGCCATTTTATTCTTTTTATGGACAGTAGAGAATGTGGTTGAGTTATAGCATTATTGACATATAAATTTTTAAATACAAATGAATAATTTATTATTAATAATGAGATATTTACTTCTATAAGTAGCAACAAATACATATATCATCTTACATTCATTCCTGTAGACGCCAATTATGAATAACAACATGCAAACTAACAACATTCCACATCACACAAGCTCCACATAACATACACACACACACACACAAACAGAAGTTCTACACAACACACACATACACAAAAGTTCCACAGAATATTCACACAAGTTCAACACGACACACACACAACTGCAAATATCCAAGAAATCCCGTAATTAGTAGAGTCATCCAGAAATGCCTCAGATATTTCCGAAATATAAAGGAAATCCCGAATTTCGTAAAGTTACCCAGAAATACCTCAGAAATACCCGAAATATCCAGGAAATCCCGTAATTAGTAGAGTCATTCCGAATTCCCTCAGAAACTCCCGAAATATCCAGGAAATTCCATAATTAGAGGGGTCATTCCGAAATACCTCAGAAATTCCCAAAATATCAAGGAAATCCCGTAATTAGTAAAGTCATTCCGAAAAGTCTCAGATATTTCCGAAATATCCAGGAAAATCCGTAATTAGGAGAGTCATCCCAAAATTCCTCAGAAATTCCCAAAATATCCAGAAAATCCCGTAATTAGTAAAGTCATTCCGAAAAGACTCAGATATTTCCGAAATATCCAGGAAATTCCGTAATTAGGAGAGTCATCCCAAAATACCTCAGAAACTCCCTAAATATCCAGGAAATTCCATAATTAGTAGGTTCATTCCAAAATACCTCAGAAATTCCCCAAATATCCAGGCAAATCCATAATTAGTAGAGTCATCCCGAAATACCTCAGATATTCCCGATATATCCAGGAAATTCCATAAATAGTAGGGTCATTCCGAAATACCACAAAAATTCCCAAAATATCCAGGAAATCCTGTAATTAGTAGAGTCATTCCGAAAATCCTCAAATATTTCCGAAATATCCAGGAAATTCCGTAATTAGGAGAGTCATCCCAAAATTCCTCAGAAATTTCCTAAATATCCAGTGAATTCCATAATAAGTGGAGACATTCCGAAATACCTCAGAAATACCCAAAATCTCCAGGCAATCCCGTAAATAGTAGAGTAATCCCGAATTTATTCAGAAATAACCGAAATATCCAGGAAATCCCGTACTTAGTAGAGTCATCCCGGAAGAACTCAGAAATTCCCTAAATATCCAGTAAATTCCATAATTAGTGTAGACATACCGGAATACCTCAGAAATTCCCGAAACATCCACAAAGAACCGTTATTATTGGTGTTATCCCGAATTTCCTCAGAAATACCCCAAATTTCCAGGAAAATCCATAATTAGTATAGTCATTCCGAAATACCTCAGAAATTCCCGATATATCCAGGAAATTCCATAATTAGTGGGGTCATTCCGAAATACCTCAGAAATTCCCAAAATATGCAGGAAATCCCGTAATTAGTGGGATCATTCCGAAATACCTCAGAAATTCCCAAAATATCCAGGAAATCCCGTAATTAGTAGAGTAATTCCGAAATACCTCAGAAATTCCCGATATATCCAGGAAATTCCATAATTAGTGGGGTCATTCCGCAGTACCTCAGCAATTCCCAAAATATCCAGGAAATTCCATAATAAGTGGAGACATTCCGAAATACCTCAGAAATTCCAGAAATATCCAGGATATCCCGTAATTAGTAGAGTCATTCCGAAAAACCTCAGATATTTCAGAAATATCCAGAAAATTCCGTAAATAGTAGAGTCATCCCGAATTGATTCAGAAATTACCGAAACATCTTGGAAATTCCGTAATTAGTAGGGTCATTCCAAAAGACCTCAGAAATTACAGAAATATCCAGGAAATCCCGTAATTAGTAGAGTCCATCCGAAAAACCTCAGATATTTCAGAAATATCAAGGAAATTCCGTAAATAGTAGAGTCATCCCGAATTTATTCAGAAATTCCCTAAACATCCAGTACACTCCATAATTAGTGGAGACATTCCATAATACCTCAGAAATTCCCGAAATGTCCAGGAAATTCCATAATTAGTTGAGTCATTTCGAAAAATCTAAGAAATTGTCGAAATATCCAGGAAATCCCGTAATTAGTAGAGCCAACCCGGAATACCTTAGAAATTCCCTAAACATCCAGTAAACTCCATAATTAGTGGAGACATTCCGAAATACCTTAGAAATTCCCGAAATATCCAGGAAATTCCATAATTAGTTGATTCTCCCGAATTTCCTTAGAAGTTCACTAAATATCCAGGAAATCCCGTAAATAGTAGAGTCATACCGAAATGCGTCAGATATTTCCGAAATATCCAGGAAATTCCGTATTAGTAAAGTTATCCTGGAATATCTCAGAAATTCCCGGAATATCCAGGAAATCCCGTAATTAGTAGAGTCATCCCGAAATACCTCAGATATTCCCGATATATCCAGGAAATTCCGTAATTAGGAGAGTCATCCCAAAATTCCTCAGAAATTTCCTAAATATCCAGTGAATTCCATAATAAGTGGAGACATTCCGAAATACCTCAGAAATTCCCGAAACATCTTGGAAATTCCATAATTAGTAGGTTCATTCCAAAATACCTCAGAAATTCCCGATATATCCAGGAAATTCCGTAATTAGTAGAGTCATTCCGAAAATCCTCAAATATTTCCGAAATATCCAGGAAATTCCGTAATTAGGAGAGTCATCCCAAAATTCCTCAGAAATTCCCGAAACATCCACAAAGAACCGTTATTATTGGTGTTATCCCGAATTTCCTCAGAAATACCCCAAATTTCCAGGAAAATCCATAATTAGTAGAGTCATTCCGAAATACCTCAGAAATTCCCCAAAATATCCAGGAAATCCCGTAATTAGTGGGATCATTCCGAAAAGAGCCTCAGATATTTCCGAAATAACCAGGAAATTCCGTAAATAGTAGAGTCATCCCAAATTTAAGCAGAAATTGCCGAACATCGTGGAAATCCCGTAATTAGTAGAGTCCATTCCGTAAAGCCTCAGATATTTCCGAAATATCCAGGGAAATTCCGTAAATAGTAAAGAGTCATCCAGAATTTATTCAGAAATCCCGGACTATCCAGAAAAATCCCGATATTATTGGTGTTATCCCGATGTTCCTCAGAAAATTCCCTAAATATCCAGGAAATTTTATAATTAGTAGTGTCATTCCAAAAAACCTCAGAAACTCCCTAAATATACAGTTGAATCCAAGAATTAGATTGAGTCTTTCGAATAACCTAAGCAATTCCCGAAATATCTATGAAATCCCGTATCAGTGAGTCATCCCGGAATACCTCGGAAATTCCCTAAATACCCAGTGAATTCCATAATAGGTGGGGCCATTCCGAAATACCCAGATATTCCCAAATATCCAGAAAATCCCGTTATTGTTGGTGTCATGTCGAAATGCCTCATATGATTCAGATATATCCAGGAAATTCCGTAGATAGTAGAGTCATCCCGAATGTATTCAGAAATTACCGAAATATCCAAAAATCCCGTTATTATTGGTGTTATTCCGATTTTCCTCAGAAATTCCCTAAATATCCAGGAAATTCCATAATTAGTGGACTCTTTCCGAAATACCTCCGATATTTCCGATATATCCAGGTAATTCCGTAATTAGGAGAGTCCTTCCCAAATTCCTCAGAAGCTCCTTAATATCCAGGAAATTCCATAGATAGATGAGTCATTCCAAAAAACCTAAGAAATTCCGGAATATCCAGGAAATTCCCGTAATTAGTAGAGTCATCCCGGAATACCTCAGAAATTCCCTAAATACCCAGGAAATTCCATAATAAGTGGAGACATTCCGAAATACCTCAGAAATTCCCAAAATATCCAGAAAATCCGTAATTAGTGGGATCATTCCGAAATACCTCAGATATTCCCGATATATCCAGGAAATTCCATAAATAGTAGGGTCATTCCGAAATACCTCAGAAATACCCGAAATATCCAGGAAATCCTGTAATTAGTAGAGTCATCCCGAAATACCTCAGAAATTCCCTAAATATCCAGTAAATTCCATAATTAGTGGGGTCATTCCGAAATACCTCAGAAATTCCCAAAATATCCAGGAAATTCCATAATTAGTAGAGTCATCCCGAAATACCTCAGAAATTCCCAAAATATCCAGAAAATCCGTAATTAGTGGGATCATTCCGAAATACCTCAGAAATTCCCTAAATATCCAGGAAATCCCGTAATTAGTAGAGTCATCCCGGAATACCTCAGAAATTCCCGATATATCCAAAAAAACCGTTATTATTGGTGTTATCCCGAATTTCCTCAGAAATACCCAAAATCTCCAGGCAATCCCGTAAATAGTAGAGTAATCCCGAATTTATTCAGAAATAACCGAAATATCCAGGAAATTCCATAATTAGTGGGGTCATTCCGAAATACCTCAGAAATTCCCGAAATATCCAGGAAATCCCGTAATTAGTAGAGTCATTCCGAATTCCTCAGAAACTCCCGAAATATCCAGGAAATTCCATAATTAGTGGGGTCATTCCGAAATACCTCAGATATTCCCGATATATCCAGGAAATTCCGTAATTAGGAGAGTCATCCCAAAATACCTCAGAAACTCCCTAAATATCCAGGAAATCCCGTAATTAGTAAAGTCATTCCGAAAAGACTCAGATATTTCCGAAATATCCAGGAAATTCCGTAATTAGTAGAGTCATCCCGAAATACCTCAGAAATTCCCGAAATATCCAGGAATTCCATAATTAGTAGAGTCATCCCGAAATACCTCAGAAATTCCCGATATATCCAGGAAATTCCATAATTAGTGGGGTCATTCCGAAATACCTCAGATATTCCCGATATATCCAGGAAATTCCGTAATTAGGAGAGTCATCCCAAAATTCCTCAGAAATTCCCTAAATATCCAGGAAATTCCATAATTAGTGGGGTCATTCCGAAATACCTCAGAAATTCCCAAAATATCCAGAAAATCCCGTAATTAGTAGAGTCATCCCGAAATACCTCAGAAATTCCCGAAATATCCAGGAAATTCCGTAATTAGGAGAGTCATCCCAAAATACCTCAGAAATTCCCCAAATATCCAGGCAAATCCATAATTAGTAGAGTCATTCCGAAATACCTCAGATATTCCCGATATATCCAGGAAATTCCATAATTAGTAGGTTCATTCCAAAATACCTCAGAAATTCCCAAAATATCCAGGAAATTAGTAGAGTCATTCCGAAAATCCTCAAATATTTCCGAAATATCCAGGAAATTCCGTAATTAGGAGAGTCATCCCAAAATTCCTCAGAAATTTCCTAAATATCCAGGAAATTCCATAATTAGTAGGTTCATTCCAAAATACCTCAGAAATTCCCCAAATATCCAGGCAAATCCATAATTAGTAGAGTCATCCCGAAATACCTCAGATATTCCCGATATATCCAGGAAATTCCATAAATAGTAGGGTCATTCCGAAATACCACAAAAATTCCCAAAATATCCAGGAAATCCTGTAATTAGTAGAGTCATTCCGAAAATCCTCAAATATTCCGAAATATCCAGGAAATTCCGTAATTAGGAGAGTCATCCCAAAATTCCTCAGAAATTTCCTAAATATCCAGTGAATTCCATAATAAGTGGAGACATTCCGAAATACCTCAGAAATACCCAAAATCTCCAGGCAATCCCGTAAATAGTAGAGTAATCCCGAATTTATTCAGAAATAACCGAAATATCCAGGAAATCCCGTACTTAGTAGAGTCATCCCGGAAGAACTCAGAAATTCCCTAAATATCCAGTAAATTCCATAATTAGTGTAGACATACCGGAATACCTCAGAAATTCCCGAAACATCCACAAAGAACCGTTATTATTGGTGTTATCCCGAATTTCCTCAGAATACCCCAAATTTCCAGGAAAATCCATAATTAGTATAGTCATTCCGAAATACCTCAGAAATTCCCGATATATCCAGGAAATTCCATAATTAGTGGGGTCATTCCGAAATACCTCAGAAATTCCCCAAATATGCAGGAAATCCCGTAATTAGTGGGATCATTCCGAAATACCTCAGAAATTCCCAAAATATCCAGGAAATCCCGTAATTAGTAGAGTAATTCCGAAATACCTCAGAAATTCCCGATATATCCAGGAAATTCCATAATTAGTGGGGTCATTCCGCAGTACCTCAGCAATTCCCAAAATATCCAGGAAATTCCATAATAAGTGGAGACATTCCGAAATACCTCAGAAATTCCAGAAATATCCAGGATATCCCGTAATTAGTAGAGTCATTCCGAAAAACCTCAGATATTTCAGAAATATCCAGAAAATTCCGTAAATAGTAGAGTCATCCCGAATTGATTCAGAAATTACCGAAACATCTTGGAAATTCCGTAATTAGTAGGGTCATTCCAAAAGACCACAGAAATTACAGAAATATCCAGGAAATCCCGTAATTAGTAGAGTCCATCCGAAAACCCTCAGATATTTCAGAAATTAGCAAGGAAATTCCGTAAAATAGTTGAGTCAGCCCGATATTAATTCAGAAATTCCCTAAATCACCCTGTTACAACTTCATAATTAGTGGAGACACTTCCAATAATACCGTCAGAAATTCCGCGAAATGTCCAGGAAATTCCATAATTAGTTGTAGTCCATTTCGAAAAATCTAATAAAAATGGTCGGAATATCCAGGAAAATCCCGTAAGTAGTTAAGCCAACCCGGAATACCGTAGGAAAATTCCCTAAGCATCCAGGAAACTCATTATTAGTGGAGACATTCCGAAATACCTTAGAAATTTCCGAAATATCCAGGAAATTCCATAATTAGTTGATTCATCCCGAATTTCCTTAGAAATTCACTAAATATGCAGAAATCCCGTAAATAGTAGAGTCATACCGAAATGCGTCAGATATTTCCGAAATATCCAGGAAATTCCGTATTTAGTAAAGTTATCCTGGAATATCTCAGAAATTCCCGGAATATCCAGGAAATCCCATAATTAGTAGAGTCATCCCGAAATGCCTCAGATATTGCCGAAAAATCCAGGATATTCCGTAATAAGTAGGGTCAACCCGAAATTCCTCAATTATTTCCGAAATATCCAGCATATTCCGTAATTAGTAGATTCATGCAGAATTTATTCAGAAATTCCCGAAACATCTTGGAAATTCCATAATTAGTAGGGTCATTCCAAAATGCCTCAGAAATTCCCGGAATATCCAGGAAATCCCGTAATTAGTAGAGTCATTCCGTAAAGCCGCAGATATTTCCAAAATAACCAGAAAATTCCGTAAATAGTAGAGACATCCAGAAATTATTCAGAAATTCCCGAAATATCCAGAAAATCCCGTTATTATTGGTGTTATCCCGATGTTCCTCAGAAATTCCCTAAATAACCAGGAAATTTCATCATTAGTAGAGTCATTCCGACATACCTAAGAAATTCCCATATATCCAGAAAATCCCGTTATTATTGGTGTCATTCCGAAAAGCCTCAGATATTTCCGAAATAACCAGGAAATTCCGTAAATAGTAGAGTCATCCCAAATTTAAGCAGAAATTGCCGAAACATCGTGGAAATCCCGTAATTAGTAGAGTCATTCCGTAAAGCCTCAGATATTTCCGAAATATCCAGGAAATTCCGTAAATAGTAGAGTCATCCAGAATTTATTCAGAAATTCCCGAACTATCCAGAAAATCCCGTATTATTGGTGTTATCCCGATGTTCCTCAGAAATTCCCTAAATATCCAGGAAATTTTATAATTAGTAGTGTCATTCCAAAAACCTCAGAAACTCCCTAAATATACAGTGAATCCAATAATTAGTTGAGTCATTTCGAATAACCTAAGCAATTCCCGAAATATCTATGAAATCCCGTAATCAGTGGAGTCATCCCGGAATACCTCGGAAATTCCCTAAATACCCAGGAAATTCCATAATAGGTGGGGCCCATTCCGAAATACCTTAGATATTCCCAAAATATCCAGAAATCCCGTTATTGTTGGTGTCATGTCGAAATGCCTCATATGATTCAGATATATCCAGGAATTCCGTAGATAGTAGAGTCATCCCGAATGTATTCAGAAATTACCGAAATATCCAAAAATCCCGTTATTATTGGTGTTATTCCGATTTTCCTCAGAAATTCCCTAAATATCCAGGAAATTCCATATTAGTGGACTCTTTCCGAAATACCTCCGATATTTCCGATATATCCAGGTAATTCCGTAATTAGGAGAGTCTTCCCAAAATTCCTCAGAAGCTCCCTTAATATCCAGGAAATTCCATAGATAGATGAGTCATTTCAAAAACCTAAGAAATTCCGGAATATCCAGGAAATTCCGTAATTAGTAGAGTCATCCCGGAATACCTCAGAAATTCCCTAAATACCCAGGAAAATTCCATAGTAAGTGGAGACATTCCGAAATACCTCAGAAAGTCCCAAATATCCAGAAAATCCCGTTTTTAGTGGTGTCATTCCGAAAAGCCTCAGTATTTCCGAATATCCAGGAAATCTTATAATTAGTAGAGTCATCCCGAATGTCTTCAGAATTACCCGAAATATCCAGAAAATCCTGTTATTATTGGTGTTATCCCCACTATCCTTAGAAATTCCCTAAATAACCAGATTACTCTATAGTTCGGGGAGTTATTCCGAATACCTCGAAATTCCCAAAATAGCCTGGAAATTCCATAATGAGTAGTGTCATCCCGAAATACCTCATAAGTTCCCAATATATCTAGAAAATCCCTTGAGTAATGGTGTCATTCCGAAATAGCTCAGAAACTCCCAAATATCCAGGAAATCCCGTAATTGTGAAGTCATACCGGAATACCTCAGAAATTCCCGATATATCCAAAAAACCGTTATTATTGGTAGTTATCCGACATTGCCTAAGAATTTCCCGTAATATCCAGGAATTCGCGTAATTAGTAGAGTCAACTGAAATTTTTCAGAAATTTCCGAAATATCCAGGAAATTCCATAATTAGTGGAGTCTATCCGAAAAACCTAAGAAATTCCTGAAATATCCAGGAAATCCCGTAATTAGTAGAGTCAACCGAAATTTTTCAGAAATTTCCGAAATATCCAGGAAATTCCATAATTAGTGGAGTCTATCCGAAAAACCTAAGATATTCCTGAAATACCCAGGAAATACCGTAATTAGTAGGGTCATCCCGAAATACCTTAGAAACTTCATAAATATCCAGGAAATCCCGTAATTAGTGAAATCATTCCGAAAAACCTAAGAAATAACCGTAATAACCAGGTAATTCCGCAATTTGTAGAGTCACCCGAAATTTTTCAGAAATTCCCGAAATATCCAGGAATTCCATAATTAGTAGAATCATCCCGAATATTCTGAGAAATTTCCGAAATATCCAGGAAACCCGTAATCAGTGGGGTAATTGCGAAAAGCCTCAGATATTTCCGTAACATCCAGGAAATCTCGTAATTAGTAGTCATCTGAAATGCCTCAGAAACTCCCTAAATATCCAGGAAATTCCATAATTAGTGGAGTCATACCGGAAAACCTCAGAAATTCCCGAAATATCCTCGAAATCCCGTTATTATTGGTGTTATCCCGATTTTCCTCAGAAATTCCCGAAATATCCAGGAAATTCCGTAATTAGGAGAGTCATCCCAAAATACCTCAGAAATTCCCCAAATATCCAGGCAAATCCATAATTACTAGAGTCATTCCGAAATACCTCAGATATTCCCGATATATCCAGGAAATTCCATAATTAGTAGGGTCATTCCGAAACACCACAGAAATTCCCAAAATATCCAGGAAATTAGTAGAGTCATTCCGAAAAGCCTCAAATATTTCCGAAATATCCAGGAAATTCCGTAATTAGGTGAGTCATCCCAAAATTCCTCAGAAATTTCCTAAATATCCAGTGAATTCCATAATAAGTGGAGACATTCCGAAATACCTCATAAATACCCAAAATCTCCAGGAAATCCCGTAAATAGTAGAGTAATCCCGAATTTATTCAGAAATAACCGAAATATCCAGGAAATCCCGTACTTAGTAGAGTCATCCCGGAAGAACTTAGAAATTCCTTAAATATCCAGTAAATTCCATAATTAGTGGAGACATACCGGAATACCTCAGAAATTCCCGAAACATCCACAAAGAACCGTTATTATTGGTGTTATCCCGAATTTCCTCAGAAATACCCCAAATTTCCAGAAAATTCCGTAAATAGTAGAGTCATCCCGAATTGATTCAGAAATTACCGAAACATCTTGGAAATTCCGTAATTAGTAGGGTCATTCCAAAAGACCACAGAAATTCCAGAAATATCCAGGAAATCCCGTAATTAGTAGAGTCCATCCGAAAACCCCAGATATTTCAGAATTATCAAGGAAATTCCGTAAAATGTTGAGTCATCCCGAATTTATTCAGAAATTCCCTAAACATCCTGTACACTTCATAATTAGTGGAGACATTCCAAAATACCTCAGAAATTCCCGAAATGTCCAGGAAATTCCATAATTAGTTCAGTCATTTCAAAAAACCAAAAAAATTGTGGAAATATCCAGGAAATCCCGTAATTAGTAGAGCCAACCCGGAATACCTTAGAAATTCCCTAAACATCCGGTAAACTCCATTATTAGTGGAGACATTCCGAAATACCTTAGAAATTTCCGAAATATCCAGGAAATTCCATAATTAGTTGATTCATCCCGAATTTCCTTAGAAGTTCACTAAATATCCAGGAAATCCCGTAAATAGTAGAGTCATACCGAAATGCGTCAGATATTTCCGAAATATCCAGGAAATTCCGTATTTAGTAAAGTTATCCTGGAATATCTCAGAAATTCCCGGAATATCCAGGAAATCCCATAATTAGTAGAGTCATCCCGAAATGCCTCAGATATTGCCGAAAAATCCAGGATATTCCGTAATAAGTAGGGTCAACCCGAAATTCCTCAATTATTTCCGAAATATCCAGCATATTCCGTAATTAGTAGATTCATGCAGAATTTATTCAGAAATTCCCGAAACATCTTGGAAATTCCATAATTAGTGGACTCTTTCCGAAATACCTCCGATATTTCCGATATATCCAGGTAATTCCGTAATTAGGAGAGTCTTCCCAAAATTCCTCAGAAGCTCCCTTAATATCCAGGAAATTCCGTAAATAGTAGAGACATCCAGAAATTATTCAGAAATTCCCGAAATATCCAGAAAATCCCGTTATTATTGGTGTTATCCCGATGTTCCTCAGAAATTCCCTAAATAACCAGGAAATTTCATCATTAGTAGAGTCATTCCGACATACCTAAGAAATTCCCATATATCCAGAAAATCCCGTTATTATTGGTGTCATTCCGAAAAGCCTCAGATATTTCCGAAATAACCAGGAAATTCCGTAAATAGTAGAGTCATCCCAAATTTAAGCAGAAATTGCCGAAACATCGTGGAAATCCCGTAATTAGTAGAGTCATTCCGTAAAGCCTCAGATATTTCCGAAATATCCAGGAAATTCCGTAAATAGTAGAGTCATCCAGAATTTATTCAGAAATTCCCGAACTATCCAGAAAATCCCGTATTATTGGTGTTATCCCGATGTTCCTCAGAAATTCCCTAAATATCCAGGAAATTTTATAATTAGTAGTGTCATTCCAAAAAACCTCAGAAACTCCCATATATCCAGAAAATCCCGTTATTATTGGTGTCATTCCGAAAAGCCTCAGATATTTCCGAAATAACCAGGAAATTCCGTAAATAGTAGAGTCATCCCAAATTTAAGCAGAAATTGCCGAAACATCGTGGAAATCCCGTAATTAGTAGAGTCATTCCGTAAAGCCTCAGATATTTCCGAAATATCCAGGAAATTCCGTAAATAGTAGAGTCATCCAGAATTTATTCAGAAATTCCCGAACTATCCAGAAAATCCCGATATTATTGGTGTTATCCCGATGTTCCTCAGAAATTCCCTAAATATCCAGGAAATTTTATAATTAGTAGTGTCATTCCAAAAAACCTCAGAAACTCCCTAAATATACAGTGAATCCAATAATTAGTTGAGTCATTTCGAATAACCTAAGCAATTCCCGAATATCTATGAAATCCCGTAATCAGTGGAGTCATCCCGGAATACCTCGGAAATTCCCTAAATACCCAGTGAATTCCATAATAGGTGGGGCCATTCCGAAATACCTCAGATATTCCCAAAATATCCAGAAAATCCCGTTATTGTTGGTGTCATGTCGAAATGCCTCATATGATTCAGATATATCCAGGAAATTCCGTAGATAGTAGAGTCATCCCGAATGTATTCAGAAATTACCGAAATATCCAAAAATCCCGTTATTATTGGTGTTATTCCGATTTTCCTCAGAAATTCCCTAAATATCCAGGAAATTCCATAATTAGTGGACTCTTTCCGAAATACCTCCGATATTTCCGATATATCCAGGTAATTCCGTAATTAGGAGAGTCTTCCCAAAATTCCTCAGAAGCTCCCTTAATATCCAGGAAATTCCATAGATAGATGAGTCATTCCAAAAACCTAAGAAATTCCGGAATATCCAGGAAATTCCGTAATTAGTAGAGTCATCCCGGAATACCTCAGAAATTCCCTAAATACCCAGGAAATTCCATAGTAAGTGGAGACATTCCGAAATACCTCAGAAATTCCCAAAATATCCAGAAAATCCCGTTTTTATTGGTGTCATTCCGAAAAGCCTCAGTATTTCCGAAATATCCAGGAAATCTTATAATTAGTAGAGTCATCCCGAATGTCTTCAGAATTACCCGAAATATCCAGAAAATCCTGTTATTATTGGTGTTATCCCCACTATCCTTAGAAATTCCCTAAATAACCAGATTACTCTATAGTTCGTGGAGTTATTCCGAAATACCTCAGAAATTCCCAAAATATCCTGGAAATTCCATAATTAGTAGTGTCATCCCGAAATACCTCATAAGTTCCCAATATATCTAGAAAATCCCTTTATTAATGGTGTCATTCCGAAATAGCTCAGAAACTCCCTAAATATCCAGGAAATCCCGTAATTAGTGAAGTCATACCGGAATACCTCAGAAATTCCCGATATATCCAAAAAAACCGTTATTATTGGTGTTATCCCGAATTTCCTAAGAATTTCCCGTAATATCCAGGAATTCGCGTAATTAGTAGAGTCAACTGAAATTTTTCAGAAATTTCCGAAATATCCAGGAAATTCCATAATTAGTGGAGTCTATCCGAAAAACCTAAGAAATTCCTGAAATATCCAGGAAATCCCGTAATTAGTAGAGTCAACCGAAATTTTTCAGAAATTTCCGAATATCCAGGAAATTCCATAATTAGTGGAGTCTATCCGAAAAACCTAAGATATTCCTGAAATACCCAGGAAATACCGTAATTAGTAGGGTCATCCCGAAATACCTTAGAAACTTCATAAATATCCAGGAAATCCCGTAATTAGTGAAATCATTCCGAAAAACCTAAGAAATAACCGTAATAACCAGGTAATTCCGCAATTTGTAGAGTCACCCGAAATTTTTCAGAAATTCCCGAAATATCCAGGAATTTCCATAATTAGTAGAATCATCCCGAATATTCTGAGAAATTTCCGAAATATCCAGGAAACCCGTAATCAGTGGGGTAATTGCGAAAAGCCTCAGAATTTCCCGTAATATCCAGGAATTCGCGTAATTAGTAGAGTCAACTGAAATTTTTCAGAAATTTCCGAAATATCCAGGAAATTCCATAATTAGTGGAGTCTATCCGAAAAACCTAAGAAATTCCTGAAATATCCAGGAAATCCCGTAATTAGTAGAGTCAACCGAAATTTTTCAGAAATTTCCGAAATATCCAGGAAATTCCATAATTAGTGGAGTCTATCCGAAAAACCTAAGATATTCCTGAAATACCCAGGAAATACCGTAATTAGTAGGGTCATCCCGAAATACCTTAGAAACTTCATAAATATCCAGGAAATCCCGTAATTAGTGAAATCATTCCGAAAAACCTAAGAAATAACCGTAATACCAGGTAATTCCGCAATTTGTAGAGTCACCCGAAATTTTTCAGAAATTCCCGAAATATCCAGGAATTTCCATAATTAGTAGAATCATCCCGAATATTCTGAGAAATTTCCGAAATATCCAGGAAACCCGTAATCAGTGGGGTAATTGCGAAAAGCCTCAGATATTTCCGTAACATCCAGGAAATCTCGTAATTAGTAGTCATCTGAAATGCCTCAGAAACTCCCTAAATATCCAGGAAATTCCATAATTAGTGGAGTCATACCGGAAAACCTCAGAAATTCCCGAAATATCCTCGAGATCCCGTTATTATTGGTGTTATCCCGATTTTCCTCAGAAATTCCCGAAATATCCAGGAAATTCCGTAATTAGGAGAGTCATCCCAAAATACCTCAGAAATTCCCCAAATATCCAGGCAAATCCATAATTACTAGAGTCATTCCGAAATACCTCAGATATTCCCGATATATCCAGGAAATTCCATAATTAGTAGGGTCATTCCGAAACACCACAGAAATTCCCAAAATATCCAGGAAATTAGTAGAGTCATTCCGAAAAGCCTCAAATATTTCCGAAATATCCAGGAAATTCCGTAATTAGGTGAGTCATCCCAAAATTCCTCAGAAATTTCCTAAATATCCAGTGAATTCCATAATAAGTGGAGACATTCCGAAATACCTCATAAATACCCAAAATCTCCAGGAAATCCCGTAAATAGTAGAGTAATCCCGAATTTATTCAGAAATAACCGAAATATCCAGGAAATCCCGTACTTAGTAGAGTCATCCCGGAAGAACTTAGAAATTCCTTAAATATCCAGTAAATTCCATAATTAGTGGAGACATACCGGAATACCTCAGAAATTCCCGAAACATCCACAAAGAACCGTTATTATTGGTGTTATCCCGAATTTCCTCAGAAATACCCCAAATTTCCAGAAAATTCCGTAAATAGTAGAGTCATCCCGAAATGCGTCAGATATTTCCGAAATCCAGGAAATTCCATAATTAGTAGAGTCATTCCGAAATACCTCAGAAATTCCCCAAAATATCCAGAAAATCCCGTTTTATTGGTGTCATTCCGAAAAGCCTCAGTATTTCCGAAATATCCAGGAAATTCCGTAATTAGTAGAGTCATCCCGAATTTATTCAGAAATTCCCGAAACATCTTGGAAATTCCGTAATTAGTAGAGTCATTCCGTAAAGCCGCAGATATTTCCAAAATAACCAGAAAATTCCGTAAATAGTAGAGACATCCAGAAATTATTCAGAAATTCCCGAAATATCCAGAAAATCCCGTTATTATTGGTGTTATCCCGATGTTCCTCAGAAATTCCCTAAATATCCAGGAAATTTTATAATTAGTAGTGTCATTCCAAAATACCTCAGAAACTCCCTAAATATACAGTGAATCCAATAATTAGTTGAGTCATTTCGAATAACCTAAGCAATTCCCGAAATATCTATGAAATCCCGTAATCAGTGGAGTCATCCCGGAATACCTCGGAAATTCCCTAAATACCCAGGAAATTCCATAATAGGTGGGGCCATTCCGAAATACCTTAGATATTCCCAAAATATCCAGAAAATCCCGTTATTGTTGGTGTCATGTCGAAATGCCTCATATGATTCAGATATATCCAGGAAATTCCGTAGATAGTAGAGTCATCCCGAATGTATTCAGAAATTACCGAAATATCCAAAAATCCCGTTATTATTGGTGTTATTCCGATTTTCCTCAGAAATTCCCTAAATATCCAGGAAATTCCATAATTAGTGGACTCTTTCCGAAATACCTCCGATATTTCCGATATATCCAGGTAATTCCGTAATTAGGAGAGTCTTCCCAAAATTCCTCAGAAGCTCCCTTAATATCCAGGAAATTCCATAGATAGATGAGTCATTTCAAAAACCTAAGAAATTCCGGAATATCCAGGAAATTCCGTAATTAGTAGAGTCATCCCGGAATACCTCAGAAATTCCCTAAATACCCAGGAAATTCCATAGTAAGTGGAGACATTCCGAAATACCTCAGAAATTCCCAAAATATCCAGAAAATCCCGTTTTTATTGGTGTCATTCCGAAAAGCCTCAGTATTTCCGAAATATCCAGGAAATCTTATAATTAGTAGAGTCATCCCGAATGTATTCAGAAATTACCGAAATATCCAAAAATCCCGTTATTATTGGTGTTATCCCGATTTTCCTCAGAAATTCCCTAAATATCCAGGAAATTCCATAGTAAGTGGAGACATTCCGAAATACCTCAGAAATTCCCAAAATATCCAGGAAATTCCATAATTAGTAGGGTCATTCCGAAACACCACAGAAATTCCCAAAATATCCAGAAAATCCCGTTATTATTGGTGTCATTCCGAAAAGCCTCAAATATTTCCGAAATATCCAGGAAATCCCGTAATTAGTAGAGTCATCCCGGAATACCTCAGAAATTCCCGAAATATCCAGAAAATCCCGTTATTATTGGTGTTATCCCGAATTTCCTCAGAAATACCCCAAATTTCCAGAAAATTCCGTAAATAGTAGAGTCATCCCGAATTTATTCAGAAATTCCCGAAATGTCCAGGAAATTCCATAATTAGTGGAGACATTCCGAAATACCTCAGAAATTCCCGAAATATCCAGGAAATCCCGTAATTAGTAGAGTCATCCCGAATTTATTCAGAAATTCCCGAAATATCCAGGAAATTCCATAATTAGTGGACTCTTTCCGAAATACCTCCGATATTTCCGATATATCCAGGTAATTCCGTAATTAGGAGAGTCATCCCAAAATACCTCAGAAATTCCCAAAATATCCAGGAAATCCCGTAATTAGTAGAGTCATTCCGAAATACCTCAGAAATTCCCGAAATATCCAGGAAATTCCGTAATTAGTAGAGTCATCCCGAATTTTTTCAGAAATTCCCTAAATATCCAGGAAATTCCATAATTAGTAGAGTCATCCCGAATTTATTCAGAAATTCCCGAAATATCCAGGAAATCCCGTAATTAGTAGAGTCATTCCGAAAAGCCTCAGTATTTCCGAAATATCCAGGAAATCCCGTAATTAGTAGAGTCATCCCGAAATGCCTCAGATATTGCCGAAAAATCCAGGAAATTCCATAATTAGTGGAGACATACCGGAATACCTCAGAAATTCCCGAAATATCCTCGAGATCCCGTTATTATTGGTGTTATCCCGATTTTCCTCAGAAATTCCCGAAATATCCAGGAAATTCCGTAATTAGGAGAGTCATCCCAAAATACCTCAGAAATTCCCCAAATATCCAGGCAAATCCATAATTACTAGAGTCATTCCGAAATACCTCAGATATTCCCGATATATCCAGGAATTCCGTAATTAGTAGGGTCATTCCGAAACACCACAGAAATTCCCAAAATATCCAGGAAATTAGTAGAGTCATTCCGAAAAGCCTCAAATATTTCCGAAATATCCAGGAAATTCCGTAATTAGGTGAGTCATCCCAAAATTCCTCAGAAATTTCCTAAATATCCAGTGAATTCCATAATAAGTGGAGACATTCCGAAATACCTCATAAATACCCAAAATCTCCAGGAAATCCCGTAAATAGTAGAGTAATCCCGAATTTATTCAGAAATAACCGAAATATCCAGGAAATCCCGTACTTAGTAGAGTCATCCCGGAAGAACTTAGAAATTCCTTAAATATCCAGTAAATTCCATAATTAGTGGAGACATACCGGAATACCTCAGAAATTCCCGAAACATCCACAAAGAACCGTTATTATTGGTGTTATCCCGAATTTCCTCAGAAATACCCCAAATTTCCAGAAAATTCCGTAAATAGTAGAGTCATCCCGAATTGATTCAGAAATTACCGAAACATCTTGGAAATTCCGTAATTAGTAGGGTCATTCCAAAAGACCCTCAGAAATTACAGCAAATATCCAGGAAATCCCGTAATTAGTAGAGTCCATCCGAAAAACCTCAGATATTTCAGAAAATATCAAGGAAATTCCGTAAATAGTAGAGTCATCCCCGAATTATTCAGAAATTCCCTAAACATCCAGTACACTCCATAATTAGTGGAGACATTCCATGAATACCTCAGAAATTCCCGAAATGTCCAGGAAATTCCATAATTAGTTGAGTCATTTCGAAAAATTCTAAGAAATTGTCGAAATATCCAGGAAATCCCGTAATTAGTAGAGCCAACCCGGAATACCTTAGAAATTCCCTAAACATCAGTAAACTCCATAATTAGTGGAGACATTCCGAAATACCTTAGAAATTCCCGAAATATCCAGGAATTCCATAATTAGTTGATTCATCCCGAATTTCCTTAGAAGTTCACTAAATATCCAGGAAATCCCGTAAATAGTAGAGTCATACCGAAATGCGTCAGATATTTCCGAAATATCCAGGAAATTCCGTATTTAGTAAAGTTATCCTGGAATATCTCAGAAATTCCCGGAATATCCAGGAAATCCCATAATTAGTAGAGTCATCCGAAATGCCTCAGATATTGCCGAAAAAATCCAGGATATTCCGTAATAAGTAGGGTCAACCCGAAATTCCTCAATTATTCCGAAATATCCAGCATATTCCGTAATTAGTAGATTCATGCAGAATTTATCAGAAATTCCCGAAACATCTTGGAAATTCCATAATTAGTAGGGTCATTCCAAAATGCCTCAGAAATTCCCGGAATATCCAGGAAATCCCGTAATTAGTAGAGTCATTCCGTAAAGCCGCAGATATTTCCAAAATAACCAGAAAATTCCGTAAATAGTAGAGACATCCAGAAATTATTCAGAAATTCCCGAATATCCAGAAAATCCCGTTATTATTGGTGTTATCCCGATGTCCTCAGAAATTCCTAAATAACCAGGAAATTCATCATAGTAGAGTCATTCCGACATACCTAAGAAATTCCCATATATCCAGAAAATCCCGTTATTATTGGTGTCATTCCGAAAAGCCTCAGATATTTCCGAAATAACCAGGAAATTCCGTAAATAGTAGAGTCATCCCAAATTTAAGCAGAAATTGCCGAAAACATCGTGGAAATCCCGTAATTAGTAGAGTCATTCCGTAAAGCCTCAGATATTTCCGAAATATCCAGGAAATTCCGTAAATAGTAGAGTCATCCAGAATTTATTCAGAAATTCCCGAACTATCCAGAAAATCCCGATATTATTGGTGTTATCCCGATGTTCCTCAGAAATTCCCTAAATATCCAGGAAATTTTATAATTAGTAGTGTCATTCCAAAAAAACCTCAGAAACTCCCTAAATATACAGTGAATCCAATAATTAGTTGAGTCATTTCGAATAACCTAAGCAATTCCCGAAATATCTATGAAATCCCGTAATCAGTGGAGTCATCCCGGAATACCTCGGAAATTCCCTAAATACCCAGTGAATTCCATAATAGGTGGGGCCATTCCGAAATACCTCAGATATTCCCAAAATATCCAGAAAATCCCGTTATTGTTGGTGTCATGTCGAAATGCCTCATATGATTCAGATATATCCAGGAAATTCCGTAGATAGTAGAGTCATCCCGAATGTATTCAGAAATTACCGAAATATCCAAAAATCCCGTTATTATTGGTGTTATTCCGATTTTCCTCAGAAATTCCCTAAATATCCAGGAAATTCCATAATTAGTGGACTCTTTCCGAATACCTCCGATATTTCCGATATATCCAGGTAATTCCGTAATTAGGAGAGTCTTCCCAAAATTCCTCAGAAGCTCCCTTAATATCCAGGAAATTCCATAGATAGATGAGTCATTCCAAAAACCTAAGAAATTCCGGAATATCCAGGAAATTCCGTAATTAGTAGAGTCATCCCGGAATACCTCAGAAATTCCCTAAATACCCAGGAAATTCCATAGTAAGTGGAGACATTCCGAAATACCTCAGAAATTCCCAAAATATCCAGAAAATCCCGTTTTTATTGGTGTCATTCCGAAAAGCCTCAGTATTTCCGAAATATCCAGGAAATCTTATAATTAGTAGAGTCATCCCGAATGTCTTCAGAATTACCCGAAATATCCAGAAAATCCTGTTATTATTGGTGTTATCCCCACTATCCTTAGAAATTCCCTAAATAACCAGATTACTCTATAGTTCGTGGAGTTATTCCGAAATACCTCAGAAATTCCCAAAATATCCTGGAAATTCCATAATTAGTAGTGTCATCCCGAAATACCTCATAAGTTCCCAATATATCTAGAAAATCCCTTTATTAATGGTGTCATTCCGAAATAGCTCAGAAACTCCCTAAATATCCAGGAAATCCCGTAATTAGTGAAGTCATACCGGAATACCTCAGAAATTCCCGATATATCCAAAAAAACCGTTATTATTGGTGTTATCCCGAATTTCCTAAGAATTTCCCGTAATATCCAGGAATTCGCGTAATTAGTAGAGTCAACTGAAATTTTTCAGAAATTTCCGAAATATCCAGGAAATTCCATAATTAGTGGAGTCTATCCGAAAAAACCTAAGAAATTCCTGAAATATCCAGGAAATCCCGTAATTAGTAGAGTCAACCGAAATTTTTCAGAAATTTCCGAAATATCCAGGAAATTCCATAATTAGTGGAGTCTATCCGAAAAACCTAAGATATTCCTGAAATACCCGGAAATACCGTAATTAGTAGGGTCATCCCGAAATACCTTAGAAACTTCATAAATATCCAGGAAATCCCGTAATTAGTGAAATCATTCCGAAAAAACCTAAGAAATAACCGTAATAACCAGGTAATTCCGCAATTTGTAGAGTCACCCGAAATTTTTCAGAAATTCCCGAAATATCCAGGAATTTCCATAATTAGTAGAATCATCCCGAATATTCTGAGAATTTCCGAAATATCCAGGAAACCCGTAATCAGTGGGGTAATTGCGAAAAAGCCTCAGATATTTCCGTAACATCCAGGAAATCTCGTAATTAGTAGTCATCTGAAATGCCTCAGAAACTCCCTAAATATCCAGGAAATTCCATAATTAGTGGAGTCATACCGGAACAACCTCAGAAATTCCCGAAATATCCTCGAGATCCCGTTATTATTGGTGTTATCCCGATTTTCCTCAGAAATTCCCGAAATATCCAGGAAATTCCGTAATTAGGAGAGTCATCCCAAAATACCTCAGAAATTCCCCAAATATCCAGGCAAATCCATAATTACTAGAGTCATTCCGAAATACCTCAGATATTCCCGATATATCCAGGAAATTCCATAATTAGTAGGGTCATTCCGAAACACCACAGAAATTCCCAAAATATCCAGGAATTAGTAGAGTCATTCCGAAAAGCCTCAAATATTTCCGAAATATCCAGGAAATTCCGTAATTAGGTGAGTCATCCCAAAATTCCTCAGAAATTTCCTAAATATCCAGTGAATTCCATAATAAGTGGAGACATTCCGAAATACCTCATAAATACCCAAAATCTCCAGGAAATCCCGTAAATAGTAGAGTAATCCCGAATTTATTCAGAAATAACCGAAATATCCAGGAAATCCCGTACTTAGTAGAGTCATCCCGGAAGAACTTAGAAATTCCTTAATATCCAGTAAATTCCATAATTAGTGGAGACATACCGGAATACCTCAGAAATTCCCGAAACATCCACAAAGAACCGTTATTATTGGTGTTATCCCGAATTTCCTCAGAAATACCCCAAATTTCCAGAAAATTCCGTAAATAGTAGAGTCATCCCGAATTGATTCAGAAATTACCGAAACATCTTGGAAATTCCGTAATTAGTAGGGTCATTCCAAAAGACCACAGAAATTCCAGAAATATCCAGGAAATCCCGTAATTAGTAGAGTCCATCCGAAAACCCCCAGATATTTCAGAATTATCAAGGAAATTCCGTAAAATGTTGAGTCATCCCGAATTTATTCAGAAATTCCCTAAACATCCTGTACACTTCATAATTAGTGGAGACATTCCAAAATACCTCAGAAATTCCCGAAATGTCCAGGAAATTCCATAATTAGTTCAGTCATTTCAAAAAACCAAAAAATTGTGGAAATATCCAGGAAATCCCGTAATTAGTAGAGCCAACCCGGAATACCTTAGAAATTCCCTAAACATCCGGTAAACTCCATTATTAGTGGAGACATTCCGAAATACCTTAGAAATTTCCGAAATATCCAGGAAATTCCATAATTAGTTGATTCATCCCGATTTCCTTAGAAATTCACTAAATATGCAGGAAATCCCGTAAATAGTAGAGTCATACCGAAATGCGTCAGATATTTCCGAAAT
This sequence comes from Theocolax elegans, assembly GCA_026168455.1. Lineage (NCBI taxonomy): Eukaryota > Metazoa > Arthropoda > Insecta > Hymenoptera > Cerocephalidae > Theocolax > Theocolax elegans. The sequence continues at coordinate 57,305,328 of CM047425.1, forward strand.
ATCCAGGAAATTCCGTATTTAGTAAAGTTATCCTGGAATATCTCAGAAATTCCCGGAATATCCAGGAAATCCCATAATTAGTAGAGTCATCCCGAAATGCCTCAGATATTGCCGAAAAATCCAGGAAATTCCGTAATTAGTAGAGTCAACCGAAATTTTTCAGAAATTTCCGAAATATCCAGGAAATTCCGTAATTAGTAGATTCATGCAGAATTTATTCAGAAATTCCCGAAACATCTTGGAAATTCCATAATTAGTAGGGTCATTCCAAAATGCCTCAGAAATTCCCGGAATATCCAGGAAATCCCGTAATTAGTAGAGTCATTCCGAAAAGCCTCAGATATTTCCGTAACATCCAGGAAATCTCGTAATTAGTAGTCATCCCGAAATGACTCAGAAACTCCCTAAATATCCAGGAAATCCCGTAATTAGTAGTGTCATCCCGAAATACCTCATAAATACCCAAAATCTCCAGGAAATCCCGTAATTAGTAGAGTCATTCCGAAAAACCTAAGAAATTCCCGTAATATCCAGGAAATCCCGTAATTAGTAGTGTCATCCCGAAATACCTTAGAAATTTCCGAAATATCCAGGAAATTCCGTAAATAGTAGAGTCATCCCGAATTTATTCAGAAATTCCCGAAACATCTTGGAAATTCCGTAATTAGTAGAGTCATTCCGAAAAGCCTCAGATATTTCCGAAATATCCAGGAAATTCCGTAAATAGTAGAGTCATCCCGAATTTATTCAGAAATTCCCGAAATATCCAGAAAATCCCGTTATTATTGGTGTTATCCCGAGTATCCTCAGAAATACCCCAAATTTCCAGAAAATTCCGTAAATAGTAGAGTCATCCCGAAATACCTTAGAAATTCCCTAAATATCCAGGAAATTCCATAATTAGTGGAGTCATTCCGAAAAACCTAAGAAATTCCCGTAATATCCAGGAAATCCCGTAATTAGTGAAGTCATACCGGAATACCTCAGAAATTCCCTAAATACCCAGGAAATTCCATAATAGGTGGGGCCATTCCGAAATACCTCAGATATTCCCAAAATATCCAGAAATCCCGTTATTGTTGGTGTCATGTCGAAATGCCTCATATGATTCAGATATATCCAGGAAATTCCGTAGATAGTAGAGTCATCCCGAATGTATCAGCAATTACCGAATATCCAAAAAATCCCGTTATATTGGTGTTATTCCGATTTCCTCAGAAATTCCCTAAATATCCAGGAAATTCCATAATTAGTGGACTCTTTCCGAAAATACCTCCGATATTTCCGATATACCAGGTATCCGTAATAGGAGAGTCTTCCCAAAATTCCTCAGAAGCTCCCTTAATATCCAGGAAATTCCATAGATAGATGAGTCATTTCAAAACCTAAGAAATTCCGGAATATCCAGGAAATTCCGTAATTAGTGAGTCATCCCGGAATACCTCAGAAATTCCCTAAATACCCAGAAATTCCATAGTAAGTGGAGACATTCCGAATACCTCAGAAATTCCCAAATATCCAGAAAATCCCGTTTTTATTGGTGTCATTCCGAAAAGCCTCAGTATTTCCGAAATATCCAGGAAATCTTATAATTAGTAGAGTCATCCCGAATGTCTTCAGAATTACCCGAAATATCCAGAAAATCCTGTTATTATTGGTGTTATCCCCACTATCCTTAGAAATTCCCTAAATAACCAGATTACTCTATAGTTCGTGGAGTTATTCCGAAATACCTCAGAAATTCCCAAAATATCCTGGAAATTCCATAATTAGTAGTGTCATCCCGAAATACCTCATAAGTTCCCAATATATCTAGAAAATCCCTTTATTAATGGTGTCATTCCGAAATAGCTCAGAAACTCCCTAAATATCCAGGAAATCCCGTAATTAGTGAAGTCATACCGGAATACCTCAGAAATTCCCGATATATCCAAAAAAACCGTTATTATTGGTGTTATCCCGAATTTCCTAAGAAATTCCCGTAATATCCAGGAATTCCCGTAATTAGTAGAGTCAACTGAAATTTTTCAGAAATTTCCGAAATATCCAGGAAATTCCATAATTAGTGGAGTCTATCCGAAAAACCTAAGAAATTCCTGAAATATCCAGGAAATCCCGTAATTAGTAGAGTCAACCGAAATTTTTCAGAAATTCCCGAAATATCCAGGAAATTCCATAATTAGTGGAGTCTATCCGAAAAACCTAAGATATTCCTGAAATACCCAGGAAATACCGTAATTAGTAGGGTCATCCCGAAATACCTTAGAAACTTCATAAATATCCAGGAAATCCCGTAATTAGTGAAATCATTCCGAAAAACCTAAGAAATAACCGTAATATCCAGGTAATTCCGCAATTTGTAGAGTCACCCGAAATTTTTCAGAAATTCCCGAAATATCCAGGAATTTCCATAATTAGTAGAATCATCCCGAATATTTTGAGAAATTTCCGAAATATCCAGGAAATCCCGTAATTAGTAGAGTCATTCCGAAAAGCCTCAGATATTTCCGTAACATCCAGGAAATCTCGTAATTAGTAGTCATCCCGAAATGCCTCAGAAACTCCCTAAATATCCAGGAAATTCCATAATTAGTGGAGTCATACCGGAATACCTCAGAAATTCCCGAAATATCCAGGAAATCCCGTAATTAGTAGTGTCATCCCGAAATACCTCATAAATACCCAAAATCTCCAGGAAATCCCGTAATTAGTAGAGTCATCCCGAAATACCTCATAAATACCCAAAATCTCCAGGAAATCCCGTAATTAGTAGAGTCATTCCGAAATACCTCAGATATTCCCGATATATCCAGGAAATTCCATAATTAGTAGGGTCATTCCGAAACACCACAGAAATTCCCAAAATATCCAGGAAATTAGTAGAGTCATTCCGAAAAGCCTCAAATATTTCCGAAATATCCAGGAAATTCCGTAATTAGGTGAGTCATCCCAAAATTCCTCAGAAATTTCCTAAATATCCAGTGAATTCCATAATAAGTGGAGACATTCCGAAATACCTCATAAATACCCAAAATCTCCAGGAAATCCCGTAATTAGTAGAGTCATCCCGAATTTATTCAGAAATAACCGAAATATCCAGGAAATCCCGTACTTAGTAGAGTCATCCCGGAAGAACTTAGAAATTCCTTAAATATCCAGTAAATTCCATAATTAGTGGAGACATACCGGAATACCTCAGAAATTCCCGAAACATCCACAAAGAACCGTTATTATTGGTGTTATCCCGAATTTCCTCAGAAATACCCCAAATTTCCAGAAAATTCCGTAAATAGTAGAGTCATCCCGAATTGATTCAGAAATTACCGAAACATCTTGGAAATTCCGTAATTAGTAGGGTCATTCCAAAAGACCACAGAAATTCCAGAAATATCCAGGAAATCCCGTAATTAGTAGAGTCCATCCGAAAACCCCCAGATATTTCAGAATTATCAAGGAAATTCCGTAAAATGTTGAGTCATCCCGAATTTATTCAGAAATTCCCTAAACATCCTGTACACTTCATAATTAGTGGAGACATTCCAAAATACCTCAGAAATTCCCGAAATGTCCAGGAAATTCCATAATTAGTTCAGTCATTTCAAAAAACCAAAAAAATTGTGGAAATATCCAGGAAATCCCGTAATTAGTAGAGCCAACCCGGAATACCTTAGAAATTCCCTAAACATCCGGTAAACTCCATTATTAGTGGAGACATTCCGAAATACCTTAGAAATTTCCGAAATATCCAGGAAATTCCATAATTAGTTGATTCATCCCGAATTTCCTTAGAAATTCACTAAATATCCAGGAAATCCCGTAAATAGTAGTGTAATCCCGAATTTATTCAGAAATAACCGAAATATCCAGGAAATCCCGTACTTAGTAGAGTCATCCCGGAAGAACTTAGAAATTCCTTAAATATCCAGTAAATTCCATAATTAGTGGAGACATACCGGAATACCTCAGAAATTCCCGAAACATCCACAAAGAACCGTTATTATTGGTGTTATCCCGAGTATCCTCAGAAATACCCCAAATTTCCAGAAAATTCCGTAAATAGTAGAGTCATCCCGAATTGATTCAGAAATTACCGAAACATCTACTAATTACGGAAATTCCGTAATTAGTAGGGTCATTCCAAAAGACCACAGAAATTCCAGAAATATCCAGGAAATCCCGTAATTAGTAGAGTCCCATCCGAAAACCCCCAGATATTTCAGAATTATCAAGGAAATTCCGTAAAATGTTGAGTCATCCCGAATTATCAGAAATTCCCTAAACATCCTGTACACTTCATAATTAGTGGAGACATTCCACAAATACCTCAGAAATTCCCGAAATGTCCAGGAAATTCCATAATTAGTTTCAGTCATTTCAAAAAACCAAAAAATTGTGGAAATATCCAGGAAATCCCGTAATTAGTAGAGCCAACCCGGAATACCTTAGAAATTCCCTAAACATCCGGTAAACTCCATTATTAGTGGAGACATTCCGAAATACCTTAGAAATTTCCGAAATATCCAGGAAATTCCATAATTAGTTGATTCATCCCGAATTTCCTTAGAAATTCACTAAATATCCAGGAAATCCCGTAAATAGTAGAGTCATACCGAAATGCGTCAGATATTTCCGAATTATCCAGGAAATATCCAGCATATTCCGTAATTAGTAGATTCATGCAGAATTTATTCAGAAATTCCCGAAACATCTTGGAAATTCCATAATTAGTAGGGTCATTCCAAAATGCCTCAGAAATTCCCGGAATATCCAGGAAATCCCGTAATTAGTAGTGTCATCCCGAAATGGCTCAGACACTCCATAAATATGCAGGAAATTCCATAATTAGTGGAGTCATACCGGAATACCTCAGAAATTCCCTAAATATCCAAAAAAACCGTTACTATTGGAGTTATCCCGAATTTCCTGAGAAATTCGCGTAATATCCAGGAAATCCCGTAATTAGTACAGTCATCCCGAATTTCCTCAGAAACTCCCTAAATGTCCAGAAAATTCCATAATTAGTGGAGTCCATTCCGAAAAACCTAAGAAATTCCCGCAATAACCATGAAATCCCGTTGTTGAGAATTCGTTGTTAATTTTATGCCGGAAGAATAGGGGGTGAAAGAAACCACACAAAATCAATTTATCTTGCGTTTATTAACACAGTATGAGCGCGTATGTACATGTGTATATAGATATATATAGCACGCGGTAACCGCAGCGTGCGTGTTGAGAGGCCGGCTTTATACTGTTGAGTTGGTGAGACTTTCCTTCTAATGTATAGTACAGGTGAGCCGATGGCCACGATGAGCTGCAGCAACTAGAATCTGCTGGAGAGCGATGAGCCGTGAAGAAAAAACAAAGTTGAAGGAGCTCCGTGAAAAACGATGTTGATGCGTCCCAAAATGGCGTTAGAGCGAGAGAGAAAAAAAAAGGGGGAGGTACGGCGTCGGTGGTCTGTACGCGCGCGAACCGCGAGACCGAAGTGCGCAAGCGCAACCTCTCTCGAGCGGCGCCTTGCGGCACGGAATTTGACTGCGTCCGAGCGCGCGAGATTTGAATCGTAAATCCGCAACATTACCGCCCGCCATCGACAGCTGATTGTCGATGATTTACCTCTCGTTGAAGTGGGGGCACTGGCAAGGGAACGAGCTTGACGATTGGTCGAGTGAACGTCGTAGTGGAGGTCTTGATCGTATCTGTCCTAGTGAGTCCATCCTTGCTAGGTTTACATCGACGACTCAAGCCATGGGCCATTTTCCAGGTGGCATCCTTTCGTCTGTGAGTAGAACCAACTTGCCAGGCGTTATTTCATTTTGAGCATAGTGCCATTTCGATATGGTTTGGAGCCGATGTAGGTAATGAGCGGACCAATTTTTCCAGAAGCACTGCAAACGTTGTTGGATGAGCTGCCAATTATTCAATCTAGAAGACTGCAGTTCGATGATGGAAGGCTCTGGAAGTGAGTTGAGCGGTGCCCCGATAAGAAAGTGTCCAGGAGTGCTTCAAACGTCATCAGGATCATCACTGAGCGGTTCGAGAGGACGAGAGTTGAGTACGGACTCAATTTGCGTAAGAAGAGTGTAATACTCTTCGAATGTGAGCAAGGCATCTCCAACCGTCCTTCGTAGATGAATTTGACGAATTTGATGAGGGCTTCCCACTTACCACCCATGTGTGGAGATGCAGGAGGGTTGAAATGCCACTTGAGCCCATCCCTTTGAGCCATGGAGCGGATAAGTTGGTTTTCTGATGAGCTGGCCGTAAATAGCTTCCGAATTTCCTTATCGGCCCCGACGAACGTCGTACCACAGTCTGAATAAAGATCGCTGACCAGTCCACGGCGAGAAATGAGCCTATGGAAAGCAGCGATGAAAGCATCCGATGAGTAATCACTTACGATTTCCAGGTGAGCTGCTGATGTTGAAAGGCACACAAAGGCGCAGATCCAGCCCTTGTTGACCTTGCTGCCTCGTCCCTTCCAATTTTGATGGAGATTGGCCCAGCGTAATCCACTGCCGTGTGTAAAAAGGCACAAGATGGCGTTACGCGTGGAATGGGTAGACGAGACATCAATTGTTGAGCGCGCTCACCACGTTGTCTGGCACAGACAACGCATCGCAAAATGGTGAGCCTTGACTGGAGTAGGTCCTCCGATGATCCAACAATTTTGACGAATTTTGGCTAGCGTGAGCTGAGTTCCTCCGTGAAGAGTATTTCGGTGAGCATAGTCGATGATGAGATCTGTAAGTTGTGATTTACGAGGCAGAATGAAGGAATGCTTCGATTCTGGCATGAGCGAAGAGTTGTGCAAACGTCCTCCAACCCTGATTACTCCATCTTGATCGATGAAGGCAGTTAAGCGCGCGAATGGATGAGAGAAGATGGTAATCGCGCATTCCTTGAAATCATCCGAATTTCGTGTTGAAAATAAGCAGCCTGAGTGACCTTTACCCAGAACAGCATCGATTTTTGGTGACATGGATCAGGATGTACGGCAATTGGCTGCACAACTTGAGCGGATTCTTACACAATCGTTTGAGCAATTGAGGAATGGCCTTAAAGACGAGAGTAGTCACATTTAATAATTTCGGGAGCGATGAGTACTTGCATATGAATCCCACTGGTACGTTGGTTGAGCGGCCGATGAGAGGAGAGTAATACCAGGTCGCGCTTCCGGACTCGTTTCATCCAACGTGATTTCTGGTTGAGCAGGCCAATTCTCCTTTGGTTGGGCAATCCATTGGGGTCCTGTCCACCAAGTTGGTGGTTTACGAGCTGTTCAGTCGAGACGCCTCGTGAGCCGCAATCCGCTGGGTTCATACCTCCAGGCACGTGTCTCCAAGTCGAGTGTGCGCACAACTCTTGGATCTGTATGACGCGGTTCCGAACGTAGTCCTTCCAGCGATTTGCATGAGAGTTAACCCAGGCCAGGGTAACTCGTGAGTCCGTCCACAAATGAGTTGCATCTATCTTGAGCTTTAACGAGGTCCGCAAGTGAGATATAAGTTTAGCTAATAGCAGCGCTGCTGTGAGTTCCAACCGAGGTATCGTGAGTTTTTTGAGAGGCGCCACCTTTGTTTTGGCGCAAATAAGGACGTCCTTGAGCCTGTGGACGGTGAGTAGGACAACGAGGTATACAACTGCAGCCATGGCGAGTTGGGATGCATCCGCAAACCCGTGCAGTTCTATTGATGAGTAACTCCATGTGTTGAACCACCGAGGAACGGTGATTTGGTTGAGGGCTTTGAGGTCGTCTCTGATTGCAATCCATCTGAGCGTGAGATGAGTTGGAATTGGGTCGTCGAATCCAGTTTGACGGACCACAAATCTTGGATAAGGACCTTTGCTCGCACAGTAACTGGAGAAGCGAATCCGAGCGGATCAAAGATTTTGGCAATCTCCGAGAGTAGCGTGCGTTTCGTCAGAGTTTGAGCTGCATCCTTGAGTGATGAGAGAACGTAAACTTGTCTTCGTGAGGAATCCAATTTAATCCGAGAAGTTTGGTTTCACAGTCGTCAAACGTGATAGTGTCGGCAAGAGGGTCTTGAGCAACAGCCTGAGAAGATCTGGGTGAGTGGTATGCCATTTTGACAATGGAAGCCGCCCGCCTTGCACAAGGAAATCAGCTGATGAGCAAGTATTGATGAGTGAGCTTCGATGGTGTCCGCTCCGCCGAAGGTATCGTCGACATAGCGGCCTTCAGTGAGCGATTGCACAGCAAGTGGGTACTTGTATCCTTTATCCTTGACTAATTGCAACAGGGCTCTTGTGGCCAAGAAGCCTGCAGGTTTCGTGCCATACGTGAGAGTTGTCAACTGAACGGTCACCTCCTCATCGTTGTCTCCACGCCAGAGGATTTGTTGTAATGGCCAATCCAAGTTGGCACCCGTGTGCAAGATGTCGTTGAGCGATTTACCTGAGGAGGTGAGATTGGATCCGTTTGAATACCAACCCGCAGCTTGGTGGTGGTGCTGCTCGGCTTGAGAACGCCGTGATGTGGCAAGTAAAAATGCGGTTGAGCGGGCCGATGATCATTTGAGATGCGAACCATGTGTCCGAGTTTTTCGTACTCTTCCGAGGAAGTCATTGTAGAGCGGCCGTACGTAGCTTGGAGTTTGCATCGCCGAGTGATGCGCTTCAGGCATTGTGATGCTGTTTTGCGAGAGAGGCCCAATTTTCTGCTGGCAATTTAAGTGGTAGACGCACTACATATCTGCCTGAGACATCCCTTTCGTGAGTGGCGATGAAGTGGTTCTCGCACTCTTGCTCCTCTGGAGTCAAATGTGGATTGGGATCGAGCGGTGGCTCCTCTTGAGTCCAAAATCTTGTGAGCAGTTCTTGGAGATCATCATGCTTCTAAGCGGCGACGTGATGAGCGGTTATTTTATGAGCTCCTGCAGTATGAGCCCTTCCTAGAACGATCCAACCAAAGATGGACGATTGAGCCACCGGCATCGAGGGCGAAGCTTTAATCATGACTGGCTCGATTACACTTCCGTAAAAATCAGCGCCCACGATTATATCAATAGGTTGAGGTTGACAGTATCCTGGATCAGCCAGATGTAGCTTCTTCAGGTGTGGCCAATTCCCACGAAGAATTGGAGCAGATGGTAACGTGGCGGAGACCTTCGGAAGTATATGAACTTCGAGCTCTATCTCCTTAGTGGAGTGAGTGGATCGTAGGGTGAGCCGAGTTACACATGGGTCTGAGCTGCCCTTAGCGCCTCCAATGCCCTTGATGGTCAAGGCATGAGCATAACGAACAAGGCGCAATTGGTTCACTAGATGATCAGTGACGAATGACAATTGTGACCCGGAGTCGATGAGCAGGCGAACCTTGTGAGCAGACATAGTGTGATAACAAGAGCTTGAGCAGTGCCTAAAAGAGTTGAGCTGACGTGAGCGGAATGTTGAGCATTGACGACTGTACCATTCTCCTAGTGTTGAGATGAGCCGGGTTGAGAAGCATCCGATGAGCGCGTTGAGGCAGGTCTATCGCAGTCAGTTGGTCTTGAGGTTGGAGGTGGAGTCGAAGGAGGCGGGGCCGAGGTGTAGGTGGTCAACTGATGTAACATCGTGTGATGCTTACCACCGCACTCCCTACAGCTCTTGGAGCTGCGACAGGCCTTGGCTTGGTGGCGACCCAAGCAATTGAAGCACAGCCGATGCTCCTCTACGTGCTTGCGACGTTGAGCGATGGTGAGCTGACGAAATTTCTCGCAGGCTACCACGAAGTGCTGACCGTTGCAAAAATCACAGCCATGAGCGGTTGAGCCGGAGTTGAAAGCCTCCGTCTTCGAGACTGCGGATGGTTGAGCGGTGGCGGTGTGAGCGGTTGCAGATGGTCGAGCTGGCCTTTTGGAGTCAGTCCTTGTTGCCTTGGAGGATTCCACGTCTGCAGCCTCGAGCGTGATCGCACGCGTACGGAGGAAAGTACGCAGTCTCTCGTAACTGGGGTAGTCCTGCGAGTTTCCCAAGGAAGCTTCCCAAGCCTCTCGAGTTGAGCGGTCCATGAGCCGCCTCAGTTGGTGCACCATCAAGACGTCGTTGATGCAATCACCAAGTTGAGCCGCTTGGAGAGTCTTTCGTGTGTCATCAGCGATGGCGAGCATGCTGCTAATGCTAGCAGGTGAGCGAGGTGTCAAGGTTGGGAGGTTGGAGAACTTATCGAGTTGATCCACCACCACCAGTCTCGGGTTTCCGTAGCGCTCTCGCAAGGTGGTAACTGCGGTGTCGAACGAAGCGTCTACGGATGGTGAGCTGTCGATGAGCTTGGACGCATCTCCTTGCAAGCACCCCTTTAGATAATGGAGCTTGACGACTGGTGTTAAGGAATCATCCTTGACAATCAAGCTCTCAAACATGTCCCAGAACTTAGGCCAGTCAGCGAAATCTCCCTTGAATGTCGGTAACGGGATGTCTGGGAGCCTCTTTGACACCGAACTTTGTTGAGCTGGTTGAGCGGTGGTTGGTGCAGGCAGTTGAGATTCAGCCCTGGCTACTGCCCGTCGAACGAGTGAGAGCAACCGTAATACCTTCAGCTTGACCTTGTCCTTGAAATAAGGAAGCCTTTGGACGCTGGCGGGACAGTTTTGCATAATGAGGTTATGCTCCTCATTAAACTCCTTCATCTGTCCTCGGCTTCAGCGAGGATTGTCTCGAGCTCTCTCCCAGAGAGTTGCGGTGCCTGTTCCAACTGAGCCATAGCGTCCCTCAGAATGTCCATGCGGAACATCTGGCTGGCTATTCTGAGCTGTATCTCAGTAGGCACACCATCGACGAGGCTGGTATCGGATCCTGAGGGAGATGGAGACCTCGAGTTGACCTTCGATGAGGGTTTGGAGGGCACCTGCAACAATTTGGAGTTGAGCGATGGACCTGGTTGAGCTGCCTCATCCTCTGGTGTATGGAGGGGGCCTTGGCTCGCTGTTGGGGGTTGACATCCCAGGTGAGCAGACTGTACAGCCTTGAGCTGCGATTGGTGAGCTGCGAGCTTGAAGTGGTGAGTTTGGATCAATGAGTCTGGTGAGCTGTCAATCTTCAGTTGTACCGATATACACTGTTGAGAATAAACCACAAAATTACTACACTGCGTAGTTGATGGTGTGGGTACCCCCTATCCGGCTCGAAGGACCAAATGTTGAGAATTCGTTGTTAATTTTATGCCGGAAGGATAGGGGGTGAAAGAAACCACACAAAATCAATTTATCTTGCGTTTATTAACACAGTATGAGCGCGTATGTACATGTGTATATATATATATAGCACGCGGTAACCGCAGCGTGCGTGTTGAGAGGCCGGCTTTATACCTGTTGAGTGGTGAGACTTTCCTTCTAATGTATAGTACAGGTGAGCCGATAGCCACGATGAGCTGCAGCAACTAAATCTGCGGAGAGCGATGAGCCGTGAAGAAAAAACAAAGGTGAAGGAGCTCCGTGAAAAACGATGTTGATGCGTCCCAAAATGGCGTAGAGCGAGAGAGAAAAAAAAAGGGGGAGGTACGGCGTCGGTGGTCTGTACGCGCGCGAACCGCGAGACCGAAGTGCGCAAGCGCAACCTCTCTCGAGCGGCGCCTTGCGGCACGGAATTTTACTGCGTCCGAGCGCGCGAGATTTAAAATCGTAAATCCGCAACATTACCGCCCGCCATCGACAGCTGATTGTCGATGATTTTACCTCTCGTTGAGTGGGGGCACTGGCAAGGGAACGAGCTTGACGATTGGTCGAGTGAGCGTCGTAGTGGAGGTCTTGATCGTAACTATCCTAGTGAGTCCATCCTTGCTAGGGTGTACATCGACGACTCGAGCCATGGGCCATTTTCCAGGTGGCATCCTTTCGTCTGTGAGTAGAACCAATTTGCCAGGCGTTATTCATTTTGAGCATAGTGCCATTTCGATATGGTTTGGAGCCGATGTAGGTAATGAGCGGACCAATTTTTCCAGAAGCACTGCAAACGTTGTTGGATGAGCTGCCAATTTTCAATCTAGAAGACTGCAGTTCGATGATGGAAGGCTCTGGAAGTGAGTTGAGCGGTGCCCCGATAAGAAAGTGTCCAGGAGTGCTTCAACGTCATCAGGATCATCACTGAGCGGTTCGAGAGGACGAGAGTTGAGTACGGACTCAATTTGCGTAAGAAGAGTGTAATACTCTTCGAATGTGAGCAAGGCATCTCCAACCGTCCGTCGTAGATGAAATTTGACGGATTTGATGAGGGCTTCCCACTTACCACCCATGTGTGGAGATGCAGGAGGGTTGAAATGCCACTTGAGCCCATCCCTTTGAGCCATGGAGCGGATAAGTTGGTTTTCGGATGAGCTGGCCGTAAAGAGCTTCCGAATTTCCTTATCGGCCCCGACGAACGTTGTACCACAGTCTGAATAAAGATCGCTGACCAGTCCACGGCGAGAAATGAGCCTATGGAAAGCAGCGATGAAAGCATCCGATGAGTAATCACTTACGATTTCAGGTGAGCTGCTGATGTCGAAAGGCACACAAAGGCGCAGATCCAGCCTTTGTTGACCTTGCTGCCTCGTCCCTTCCAATTTTTGATGGAGATTGGTCCAGCGTAATCCACTGCCGTGTGTAAAAAGGCACGAGATGGTGTTACGCGTGGAATGGGTAGACGAGACATCAATTGTTGAGCGCGTTCACCACGTTGTCTGGCACAGACAACGCATCGCAAAATGTGAGCCTTGACTGGAGCACGTCCTCCGATGATCCAACAATTTTGACGAATTTTGGCTAGCGTGAGCTGAGTTCCTCCGTGAAGAGTATTTCGGTGAGCATAGTCGATGATGAGATCTGTAAGTTGTGACTTACGAGGCAGAATGAAGGAATGCTTCGATTCTGGCATGAGCGATGAGTTGTGCAAACGTCCTCCAACCCTGATTACTCCATCTTGATCGATGAAGCAGTTAAGCGCGCGAATGGATGAGAAGATGGTAATCGCGCATTCCTTGAAATCATCCGAATTTCGTGTTGAAAATAAACAGCCTGAGTGACCTTTACCCAGAACAGCATCGATTTTTGGTGACATGGATCAAGGATGTACGGCAATTGGCTGCACAACTTGAGCGGATTCTTACCAATCGTTGAGCAATTGAGGAATGGCCTTAAAGACGAGAGTAGTCACATTAATAATTCGGGAGCGATGAGTACTTGCATATGAGATCCCACTGGTACGTGGTTGAGCGGCCGATGAGAGGAGAGTAATACCAGGTCGCGCTTCCGGACTCGTTTCATCCAACGTGATTTCTGGTTGAGCAGGCCAATTCTCCTTTGGTTGGGCAATCCATTGGGGTCCTGTCCACCAAAGTTGGTGGTTTACGAGCTGTTCAGTCGAGACGCCTCGTGAGCCGCAATCCGCTGGGTTCATACCTCCAGGCACGTGTCTCCAAGTCGATGTGTGCGCACAACTCTTGGATCTGTATGACGCGGTTCCGAACGTAGTCCTTCCAGCGATTTGCATGAGAGTTAACCCAGGCCAGGGTAACTCGTGAGTCGTCCACAAATGAGTTGCATCTATCTTGAGCTTTAACGAGGTCCGCAAGTGAGATATAAGTTTAGCTAATAGCAGCGCTGCTGTGAGTTCCAACCGAGGTATCGTGAGTTTTTTGAGAGGCGCCACCTTTGTTTTGGCGCAAATAAAGGACGTCCTTGAGCCTGTGACGGTGAGTAGACAACGAGGTATACAACTGCAGCCATGGCGAGTTGGGATGCATCCGCAAACCCGTGCAGTTCTATTGATGAGTAACTCCATGTGTTGAACCACCGAGGAACGTGATTGGTTGAGGGCTTTGAGGTCGTCTCTGATTGCAATCCATCTGAGCGTGAGATGAGTTGGAATGGGGTCGTCGAATCCAAGTTTGACGGACCACAAATCTTGGATAAGGACCTTTGCTCGCACAGTAACTGGAGAAGCGAATCCGAGCGGATCAAAGATTTTGGCAATCTCCGAGAGTAGCGTGCGTTTCGTCAGAGTTTGAGCTGCCATCCTTGAGTGATGAGGAGAAACGTAACTTGTCTTCGTGAGGAATCCAATTTAATCCGAGAAGTTTTGGTTTCACAGTCGTCAAACGTGATAGTGTCGGCAAGAGGGTCTTGAGCAACAGCCTTGAGAAGATCTGGGTGAGTGGTATGCCATTTTGACAATGGGAAGCCGCCCGCCTTGCACAAGGAAATCAGCTGATGAGCAGTATTGATGAGAGCTTCGATGGTGTCCCGCTCCGCCGAAGGTATCGTCGACATAGCGGCCTTCAGTGAGCGATTGCACAGCAAGTGGGTACTTGTATCCTTTATCCTTGACTAATTGCAACAGGGCTCTTGTGGCCAAGAAGCCTGCAGGTTCGTGCCATACGTGAGAGTTGTCAACTGAAAGGTCACCTCCTCATCGTTGTCTCCACGTCAGAGGATTTGTTGTAATGGCCAATCCAAGTTGGCACCCGTGTGCAAGATGTCGTTGAGCGATTTACCTGAGGAGGTGAGATTGGATCCGTTGAATACCACCCGCAGCTTGGTGGTGGTGCTGCTCGGCTTGAGAACGCCGTGATGTGGCAAGTAAAAATGCGGTTGAGCGGGCCGATGATCATTTGAGATGCGAACCATGTGTCCGAGTTTTTCGTACTCTTCGAGGAAGTCATTGTAGAGACGGCCCGTACGTAGCTTGGAGTTTGCATCGCCGAGTGATGCGCTTCAGGCAGTGTGATGCTGTTTTGCGAGAGAGGCCCAATTTTTCTGCTGGCAATTTAAGTGGTAGTACGCACTACATATCTGCCTGAGACATCCCTTTCGTGAGTGGCGATGAAGTGGTTCTCGCACTCTTGCTCCTCTGGAGTCAATGTGGATTGGATCGAGCGGTGGCTCCTCTTGAGTCCAAAATCTTGTGAGCAGTTCTTGGAGATCATCATGCTTCTAAGCGGCGACGTGATGAGCGGTTATTTTATGAGCTCCTGCAGTATGAGCCCTTCCTAGAAACGATCCAACCAAAGATGGACGATTGAGCCACCGGCATCGAGGGCGAAGCTTTAATCATGACTGGCTCGATTACACTTCCTGTAAAAATCAGCGCCCACGATTATATCAATAGGTGAGGTTGACAGTATCCTGGATCAGCCAGATGTAGCTTCTTCAGGTGTGGCCAATTCCCACGAAGAATTGGAGCAGATGGTAACGTGGCGGAGGACCTTCGGAAGTATATGAACTTCGAGCTCTATCTCCCTTAGTTGGACTGTGAGTGGATCGTAGGGTGAGCCGAGTTACACCATGGGTCTGAGCTGCCTTAGCGCCTCCAATGCCCTTGATGGTCAAGGCATGAGCATAACGAACAAGGCGCAATGGTTCACTAGATGATCAGTGACGAATGACAATTGTGACCCGGAGTCGATGAGCAGGCGAACCTTGTGAGCAGACATAGTGTGATAGCAAGAGCTTGAGCAGTGTCTAAAAGAGTTGAGCTGACGTGAGCGGAGTGTTGAGCATTGACGACTGTACCATTATCCTAGTGTGAGATGAGCCGGGTTGAAAGCATCCGACGAGCGCGTTGAGGCAGGTCTATCGCAGTCAGTTGGTCTTAAGGTTGGAGGTGGAGTCGAAGGAGGCGGGGCCGAGGTGTAGGTGGTCGACTGATGTAACATCGTGTGATGCTTACCACCGCACTCCCTACAGCTCTTGGAGCTGCGACAGGCCATGCTTGGTGGCGACCCAAGCAATTGAACACAGCCGGTGCTCCTCTACGTGCTTACGACGTTGAGCGATGGTGAGCTGACGAAATTTCTCGCAGGCTACACGAAGTGCTGACCGTTGCAAAATCACAGCCATGAGCGGTTGAGCCGGAGTTGAAATCCTCCGTCTCGAGACTGCGGATGGTTGAGCGGTGGCGGTGTGAGCGGTTGCAGATGGTCAGCTGGCCTTTTGGAGTCAGTCCTTGTTGCCTTTGGAGGATTCCACATCTGCAGCCTCGAGCGTGATCACGCACGCCGTACGGAGGAAAGTACGCAGTCTCTCGTAACTGGGGTAGTCCTGCGAGTTTCCCAAGGAAGCTTCCAAGCCTCTCGAGTTGATGCGGTCCATGAGCCGCCTCAGTTGGTGCACCATCAAGACGTCGTTGATGCAATCACCAAGTTGAGCGCTTGGAGAGTCTTGCGTGTGTCATCAGCGATGGCGAGCATGCTGCTAATGCTGGAAGGTGAGCGAGGTGTCAATGTTGAGAGGTTGGAGAATTTATCGAGTTGATCCACCACACCAGCCTCGGGTTTCCGTAGCGCCTCTCGCAAGGTTGGTAACTGCGGGTGTCGAACGAGCGTCTACGGATGGTGAGCTGTCAATGAGCTTGGACGCATCTCCTTGCAAGCACCCTTTAGATAATGGAGCTTGACGACTGGTGTTAAGGAATCATCCTTGACAACCAAGCTCTCAAACATGTCCAGAACTTAGGCCAGTCAGCGAAATCTCTTTGAATGTCGGTAACGGGATGTCTGGGAGCCTCTTTGACACCGAACTTTGTTGAGCTGGTTGAGCGGTGGTTGTGCAGGCAGTTGAGATTCAGCCCTGGCTACTGCCCGTCGAACGATGTTGAAAGCAACCGTAATACCTTTAGCTTGACTTGTCCTTGACATAAGGAAGCCTTTGCCTGCGGCGGACAGTTTTGCATAATGAGTTATGCTCCTCATTAACTCCTCATCTGTTTCCTCCGCTTCAGCGAGGATTGTCTCGATGCTCTCTCCCAGAGAGTTGCGGTGCCTGTTCCAACTTGAGCCATAGCGTCCTCAGAATGTCCATACGCAACATCTGGCTAGCTATTCTGAGCTGTATCTCATTAGGCACCACCATCGACGATGCTGTATCGGATCCTGAGGGAGATGGAGACCTCGAGTTGACCTTCGATGAGGGTTTGGAGGGGCACCTGCAACAATTTGGAGTTGAGCGAAGGACCTGGTTGAGCTACCTCCATCCTCTGGTGTATATGGAGGGGGCCTTGGCTTCGCTGTTGGGGGTTGACATCCCAGGTGAGCAGACGGTACAGCCATGAGCTGCGACAGGTGAACTGCGAGCTTGAAGTGGTGAGTTAGATCAATGAGTCTGGTGAGCTGGTCAATCTCAGTTGTACCGATATACACTGTTGAGAATAAACCACAAAATTACTACACTGCGTAGTTGATGGTGTGGGTACCCCTATCCGGCTCGAAGGACCAAATGTTGAGAATTCGTTGTTAATTTTATGCCGGAAGGATAGGGGGTGAAGAAAACCACACAAAATCAATTTATCTTGCGTTTATTAACACAGTATGAGCGCGTATGTACATGTGTATATATATATATATATAGCACGACGGTAACCGCAGCGTGCGTGTTGAGAGGCCGGCTTTATACCTGTTGAGTTGGTGAGACTTTCCTTTCTAATGTATAGTACAGGTGAGCCGATAGCCACGATGAGCTGCAGCAACTAGAATCTGCTGGAGAGCGATGAGCCGTGAAGAAAAAACAAAGGTGAAGGAGCTCCGTGAAAACGATGTTGATGTCGTCCCAAAATGGCGTAAGAGCGAGGAGAGAAAAAAAAAGGGGGAGGTACGGCGTCTGTGGTCTGTACGCGCTGCGAACCGCGAGACCGAAGTGCGCAAGCGCAACCTCTCTCGAGCGGCGCCTTGCTGGCACGGAATTTTACTGCGTCCGAGCGCGCGAGATTTGAATCGTAAATCCGCACACCCGTAATTAGTAGAGTGATCCCGAACTATCCAAAAAAACGTTATTATTGATGTTATCCCGACTTTCCTGAGAAATTCCGTAATACCAGGAAATCTCGTAACTTGTAGTCATCCCGAAATGACTCAGAAACTCCCTAATATCCAGGAAATTCCATAATTAGTGGACTCTTTCCGAAATGTCTCAGATATTTCGGCAATATCCAGGAAATCCTCGTATTTAGGAGAGTATTCCCAAAATTCCTCAGAAGCTCCCTTAATATCCAGGAAATTCCATAGATAGATGAGTCATTTCGAAAAACCTAAAAAATTCCGGAATATCCAGGAAATTCCGTAATTAGTAGAGTCATCCCGGAATACCTCAGAAATTCCCTAAATACCCAGGAAATTCCATAGTAAGTGGAGACATTCCGAAATACCTCAGAAATTCCCAAAATATCCAGAAAATCCCGTTTTTATTGGTGTCATTCCGAAAAGCCTCAGTATTTCCGAAATATCCAGGAAATCTTATAATTAGTAGAGTCATCCCGAATGTCTTCAGAATTACCCGAAATATCCAGAAAATCCTGTATTATTGGTGTTATCCCCACTATCCTTAGAAATTCCCTAAATATCCAGATTACTCTATAGTTCGTGGAGTTATTCCGAAATACCTCAGAAATTCCCAAAATATCCTGGAAATTCCATAATTAGTAGTGTCATCCCGAAATACCTCATAAGTTCCCAATATATCTAGAAAATCCTTTATTAATGGTGTCATTCCGAAAGAGCTCAGAAACTCCCTAAATATCCAGGAAATCCCGTAATTAGTGAAGTCATACCGGAATACCTCAGAAATTCCCGATATATCCAAAAAAACCGTTATTATTGGATGTTATCCCGAATTTCCTAAGAAATTTCCCGTAATATCCAGGAATTCGCGTAATTAGTAGAGTCAACTGAAATTTTTCAGAAATTTCCGAAATATCCAGGAAATTCCATAATTAGTGGAGTCTATCCGAAAAACCTAAGAATTCCTGAAATATCCAGGAAATCCCGTAATTAGTAGAGTCAACCGAAATTTTTCAGAAATTTCCGAATATCCAGGAAATTCCATAGTTAGTGGAGTCTATCCGAAAAACCTAAGATAATTCCTGAAATACCCAGGAAATACCGTAATTAGTAGGGTCATCCCGAAATACCTTAGAAACTTCATAAATATCCAGGAATCCCGTATTAGTGAAATCATTCCGAAAAACCTAAGAAATAACCGTAATATCCAGGTAATTCCGCAATTTGTAGAGTCACCCGAAATTTTTCAGAAATTCCCGAAATATCCAGGAATTTCCATAATTAGTAGAATCATCCCGAATATTCTGAGAAATTTCCGAAATATCCAGGAAATCCCGTATTTAGTGGGGTAATTGCGAAAAGCCTCAGATATTTCCGTAACATCCAGGAAATCTCGTAATTAGTAGTCATCCCGAAATGCCTCAGAAACTCCCTAAATATCCAGGAAATTCCATAATTAGTGGAGTCATACCGGAAATCCTCAGAAATTCCCGAAATATCCAAAAAAAAAAACGTTATTATTGGTGTTATCCCGAATTTCCTGAGAAATTCCCGTAATATCAAGGAAATCTCGTAACTAGTAGGCATCCCGAAATGCCTCAGAAACTCCCTAAATATCAAGGAAATTCTATATTTAGTGGAGTCATCCCGAAATGTCTCAGATATTTCGGCAATATCCAGGAAATCCCGTAATTAGTATAGACATCCCGAATTTCTCAGAAATTCCCTATATGTAAATGAATTTCCATAAATAGTAGTATCATTCCGTAGTACCTCAGAAATTCCCACAATATCCAGAAAATCCCGTTATTATTGGTGTTATCCCGAATTTCCTCAGAAATTCCCTAAATATCCAGGAAATTCCATACTTAGTAGAGTCATGTCGAAATTCCTCAGATATTTCCGAAATAACTAGGACATTCCGTAATTAGTAGAGTCATCCCGAATGTCTTCAGAAATTCCCGAAATATCCTGGAAATCGCGTTATTATTGGTGTTATCCCGATTTTCCTCAGAAATTCCCGAAATATCCTGGATATCCCGTTATTATTGGTGTTATCCCGATTTTCCTCAGAAATTACAGAAATATCCTGGAAATCCCGTTATTATTGGTGTTATCCCGATTTTCCTCCGAAATACCCGAAATATCCAGGAAATCCCGTAATTAGTAGAGTCGTACCGAAATGTCCCAGATATTTCCGAAATCTCCAGGAAATTCCGTAATTAGTAGAGTCATCCCGAATTTGTTGAGAAATTCCCGAAATATCCAGGAAATCCCGTATTTAGTAAAGTTACCCTGGAATACCTTAGAAACTCCCTAAATATCCAGGAAATTCTATAATTAGTGGAGTCACTCCGAAATACCTCAGAAATTCCGGAAATATCCAGGAAATCCCATAATTAGTAGAGCCATCCCGAATTTCCTTAGAATTTCCCAAAATATCCATAAAATTCCGTAATTAGTAGAGTCATCGCGAATTTGTTCAGAAATCCCCGAATTATCCAGGAAATCCCGTTGTTATTGGTGTTATCCCGAATTTTCTCAGAAATTCCCTAAATATCCAGGAAATTCTATAATTAGTAGAGCCATTCCGAAATACCTCGGAAATTCCCGAAATATCCAGAAAATCCCGTTATTATTGGTGTTATCCCGAATATCCTGAGAAATTCCCTAAATATCCAGGAAATTCCATACTTAGTAGAGTCATGCCGAAATTCATCAGATATCCGAAATATCCCGGAAACCCGTTATTATTGGTGTTATCCCGATTTTCCTCAGAAATTCCCGAAATATCCAGAAAATCCCGTAATTAGTAGAGTCATACCGAAATGCCTCAGATATTTCAGAATATCCAGGAAATTCCGTATTTAGTAAAGTTATCCTGGAATACTCAGAAATTCCCGGAATATCCAGGAAATCCCATAATTAGTAGAGTCATCCCGAAATGCCTCAGATATTGCCGAAAAATCCAGGAAATTCCGTAATAAGTAGGGTCAACCCGAAATTCCTCAATTATTTTCGAAATATCCAGCTATTCCGTAATTAGTAGATTCATGCAGAATTTATCCAGAAATTCCCGAAACATCTTGGAAATTCCATAATTAGTAGGGTCATTCCAAATGCCTCAGAATTCCCGGAATATCCAGGAAATCCCGTAATTGGTAGAGTCATTCCGTAAAGCCGCAGATATTTCCAAAAACCAGAAAATTCCGTAAATAGAGACATCCAGAAATTATCAGAAATTCCCGAAATATCCAGAAAATCCGTATATTGGTGTTATCCTGAATTTCCTCAGAAATTCCGAAATATCCAGGAAATCCCGTAATTAGCAGATTCATCCCCAAATATTTCAGAAATTTCGGCAATATCCAGGAAATGCCATAATTAGTAGAGTCATCGCGAATTTGTTCAGCAATTACCGAAATATCCAAAAATCCCGTTATTATTGGTGTTATTCCGATTTTCCTCAGAAATTCCCTAAATATCCAGGAAATTCCATAATTAGTGGACTCTTTCCGAAATACCTCCGATATTTCCGATATATCCAGGTAATTCCGTAATTAGGAGAGTCTTCCCAAAATTCCTCAGAAGCTCCCTTAATATCCAGGAAATTCCATAGATAGATGAGTCATTTCAAAAACCTAAGAAATTCCGGAATATCCAGGAAATTCCGTAATTAGTAGAGTCATCCCGGAATACCTCAGAAATTCCCTAAATACCCAGGAAATTCCATAGTAAGTGGAGACATTCCGAAATACCTCAGAAATTCCCAAAATATCCAGAAAATCCCGTTTTTATTGGTGTCATTCCGAAAAGCCTCAGTATTTCCGAAATATCCAGGAAATCTTATAATTAGTAGAGTCATCCCGAATGTCTTCAGAATTACCCGAAATATCCAGAAAATCCTGTTATTATTGGTGTTATCCCCACTATCCTTAGAAATTCCCTAAATAACCAGATTACTCTATAGTTCGTGGAGTTATTCCGAAATACCTCAGAAATTCCCAAAATATCCTGGAAATTCCATAATTAGTAGTGTCATCCCGAAATACCTCATAAGTTCCCAATATATCT
This sequence comes from Theocolax elegans, assembly GCA_026168455.1. Classification (NCBI taxonomy): domain Eukaryota; kingdom Metazoa; phylum Arthropoda; class Insecta; order Hymenoptera; family Cerocephalidae; genus Theocolax; species Theocolax elegans. The sequence goes on from CM047425.1 coordinate 57,327,151, forward strand.
AGAAAATCCCTTTATTAATGGTGTCATTCCGAAATAGCTCAGAAACTCCCTAAATATCCAGGAAATCCCGTAATTAGTGAAGTCATACCGGAATACCTCAGAAATTCCCGATATATCCAAAAAAAAACCGTTATTATTGGTGTTATCCCGAATTTCCTAAGAAATTCCCGTAATATCCAGGAATTCCCGTAATTAGTAGAGTCAACTGAAATTTTCAGAAATTTTCCGAAATATCCAGGAAATTCCATAATTAGTGGAGTCTATCCGAAAAACCTAAGAAATTCCTGAAATATCCAGGAAATCCCGTAATTAGTAGAGTCATCCCGAATTTCCTCAGGAACTCCCTAAATATCCAGGAAATTCCATAATTAGTGGAGTCTATCCGAAAAACCTAAGATATTCCTGAAATACCCAGGAAATACCGTAATTAGTAGGGTCATCCCGAAATACCTTAGAAACTTCATAAATATCCAGGAAATCCCGTAATTAGTGAAATCATTCCGAAAAACCTAAGAAATAACCGTAATAACCAGGTAATTCCGCAATTTGTAGAGTCACCCGAAATTTTTCAGAAATTCCCGAAATATCCAGGAATTTCCATAATTAGTAGAATCATCCCGAATATTCTGAGAAATTTCCGAAATATCCAGGAAACCCGTAATCAGTGGGGTAATTGCGAAAAGCTTCAGATATTTCCGTAACATCCAGGAAATCTCGTAATTAGTAGTCATCCGAAATGCCTCAGAAACTCCCTAAATATCCAGGAAATTCCATAATTAGTGGAGTCATACCGGAAAACCTCAGAAATTCCCGAAATATCCTCGAAATCCCGTTATTATTGGTGTTATCCCGATTTTCCTCAGAAATTCCCGAAATATCCAGGAAATTCCGTAATTAGGAGAGTCATCCCAAAATACCTCAGAAACTCCCCAAATATCCAGGCAAATCCATAATTACTAGAGTCATTCCGAAATACCTCAGATATTCCCGATATATCCAGGAAATTCCATAATTAGTAGGGTCATTCCGAAACACCACAGAAATTCCCAAAATATCCAGGAAATTAGTAGAGTCATTCCGAAAAGCCTCAAATATTTCCGAAATATCCAGGAAATTCCGTAATTAGGTGAGTCATCCCAAAATTCCTCAGAAATTTCCTAAATATCCAGTGAATTCCATAATAAGTGGAGACATTCCGAAATACCTCATAAATACCCAAAATCTCCAGGAAATCCCGTAAATAGTAGTGTAATCCCGAATTTATTCAGAAATAACCGAAATATCCAGGAAATCCCGTACTTAGTAGAGTCATCCCGGAAGAACTTAGAAATTCCTTAAATATCCAGTAAATTCCATAATTAGTGGAGACATACCGGAATACCTCAGAAATTCCCGAAACATCCACAAAGAACCGTTATTATTGGTGTTATCCCGAGTATCCTCAGAAATACCCCAAATTTCCAGAAAATTCCGTAAATAGTAGAGTCATCCCGAATTGATTCAGAAATTACCGAAACATCTACTAATTACGGAAATTCCGTAATTAGTAGGGTCATTCCAAAAGACCACAGAAATTCCAGAAATATCCAGGAAATCCCGTAATTAGTAGAGTCCATCCGAAAACCCCCAGATATTTCAGAATTATCAAGGAAATTCCGTAAAATGTTGAGTCATCCCGAATTTATTCAGAAATTCCCTAAACATCCTGTACACTTCATAATTAGTGGAGACATTCCAAAATACCTCAGAAATTCCCGAAATGTCCAGGAAATTCCATAATTAGTTCAGTCATTTCAAAAAACCAAAAAAATTGTGGAAATATCCAGGAAATCCCGTAATTAGTAGAGCCAACCCGGAATACCTTAGAAATTCCCTAAACATCCGGTAAACTCCATTATTAGTGGAGACATTCCGAAATACCTTAGAAATTTCCGAAATATCCAGGAAATTCCATAATTAGTTGATTCATCCCGAATTTCCTTAGAAATTCACTAAATATCCAGGAAATCCCGTAAATAGTAGAGTCATACCGAAATGCGTCAGATATTTCCGAATTATCCAGGAAATATCCAGCATATTCCGTAATTAGTAGATTCATGCAGAATTTATTCAGAAATTCCCGAAACATCTTGGAAATTCCATAATTAGTAGGGTCATTCCAAAATGCCTCAGAAATTCCCGGAATATCCAGGAAATCCCGTAATTAGTAGTGTCATCCCGAAATGGCTCAGACACTCCATAAATATGCAGGAAATTCCATAATTAGTGGAGTCATACCGGAATACCTCAGAAATTCCCTAAATATCCAAAAAAACCGTTACTATTGGAGTTATCCCGAATTTCCTGAGAAATTCGCGTAATATCCAGGAAATCCCGTAATTAGTACAGTCATCCCGAATTTCCTCAGAAACTCCCTAAATGTCCAGAAAATTCCATAATTAGTGGAGTCATTCCGAAAAACCTAAGAAATTCCCGCAATAACCATGAAATCCCGTTGTTGAGAATTCGTTGTTAATTTTATGCCGGAAGAATAGGGGGTGAAAGAAACCACACAAAATCAATTTATCTTGCGTTTATTAACACAGTATGAGCGCGTATGTACATGTGTATATAGATATATATAGCACGCGGTAACCGCAGCGTGCGTGTTGAGAGGCCGGCTTTATACCTGTTGAGTTGGTGAGACTTTCCTTCTAATGTATAGTACAGGTGAGCCGATGGCCACGATGAGCTGCAGCAACTAGAATCTGCTGGAGAGCGATGAGCCGTGAAGAAAAAACAAAGTTGAAGGAGCTCCGTGAAAAACGATGTTGATGCGTCCCAAAATGGCGTTAGAGCGAGAGAGAAAAAAAAAGGGGGAGGTACGGCGTCGGTGGTCTGTACGCGCGCGAACCGCGAGACCGAAGTGCGCAAGCGCAACCTCTCTCGAGCGGCGCCTTGCGGCACGGAATTTGACTGCGTCCGAGCGCGCGAGATTTGAATCGTAAATCCGCAACATTACCGCCCGCCATCGACAGCTGATTGTCGATGATTTTACCTCTCGTTGAGTGGGGGCACTGGCAAGGGAACGAGCTTGACGATTGGTCGAGTGAACGTCGTAGTGGAGGTCTTGATCGTATCTGTCCTAGTGAGTCCATCCTTGCTAGGGTTTACATCGACGACTCAAGCCATGGGCCATTTTCCAGGTGGCATCCTTTCGTCTGTGAGTAGAACCAACTTGCCAGGCGTTATTTCATTTTGAGCATAGTGCCATTTCGATATGGTTTGGAGCCGATGTAGGTAATGAGCGGACCAATTTTTCCAGAAGCACTGCAAACGTTGTTGGATGAGCTGCCAATTATTCAATCTAGAAGACTGCAGTTCGATGATGGAAGGCTCTGGAAGTGAGTTGAGCGGTGCCCCGATAAGAAAGTGTCCAGGAGTGCTTCAACGTCATCAGGATCATCACTGAGCGGTTCGAGAGGACGAGAGTTGAGTACGGACTCAATTTGCGTAAGAAGAGTGTAATACTCTTCGAATGTGAGCAAGGCATCTCCAACCGTCCTTCGTAGATGAAATTTGACGAATTTGATGAGGGCTTCCCACTTACCACCCATGTGTGGAGATGCAGGAGGGTTGAAATGCCACTTGAGCCCATCCCTTTGAGCCATGGAGCGGATAAGTTGGTTTTCTGATGAGCTGGCCGTAAATAGCTTCCGAATTTCCTTATCGGCCCCGACGAACGTCGTACCACAGTCTGAATAAAGATCGCTGACCAGTCCACGGCGAGAAATGAGCCTATGGAAAGCAGCGATGAAAGCATCCGATGAGTAATCACTTACGATTTCCAGGTGAGCTGCTGATGTTGAAAGGCACACAAAGGCGCAGATCCAGCCCTTGTTGACCTTGCTGCCTCGTCCCTTCCAATTTTTGATGGAGATTGGCCCAGCGTAATCCACTGCCGTGTGTAAAAAGGCACAAGATGGCGTTACGCGTGGAATGGGTAGACGAGACATCAATTGTTGAGCGCGCTCACCACGTTGTCTGGCACAGACAACGCATCGCAAAATGTGAGCCTTGACTGGAGTACGTCCTCCGATGATCCAACAATTTTGACGAATTTTGGCTAGCGTGAGCTGAGTTCCTCCGTGAAGAGTATTTCGGTGAGCATAGTCGATGATGAGATCTGTAAGTTGTGATTTACGAGGCAGAATGAAGGAATGCTTCGATTCTGGCATGAGCGAAGAGTTGTGCAAACGTCCTCCAACCCTGATTACTCCATCTTGATCGATGAAGGCAGTTAAGCGCGCGAATGGATGAGAAGATGGTAATCGCGCATTCCTTGAAATCATCCGAATTTCGTGTTGAAAATAAGCAGCCTGAGTGACCTTTACCCAGAACAGCATCGATTTTTGGTGACATGGATCAAGGATGTACGGCAATTGGCTGCACAACTTGAGCGGATTCTTACACAATCGTTTGAGCAATTGAGGAATGGCCTTAAAGACGAGAGTAGTCACATTTAATAATTTCGGGAGCGATGAGTACTTGCATATGAGATCCCACTGGTACGTTGGTTGAGCGGCCGATGAGAGGAGAGTAATACCAGGTCGCGCTTCCGGACTCGTTTCATCCAACGTGATTTCTGGTTGAGCAGGCCAATTCTCCTTTGGTTGGGCAATCCATTGGGGTCCTGTCCACCAAAGTTGGTGGTTTACGAGCTGTTCAGTCGAGACGCCTCGTGAGCCGCAATCCGCTGGGTTCATACCTCCAGGCACGTGTCTCCAAGTCGAGTGTGCGCACAACTCTTGGATCTGTATGACGCGGTTCCGAACGTAGTCCTTCCAGCGATTTGCATGAGAGTTAACCCAGGCCAGGGTAACTCGTGAGTCCGTCCACAAATGAGTTGCATCTATCTTGAGCTTTAACGAGGTCCGCAAGTGAGATATAAGTTTAGCTAATAGCAGCGCTGCTGTGAGTTCCAACCGAGGTATCGTGAGTTTTTTGAGAGGCGCCACCTTTGTTTTGGCGCAAATAAAGGACGTCCTTGAGCCTGTGGACGGTGAGTAGACAACGAGGTATACAACTGCAGCCATGGCGAGTTGGGATGCATCCGCAAACCCGTGCAGTTCTATTGATGAGTAACTCCATGTGTTGAACCACCGAGGAACGGTGATTTGGTTGAGGGCTTTGAGGTCGTCTCTGATTGCAATCCATCTGAGCGTGAGATGAGTTGGAATTGGGTCGTCGAATCCAAGTTTGACGGACCACAAATCTTGGATAAGGACCTTTGCTCGCACAGTAACTGGAGAAGCGAATCCGAGCGGATCAAAGATTTTGGCAATCTCCGAGAGTAGCGTGCGTTTCGTCAGAGTTTGAGCTGCATCCTTGAGTGATGAGGAGAACGTAAACTTGTCTTCGTGAGGAATCCAATTTAATCCGAGAAGTTTGGTTTCACAGTCGTCAAACGTGATAGTGTCGGCAAGAGGGTCTTGAGCAACAGCCTTGAGAAGATCTGGGTGAGTGGTATGCCATTTTGACAATGGGAAGCCGCCCGCCTTGCACAAGGAAATCAGCTGATGAGCAGTATTGATGAGAGCTTCGATGGTGTCCGCTCCGCCGAAGGTATCGTCGACATAGCGGCCTTCAGTGAGCGATTGCACAGCAAGTGGGTACTTGTATCCTTTATCCTTGACTAATTGCAACAGGGCTCTTGTGGCCAAGAAGCCTGCAGGTTTCGTGCCATACGTGAGAGTTGTCAACTGAAAGGTCACCTCCTCATCGTTGTCTCCACGCCAGAGGATTTGTTGTAATGGCCAATCCAAGTTGGCACCCGTGTGCAAGATGTCGTTGAGCGATTTACCTGAGGAGGTGAGATTGGATCCGTTGAATACCACCCGCAGCTTGGTGGTGGTGCTGCTCGGCTTGAGAACGCCGTGATGTGGCAAGTAAAAATGCGGTTGAGCGGGCCGATGATCATTTGAGATGCGAACCATGTGTCCGAGTTTTTCGTACTCTTCGAGGAAGTCATTGTAGAGACGGCCGTACGTAGCTTGGAGTTTGCATCGCCGAGTGATGCGCTTCAGGCATTGTGATGCTGTTTTGCGAGAGAGGCCCAATTTTTCTGCTGGCAATTTAAGTGGTAGACGCACTACATATCTGCCTGAGACATCCCTTTCGTGAGTGGCGATGAAGTGGTTCTCGCACTCTTGCTCCTCTGGAGTCAAATGTGGATTGGGATCGAGCGGTGGCTCCTCTTGAGTCCAAAATCTTGTGAGCAGTTCTTGGAGATCATCATGCTTCTAAGCGGCGACGTGATGAGCGGTTATTTTATGAGCTCCTGCAGTATGAGCCCTTCCTAGAACGATCCAACCAAAGATGGACGATTGAGCCACCGGCATCGAGGGCGAAGCTTTAATCATGACTGGCTCGATTACACTTCCGTAAAAATCAGCGCCCACGATTATATCAATAGGTTGAGGTTGACAGTATCCTGGATCAGCCAGATGTAGCTTCTTCAGGTGTGGCCAATTCCCACGAAGAATTGGAGCAGATGGTAACGTGGCGGAGACCTTCGGAAGTATATGAACTTCGAGCTCTATCTCCTTAGTGGAGTGAGTGGATCGTAGGGTGAGCCGAGTTACACCATGGGTCTGAGCTGCCTTAGCGCCTCCAATGCCCTTGATGGTCAAGGCATGAGCATAACGAACAAGGCGCAATTGGTTCACTAGATGATCAGTGACGAATGACAATTGTGACCCGGAGTCGATGAGCAGGCGAACCTTGTGAGCAGACATAGGTGTGATAGCAAGAGCTTGAGCAGTGTCTAAAAGAGTTGAGCTGACGTGAGCGGAGTGTTGAGCATTGACGACTGTACCATTATCCTAGTGTTGAGATGAGCCGGGTTGAAAAGCATCCGACGAGCGCGTTGAGGCAGGTCTATCGCAGTCAGTTGGTCTTAAGGTTGGAGGTGGAGTCGAAGGAGGCGGGGCCGAGGTGTAGGTGGTCGACTGATGTAACATCGTGTGATGCTTACCACCGCACTCCCTACAGCTCTTGGAGCTGCGACAGGCCATGGCTTGGTGGCGACCCAAGCAATTGAAACACAGCCGGTGCTCCTCTACGTGCTTACGACGTTGAGCGATGGTGAGCTGACGAAATTTCTCGCAGGCTACCACGAAGTGCTGACCGTTGCAAAAATCACAGCCATGAGCGGTTGAGCCGGAGTTGAAAGCCTCCGTCTTCGAGACTGCGGATGGTTGAGCGGTGGCGGTGTGAGCGGTTGCAGATGGTCGAGCTGGCCTTTTGGAGTCAGTCCTTGTTGCCTTGGAGGATTCCACATCTGCAGCCTCGAGCGTGATCGCACGCGTACGGAGGAAAGTACGCAGTCTCTCGTAACTGGGGTAGTCCTGCGAGTTTCCCAAGGAAGCTTCCCAAGCCTCTCGAGTTGAGCGGTCCATGAGCCGCCTCAGTTGGTGCACCATCAAGACGTCGTTGATGCAATCACCAAGTTGAGCCGCTTGGAGAGTCTTGCGTGTGTCATCAGCGATGGCGAGCATGCTGCTAATGCTGGAAGGTGAGCGAGGTGTCAATGTTGAGAGGTTGGAGAATTTATCGAGTTGATCCACCACCACCAGCCTCGGGTTTCCGTAGCGCTCTCGCAAGGTGGTAACTGCGGTGTCGAACGAAGCGTCTACGGATGGTGAGCTGTCAATGAGCTTGGACGCATCTCCTTGCAAGCACCCCTTTAGATAATGGAGCTTGACGACTGGTGTTAAGGAATCATCCTTGACAACCAAGCTCTCAAACATGTCCCAGAACTTAGGCCAGTCAGCGAAATCTCTTTTGAATGTCGGTAACGGGATGTCTGGGAGCCTCTTTGACACCGAACTTTGTTGAGCTGGTTGAGCGGTGGTTGGTGCAGGCAGTTGAGATTCAGCCCTGGCTACTGCCCGTCGAACGAGTGAAAGCAACCGTAATACCTTTAACTTGACCTTGTCCTTGACATAAGGAAGCCTTTGGACGCTGGCGGGACAGTTTTGCATAATGAGGTTATGCTCCTCATTAAACTCCTTCATCTGTTCCTCCGCTTCAGCGAGGATTGTCTCGAGCTCTCTCCCAGAGAGTTGCGGTGCCTGTTCCAACTGAGCCATAGCGTCCCTCAGAATGTCCATACGCAACATCTGGCTAGCTATTCTGAGCTGTATCTCAGTAGGCACACCATCGACGAGGCTAGTATCGGATCCTGAGGGAGATGGAGACCTCGAGTTGACCTACGATGAGGGTTTGGAGGGCACCTGCAACAATTTGGAGTTGAGCGAAGGACCTGGTTGAGCTACCTCATCCTCTGGTGTAATGGAGGGGGCCTTGGCTTCGCTGTTGGGGGTTGACATCCCAGGTGAGCAGACTGTACAGCCTTGAGCTGCGACAGGTGAACTGCGAGCTTGAAGTGGTGAGTTTAGATCAATGAGTCTGGTGAGCTGTCAATCTTCAGTTGTACCGATATACACTGTTGAGAATAAACCACAAAATTACTACACTGCGTAGTTGATGGTGTGGGTACCCCCTATCCGGCTCGAAGGACCAAATGTTGAGAATTCGTTGTTAATTTTATGCCGGAAGGATAGGGGGTGAAAGAAACCACACAAAATCAATTTATCTTGCGTTTATTAACACAGTATGAGCGCGTATGTACATGTGTATATATATATATATATAGCACGCGGTAACCGCAGCGTGCGTGTTGAGAGGCCGGCTTTATACCTGTTGAGTTGGTGAGACTTTCCTTCTAATGTATAGTACAGGTGAGCCGATAGCCACGATGAGCTGCAGCAACTAGAATCTGCTGGAGAGCGATGAGCCGTGAAGAAAAAACAAAGGTGAAGGAGCTCCGTGAAAAACGATGTTGATGCGTCCCAAAATGGCGTAAGAGCGAGAGAGAAAAAAAAAGGGGGAGGTACGGCGTCGGTGGTCTGTACGCGCGCGAACCGCGAGACCGAAGTGCGCAAGCGCAACCTCTCTCGAGCGGCGCCTTGCGGCACGGAATTTTACTGCGTCCGAGCGCGCGAGATTTGAATCGTAAATCCGCAACACCCGTAATTAGTAGAGTGATCCCGAAATATCCAAAAAAAAACGTTATTATTGATGTTATCCCGAATTTCCTGAGAAATTCCCGTAATATCCAGGAAATCTCGTAACTTGTAGTCATCCCGAAATGACTCAGAAACTCCCTAAATATCCAGGAAATTCCATAATTAGTGGACTCTTTCCGAAATGTCTCAGATATTTCGGCAATATCCAGGAAATCCCGTATTTAGGAGAGTATTCCCAAAATTCCTCAGAAGCTCCCTTAATATCCAGGAAATTCCATAGATAGATGAGTCATTTCGAAAACCTAAAAAATTCCGGAATATCCAGGAAATTCCGTAATTAGTAGAGTCATCCCGGAATACCTCAGAAATTCCCTAAATACCCAGGAAATTCCATAGTAAGTGGAGACATTCCGAAATACCTCAGAAATTCCCAAAATATCCAGAAAATCCCGTTTTTATTGGTGTCATTCCGAAAAGCCTCAGTATTTCCGAAATATCCAGGAAATCTTATAATTAGTAGAGTCATCCCGAATGTCTTCAGAATTACCCGAAATATCCAGAAAATCCTGTTATTATTGGTGTTATCCCCACTATCCTTAGAAATTCCCTAAATATCCAGATTACTCTATAGTTCGTGGAGTTATTCCGAAATACCTCAGAAATTCCCAAAATATCCTGGAAATTCCATAATTAGTAGTGTCATCCCGAAATACCTCATAAGTTCCCAATATATCTAGAAAATCCCTTTATTAATGGTGTCATTCCGAAAGAGCTCAGAAACTCCCTAAATATCCAGGAAATCCCGTAATTAGTGAAGTCATACCGGAATACCTCAGAAATTCCCGATATATCCAAAAAAACCGTTATTATTGATGTTATCCCGAATTTCCTAAGAAATTCCCGTAATATCCAGGAATTCCCGTAATTAGTAGAGTCAACTGAAATTTTTCAGAAATTTCCGAAATATCCAGGAAATTCCATAATTAGTGGAGTCTATCCGAAAAACCTAAGAAATTCCTGAAATATCCAGGAAATCCCGTAATTAGTAGAGTCAACCGAAATTTTTCAGAAATTTCCGAAATATCCAGGAAATTCCATAGTTAGTGGTGTCTATCCGAAAAACCTAAGAAATTCCTGAAATACCCAGGAAATACCGTAATTAGTAGAGTCATCCCGAAATACCTTAGAAACTTCATAAATATCCAGGTCATCCCGTATTTAGTGAAATCATTCCGAAAAACCTAAGAAATAACCGTAATATCCAGGTAATTCCGCAATTTGTAGAGTCACCCGAAATTTTTCAGAAATTCCCGAAATATCCAGGAATTTCCATAATTAGTAGAATCATCCCGAATATTTTGAGAAATTTCCGAAATATCCAGGAAATCCCGTATTTAGTGGGGTAATTGCGAAAAGCCTCAGATATTTCCGTAACATCCAGGAAATCTCGTAATTAGTAGTCATCCCGAAATGCCTCAGAAACTCCCTAAATATCCAGGAAATTCCATAATTAGTGGAGTCATACCGGAAATCCTCAGAAATTCCCGAAATATCCAAAAAAAAAAACGTTATTATTGGTGTTATCCCGAATTTCCTGAGAAATTCCCGTAATATCAAGGAAATCTCGTAACTAGTAGGCATCCCGAAATGCCTCAGAAACTCCCTAAATATCAAGGAAATTCTATATTTAGTGGAGTCATCCCGAAATGTCTCAGATATTTCGGCAATATCCAGGAAATCCCGTAATTAGTATAGACATCCCGAATTTCTCAGAAATTCCCTATATGTAAATGAATTTCCATAAATAGTAGTATCATTCCGTAGTACCTCAGAAATTCCCACAATATCCAGAAAATCCCGTTATTATTGGTGTTATCCCGAATTTCCTCAGAAATTCCCTAAATATCCAGGAAATTCCATACTTAGTAGAGTCATGTCGAAATTCCTCAGATATTTCCGAAATAACTAGGACATTCCGTAATTAGTAGAGTCATCCCGAATGTCTTCAGAAATTCCCGAAATATCCTGGAAATCGCGTTATTATTGGTGTTATCCCGATTTTCCTCAGAAATTCCCGAAATATCCTGGATATCCCGTTATTATTGGTGTTATCCCGATTTTCCTCAGAATTACAGAAATATCCTGGAAATCCCGTTATTATTGGTGTTATCCCGATTTTCCTCCGAAATACCCGAAATATCCAGGAAATCCCGTAATTAGTAGAGTCGTACCGAAATGTCCCAGATATTTCCGAAATCTCCAGGAAATTCCGTAATTAGTAGAGTCATCCCGAATTTGTTGAGAAATTCCCGAAATATCCAGGAAATCCCGTATTAGTAAAGTTACCCTGAATACCTTAGAAACTCCCTAAATATCCAGGAAATTCTATAATTAGTGGAGTCACTCCGAATACCTCAGAAATTCCGGAAATATCCAGGAAATCCCATAATTAGTAGAGCCATCCCGAATTTCCTTAGAATTTCCCAAAATATCCATAAAATTCCGTAATTAGTAGAGTCATCGCGAATTTGTTCAGAAATCCCCGAATTATCCAGGAAATCCCGTTGTTATTGGTGTTATCCCGAATTTTCTCAGAAATTCCCTAAATATCCAGGAAATTCTATAATTAGTAGAGCCATTCCGAAATACCTCGGAAATTCCCGAAATATCCAGAAAATCCCGTTATTATTGGTGTTATCCCGAATATCCTGAGAAATTCCCTAAATATCCAGGAAATTCCATACTTAGTAGAGTCATGCCGAAATTCATCAGATATCCGAAATATCCCGGAAACCCGTTATTATTGGTGTTATCCCGATTTTCCTCAGAAATTCCCGAAATATCCAGAAAATCCCGTAATTAGTAGAGTCATACCGAAATGCCTCAGATATTTCAGAAATATCCAGGATATTTCGTAATTAGTAGAGTCATCCCGAATTTCCTCAGGAACTTCCTCAATATCCAGGATATTTCAAAATTAGTGGAGTCATTCCAAAATACCTCAGAATTTCCCGTTATATCCAGGAAATCCCGTAATTAGTACAGTCATCCCGAATTTCCTCAGAAACTCCCTAAATGTCTAGGACATTCCATAATTAGTGGAGTCATTCCGAAAAACCTAAGAAATTCCCGCAATAACCATGAAATCCCGTAATTAGTAGAGTGATCCCGGAATACCTCAGAAATTCCCGAAATATCCAGGAATTCCCGTAATTGGTAGAGTCATTTCGTAAAGCCTCAGATATTTCCGAAATATCCAGGATATTGCGTAATTCGTAGAGTCATTCTGAAATATCCCAGAAATTCCCGACATATCCAGGAATTCCCATAATTAGTAGAGTTATCACGAATTTCCTCAGAAACTCCCTAAATTTTCAGGAAATCCCTTAATTAGTAGAGTCATTCCGAAGTAGCTCAGAAACTCCCTAAATATCCAGGAAATCCGTAATTAGTGAAGTCATACCGGAATACCTCAGAAATTTCCCGATATATCCAAAAAAAACCGTTATTATTTGTGTTATCCCGAATTTCCTAAGAAATAACCGTAATATCCAGGTAATTCCGCAATTTGTAGAGTCACCCGAAATTTTTCAGAAATTCCCGAAATATCCAGGAATTTCCATAATTAGTAGAAACATCCCAAATATTTGAGAAATTCCGTAATATCCAGGAAATCACGTAACTAGTAGTCATCCCGAAATGCCTCAGAAACTCCCTAAATATCAAGGAAATTCCATATTTATTGGAGTCATCCCGAAATGTCTCAGATATTTCGGCAATATCCAGGAAATCCCGTATTTAGTAAAGTTATCCTGGAATACCTCAGAAATACCCGAAATATCCAGAAATCCCAGAAATAGTAGAATCATCGCGAATGTTTTCAGAAATTCCCGAAATATCCTCGAAATCCCGTATTATTGGTGTTATCCCGAATTCCCTCAGAAATTCCCGAAATATCCAGGAAATCCCATAATTAGTACAGTCATCCCGAATTTCCTCAGAAACTCCCTAAATGTCCAGGAAATTCCATAATTAGTGGAGTCATTCCGAAAAACCTAAGAAATTCCCGCAATAACCATGAAATCCCGTAATTAGTAGAGTGATCCCGGAATACCTCAGAAATTCCCGAAATATCCAGGAATTCCCGTAATTGGTAGAGTCATTTCGTAAAGCCTCAGATATTTCCGAAATATCCAGGATATTGCGTAATTCGTAGAGTCATTCTGAAATATCCCAGAAATTCCCGACATATCCAGGAATTCCCATAATTAGTAGAGTATCACGAATTTCCTCAGAAACTCCCTAAATTTTCAGGAAATCCCTTAACTTAGTAGAGTCATCCCGAAATGCCTCAGAAACTCCCCTAAATATCCAGGAAATATTCCATAATTGTAGTGGAGGTCCATTCCCGAAATGTGTCCGGATATTTCGGCAATAACCGGAAATCCCGATTTAGTAGGTTATCCTGCAATACCTCAGAAATACCCAAAAATATCCATGAAATCTCGTAAATATGTCATCCCGAAATGCATCAGAAACTCCCTAAATATCCAGGAAATTCCATATTAGTGGAGTCCATTCCCGAAATGTTTTTCAGAAATTTCGGCAATATCCAGGAATCCCGTATTTAGTAAAGTTTTCCTGAAATACGTCAGAAATACCCGAAATATCCAGAAATCCCGCAATTATTAGAGCCTTAACCCGAATTTGGTCAGAAAGCCGAAATATCCAGGAAATCCGTTATTATTGGGTGTTATCCCGATTTCCTCAGAAATTCCTAAATATCCTGGATATCCCTTTATTATTGGTGTTATCCCGATTTTCTCCAGAAATTACAGAAATATCCTGGAAATCCCGTTATTATTGGTGTTATCCCGATTTTCTCCGAAATACCCGAAATATCCAGGAAATCCCGTAATTAGTAGAGTCGTACCGAAATGTCCCAGATATTCCGAAATCTCCAGGAAATTCCGTACTTAGTAGAGTCATCCGAATTTGTTGAGAAATTCCCGAACTATCCAGGAAATCCAGTATTTAGTAAAGTACCCTGGAATACCTTAGAAACTCCCTAAATATCCAGGAAATTCTATAACTAGTGGAGTCACTCCGAAAACCTCAGAAATTCGGAACTATCCAGGAAACTCCCATAATCGTAGAGCCATCCCGAATCTTCCTTTAGAATTTCCCAAAATATCATAAAATCCGTAATTAGTAGAGTCATCGCGAATTTGTTCAGAAATCCCCGAATTATCCAGGAAATCCCGTTGTTATTGGTGTATCCCGAATTTTCTCAGAAATTCCCTAAATATCCAGGAAATTCTATAATTAGTAGAGCCATTCCGAAATACCTCGGAAATTCCCGAAATATCCAGAAAATCCCGTTATTATTGGTGTTATCCCGAATATCCTGAGAAATTCCCTAAATATCCAGGAAATTCCATACTAGTAGAGTCATGCCGAATCATCAGATATCCGAAATATCCCGGAAACCCGTTATTATTGGTGTTATCCCGATTTTCCTCAGAAATTCCCGAAATATCCAGAAAATCCCCGTAATTAGTAGAGTCATACCGAAATGCCTCAGATATTTCAGAAATATCCAGGATATTTCGTAATTAGTAGAGTCATCCCGAATTTCCTCAGGAACTTCCTCAATATCCAGGATATTTCAAAATTAGTGGAGTCATTCCAAAATACCTCAGAATTTCCCGTTATATCCAGGAAATCCCGTAATTAGTACAGTCATCCCGAATTTCCTCAGAAACTCCCTAAATGTCTAGGACATTCCATAATTAGTGGAGTCATTCCGAAAAACCTAAGAAATTCCCGCAATAACCATGAAATCCCGTAATTAGTAGAGTGATCCCGGAATACCTCAGAAATTCCCGAAATATCCAGGAATTCCCGTAATTGGTAGAGTCATTTCGTAAAGCCTCAGATATTTCCGAAATATCCAGGATATTGCGTAATTCGTAGAGTCATTCTGAAATATCCCAGAAATTCCCGACATATCCAGGAATTCCCATAATTAGTAGAGTTATCACGAATTTCCTCAGAAACTCCCTAAATTTTCAGGAAATCCCTTAATTAGTAGAGTCATTCCGAAGTAGCTCAGAAACTCCCTAAATATCCAGGAAATCCCGTAATTAGTGAAGTCATACCGGAATACCTCAGAAATTCCCGATATATCCAAAAAAACCGTTATTATTTGTGTTATCCCGAATTTCCTAAGAAATAACCGTAATATCCAGGTAATTCCGCAATTTGTAGAGTCACCCGAAATTTTTCAGAAATTCCCGAAATATCCAGGAATTTCCATAATTAGTAGAAACATCCCAAATATTTTGAGAAATTCCCGTAATATCCAGGAAATCACGTAACTAGTAGTCATCCCGAAATGCCTCAGAAACTCCCTAAATATCAAGGAAATTCCATATTTATTGGAGTCATCCCGAAATGTCTCAGATATTTCGGCAATATCCAGGAAATCCCGTATTTAGTAAAGTTATCCTGGAATACCTCAGAAATACCCGAAATATCCAGAAAATCCCAGAAATAGTAGAATCATCGCGAATGTTTCAGAAATTCCCGAAATATCCTCGAAATCCCGTTATTATTGGTGTTATCCCGAATTCCCTCAGAAATTCCCGAAATATCCAGGAAATCCCATAATTAGTACAGTCATCCCGAATTTCCTCAGAAACTCCCTAAATGTCCAGGAAATTCCATAATTAGTGGAGTCATTCCGAAAAACCTAAGAAATTCCCCGCAATAACCATGAAATCCCCGTAATTAGTAGAGTGATCCGGAATACCTCAGAAATTCCCGAAATATCCAGGAATTCCCGTAATTGGTAGAGTCATTTCGTAAAGCCTCAGATATTTCCGAAATATCCAGGATATTGCGTAATTCGTAGAGTCATTCTGAAATATCCCAGAAATTCCCGACATATCCAGGAATTCCCATAATTAGTAGAGTTATCACGAATTTCCTCAGAAACTCCCTAAATTTTCAGGAAATCCCTTAATTAGTAGAGTCATCCCGAAATGCCTCAGAAACTCCCTAAATATCCAGGAAATTCCATAATTAGTGGAGTCATCCCGAAATGTGTCAGATATTTCGGCAATAACCAGGAAATCCCGTATTTAGTAAAGTTATCCTGCAATACCTCAGAAATACCCAAAATATCCATGAAATCTCGTAACTAGTAGTCATCCCGAAATGCCTCAGAAACTCCCTAAATATCCAGGAAATTCCATAATTAGTGGAGTCATCCCGAAATGTTTCAGAAATTTCGGCAATATCCAGGAAATCCCGTATTTAGTAAAGTTATTCTGAAATACGTCAGAAATACCCGAAATATCCAGAAAATCCCGCAATTAGTAGAGCCGTACCGAATTTGTTCAGAAAGTCCCGAAATATCCAGGAAATCCCGTTATTATTGGTGTTATCCCGAATTTCCTCAGAAATTCCCTACATATCCAGAAAATTCCATACTAAGTAGAGTCACTCCGAAGTACCTCAAAAATTCCGGAAATATCCAGGAAATCCCGTTATTAATGGTGTTATCCCCACTTTGCTCAGAAATTCCCTACATATCCAGAAATTTGCATAATTAGTTGAGTCATTCCGAAATACCTCAGAAATTCCTGAATATCCAGGTAATGTCCTTATTATTTGTCATCCCGAAATGCCTCAGATATATCAGAAATATCCAGGAAATTCCGTAATTAGTATAGACATCCCGAATTTCTCAGAAATTCCCTATATGTAAATGAATTTCCATAAATAGTAGTATCATTCCGTAGTACCTCAGAAATTCCCGAAATATCCAGGAAATCCCATAATTAGTAGAATCATCGCGAATGTCATCAGAAATTCCCGAAATATCCAGAAAATCCCGTTATTATTGGTGTTATCCTGAATTTCCTCAGAAATTCCGAAAATATCCAGGAAATCCCGTAATTAGCAGATTCATCCCCAAATATTTCAGAAATTTCGGCAATATCCAGGAAATGCCATAATTAGTAGAGTCATCGCGAATTTGTTCAGCAATTACCGAAATATCCAGGAAATCCCGTTATTAATGGTGATATCCCGAATTTCCTCAGAAATTCCCTATTTATCCAGGAAATTCCATACTTAATAGATTCATGCCGAATTGCCTCAGATATTTCCGATATATTCAGGAAATCCCGCAATTAGTGGAGTCATTCCGAAAAGCTCCAGAAATATTCGAACTATCCAGGATATTCCGTAATTAGTAGAGACATCACGGAATACCTCAGAAATTCCCGAAATATCCAGGAACAACCGTTATTATTGGTATTATCCCGAATTTCCTCAGAAATTCCCTAAATATCCAGGAAATTCTATAATTAGTGGAGTCACTCCGAAATACCTCAGAAATTCCGGAAATATCCAGGAAATCCCATAATTAGTAGAGCCATCCCGAATATCCTTAGAATTTCCCAAAATATCTATAAAATTCCGTAATTAGTAGAGTCATCCCGAATTTGTTCAGAAATCCCCGAATTATCCAGGAAATCCCGTTATTATTGGTGTTATCCCGAATTTACTCAGAAATTCCCTAAATATCCAGGAAATTCTATAATTAGTAGAGCCATTCCGAAATACCTCGGAAATTCCCGAAATATCCAGAAAATCCCGTTATTATTGGTGTTATCCCGAATTTACTCAGAAATTCCCTAAATATCCAGGAAATTCTATAATTAGTGGAGTCATTCCGAAATACCTCAGAAATTCCCAAAATATCCAGAAAATCCCGTTATTTTTGGTGTTATCCCGAATTTCCTGAGAAATTCCCTAAATATCCAGGAAATTCCATACTTACTAGAGTCATGCCGAAATTCCTCAGATATTTCCGAAATATCCCGGAAATCCCATAATTAGTAGAGCCATCCCGAATTTCCTTAGAATTTCCCAAAATATCTATAAAATTCCGTAATTAGTATAGTCATCCCGAATTTGTTCAGAAATCCCCGAATTATCCAGGAAATCCCGTTATTATTGGTGTTATCCCGAATTTACTCAGAAATTCCCTAAATATCCAGGAAATTCTATAATTAGTAGAGCCATTCCGAAATACCTCGGAAATTCCCGAAATATCCAGAAAATCCCGTTATTATTGGTGTTATCCCGAATTTACTCAGAAATTCCCTAAATATCCAGGAAATTCTATAATTAGTGGAGTCATTCCGAAATACCTCAGAATTCCCAAAATATCCAGAAAATCCCGTTATTTTTGGTGTTATCCCGAATTTCCTGAGAAATTCCTAAATATCCAGGAAATTCCATACTTACTAGAGTCATGCCGAAATCCTCAGATATTTCCGAAATATCCGGAAATCCCTAATTAGTAGAGCCATCCCGAATTTCCTTAGAATTTCCCAAAATATCTATAAAATTCCGTACTTAGTATAGTCATCCGAATTTGTTCAGAACTCCCCGATTATCCAGGAAATCCCGTTATTATTGGTGTTATCCCGAATTTACTCAGAAATTCCCTAAATATCCAGGAAATTCTATAATTAGTCGAGCCATTCCGAAATACCTCGGAAATTCCCGAAATATCCAGAAAATCCCGTTATTATTGGTGTTATCCCGAATTTACTCAGAAATTCCCTAAATTCCAGGAAATTCTATAATTAGTGGAGTCATTCCGAAATACCTCAGAAATTCCCAAATATCCAGAAATCCCGTTATTTTTGGGTATCCGAATTTCTGAGAAATTCCCTTAATATCCAGGAAATTCCTACTTACTAGAGTCATGCCGAAATTCCTCAGATATTTCCGAAATATCCCGGAAATCCATATTAGTAGAGCCACTCCCGAATTTCCTTAGAATTTCCCCAAAATATCTATAAAATTCCGTAATTAGTATAGTCATCCGAATTTGTTCAGAAATCCCCGAATTATCCAGGAAATCCCGTTATTATTGGTGTTATCCCGAATTTTACTCAGAAATTCCCTAAATATTCCAGGAAATTCTATAATTAGTACTGTCATTCCGAAATACCTCGAAAATTCCCGAAATATCCAGAAAATCCGTTATTCTTGGTGTATCCCGAATTTACTCAGAAAATTCCTAAATATCCAGGAAATTCTATAATTAGTGGGAGTCATTCCGAAATACCTCAGAAATCCAAAATATCCAGAAAATCCCGTTATTTTTGGTGTTATCCCGAATTTCCTCAGAAATTCCCGAAATATCTTGGAAATCCCGTTATTATTGGTGTTATCCCGATTTTCCTTAGAAATTCCCGAAATATCCAGGAAATCCCGTAATTAGTAGAGTCATACCGAAATGCCTCAGATAGTTCAGAAATATCCAGGATATTTCGTAATTAGTAGAGTCATCCCGAATTTCCTCAGGAACTCCCTAAATATCCAGGATATTTCAAAATTAGTGGAGTCATTCCGAAAAGCCTCAGATATTTCCGAAATATCCAGGATATTCCGTAATTAGTAGAGTCATCCCGGAATACCTCAGAAATTACCGATATATCTTGGAAATCCTGCAATTAGTGGAGTCTTTCCGAAAAGCCCCAGATATTTCCGGAACATCGAGGAAAATACATAATTAGTAGAGTCATCCCGAAATGCCTCAGACATTTCAGAAATATCCAGGAAATACCGTAATTAGTAGAGTCATCCCGCAATTTTTAGAAACTCCCGAAATATCGAGGAAATCCTGTTGTTATTGATGTTATCCCGAATTTACTCAGAAATTCCCTATATATCCATGAAATTCAATAATTAGTAGAGTCATTCCAAAATACCGCAGAATTTCCCGAAATATCCAGGAAATCTCGTAATTAGTATGGTCATCCCGAAATGCCTCAGATATTCCAGAAATATCCAGAAGTTCCGTAATTAGTTGTGACGGAAATCGTCACGCAATCTATTCACGACGAATAGAATATTTAAAATCCTGTTAATTGTAAGTCGTCGGAGCCTTTGGTATGTTAAGGCCAACCGACGACATTTGTTTACATAATCAAGTGTACAATTGTGTGTGTGTTTCCCACTCTCATCCCTTTTTCGAAAACTAGGCGATTGCCTAATTAGTACGTCCCGATCCGCCGCTCGAGGCGGACAAAACTAAACCGGTACCGATCGAGAGAGTGTTTCTTTGGCTAAGGCGCGTGAGGCGTAAATAAAGCCATCGGTTACCCGGACTATCCTCGTGAGTGAGCCGCGAGTGATTTGGTGTGTGTGAACAAGGACGGGAAGTGTTTGTGTGAGTGCGGACGCGGATCGCGAGGCACTCGCCGTGGCACAGGGCCGCCTTCCACCACCGCAGCCGACGTCGTCCTCCGTTGCCCAGGAGGACAAAAGGGACACGGATCGGCTGGGCCATCCGCGGGGCGCACCCCGGTAAGTGTATTTTATACTACCGCGCGTTCCCCCCTTTCCGAGTGTTGGAGTGTGTGAGCTCGGGAGTGTATTCGGGTACGCCGCTACCCGAATAGCGGAGATCGGGGCTGAGTCAACCGCAGGCGAGGATCTCGATCCGGTTGACTCCCGATACTTCCGCCCGCGCGAAACAACCTTTGTCGCGGCACACGGCCTGGATGGCCAAATGTTAAATATATTAAAATAAATGTTATATTCATTTTATTTTATTTGATTGTGGTTATTTCGTTCTCCCCGCTCCCGCCGACATCCTTTAATTTTTACCCCGTGTCGAGGCAAGGAGGATTGCCCGAATCCTCCACTCCGATCGTCCCAGCGAACTCGTGTTCCTGGCGACAGCCCGCAGTTCGCGATAACAAAATAATTAATTGTGTGCGCGGTATTGGGCAACGCGGCCCAACGGTTAATTTAATTACGTAAATTAATTAATTTTACCCGGGCACGCGAATACCACGTCACATAGTAGAGTCATCCCGAAATTTTCCAGAAATTCCCGAAGTATCCAGGAAATTCTGTAATTATTAGAGTCATCCCGAATTTCCTCAGAAATTTCCTAAATATCCAGGAAAATCCATAATTAGTAGAGTCATACCGAAACGATTCAGGTATTTCCGAAATATCCAGGATATTTCGTAATTCGTAGAGTCATCCCGGAATACCTCAGAAAGTCTCGAGTTATCCTGGAAATCCCGCAATTAGTGGAGTCATTCCGAAAAGCTCCAGATATTTTCGAAATATCCAGGATATACCGTAATTAGTAGAGTCATCCCGGAATACCTCAGAAAGTCTCGAGTTATCCTGAAAATCCCGCAATTAGTGGAGTCATTCCGAAAAGCTCCAAATATTTTCGAAATATCCAGGATATACCGTAATTAGTAGAGTCATCCCGGAATACCTCAGAAAGTCTCGAGTTATCCTGGAAATCCCGCAATTAGTGGAGTCATTCCTAAAAGCTCCAGATATTTTCGAAATATCCAGGATAATCCGTAATTAGTAAAGACATCCCGGAATACCTCAGAAATTTGCGATATATCCTGTAAATCCCGCAATTAGTGGAGTCATTCCGAAAAACTCCACATATTTCCGAAATATCCAGGATATTCCGTAATTAGTAGAGTCATCCCGAATTTCCTCAGATACTCCCTAAATATCCAGGAACTCCCGTAATTATTGGTGTTATCCCGAATTTACTCAGAAATTCCATAAATATCCAGGATATTCCAAAATTAATGGAGTCATTCCAAAATACCTCAGAAATTCCCGACATATCCAGAAAGAACCGTTATTATTGGTGTTATCCCGAATTTCCTCAGAAATTCCCTAAGTATCCAGGAAATCCATAATTAGTATAGTCATCCCCGAATTTCCACAGAAACTCCCTACATATCCAAGAAATTGCATAATTAGTTGATTAATTCCGAAATACCTCAGAAATTCCCGAATATCTAGAAAATCTCGTTATTATTGGTGTCATCCCGAAATGCCTCAAATATTTCAGAAATATCCAGGAAATCCAGTAATATGTACAGTCATCCCGGAATTCCTCAGAAACTCCCTAAATATCCAGGAGATCCCGTAATTAGTATAGTCATGCCTCAGATATTCCCGAAATATCCAGGAAATCCCGTAATTAGTAGAGTCATCCCAGGGATACCTCAGAAATAACCAAAATATCCAGGAAGTCCCGCAATTAGTAGAGTCATACCGGAATACCTCAGAAAGTCTCGAGTTATCCTGGAAATCCCGCAATTAGTGGAGTCATTCCGAAAAGCTCCAGAAATATTTGAACTATCCAGGATATTCCGTAATTAGTAGAGACATCACGGAATACTCAGAAATTCCCGAAATATCCAGAAAGAACCGTTATTTTTGGTGTTATCCCGAATTTCCTCAGAAATTCCCTAAATATCCAGGAAAATCCATAATTATTAGAGTCATCCTGAATTTCCTCAGAAACTTCCTAAATATCCTTGAAATCCCGCAATAGTAGAGTTATTCCAAAATACCTCAGAAATTCCCGAAATATCAGGAAATCGCGTAATTAGTGGGGTCATCCCGAAATGCCTCCGATACTTCCAAAATACCCAGGAATTACCGTAATTATTAGAGTGATCCCGAAAAACCTCAGAAATAACCGAAATATCCAGGACGTCCCGCAATTAGTGGAGTCATACCGAAAAGCCTGAGATATTTCCGAAATATTCAGGAAATTGCGTAATTAGTATAGTAATCCCAGAAATACCTCAAATACCCGAAATATCCAGGAATTTCCATAATTAGTAGAGTCATACCGAATGTATACAGAAATTCCAGAAATATCCTGGAAATCCTGTTACTATTGGTTTTTTCCCGATTTTCCTCTGAAATTCCCTAAAAAATCCAGGAACTTGCATAACTAGTGGGGTCTTTCCGAAATGCCTCAGAAATTCCCAAATATCCAGAAAATCTCGTTATTGTTGGTGCTCATCCCGGAATACTTCAGAAATTCCCGAAATATAAAAAAAAACGTTATTATTGGTGCTTATGCCGAATTTCCTGAGAAATTCCCGAAATATCAAGGAAATCCAGTAATACGTACAGACACCCGAAATTCCTCAGAAACTCAGTAAATTTCCAGCAAATTCCATTATTAGTGGAGTAATTCCGTAAACCCTGAGAGTGTCCCGCCAATAACGAGGAAATCCCCGTAATTAGTAGAGTCGTGCCGGAATACCTCAGAAATTGCCGTTATATCCTGGAAATCCTGCAATAAGTGGAGTTCATTCCGAAAAGCCTCAGATATTTCCGAAATATTCAGGAACTCCCGTAATTATTTGTGTTATCCCGAATTTCCTCAGAAACTCCCTATATATCCAGGATATTGCATAATTAGTTGATTAATTCCGAAATACCTCAGATTATCCCGAATATCCAGAAAAAACTCGTTATTATTTGTGTCATCCCGAAATGCCTCAGATAATTCAGAAATATCCAGGAAATCCAGTATATGTACAGTCATCCCGAATTTCCTCAGAAACTCCTAAATATCCTTGAAATCCCGCAATTAGTAGAGTCATTCCAAAATACCTCAGAAATTCCCGAAATATCCAGGAAATCCCGTCAATAGTAGGGTCATCCGGAATTCCTCAGAAACTCCCTAAATATCCAGGAAATTTCGTAATTAGTAGAGTCATCCCGGAATACCTCAGAAGTTCCCGATATATCCTGGAAATCCCGCAATTAGTGGAGTCATTCCGAAAGCTCCCAGATATTTCCGAAATATTAAGAATATTCCGTAATTATTAGAGACATCCTGGAATACCTCTGAAATTCCCAATATATCCTGTAAATCCCGTAATTAGTAGGGTCTCCCGAAATGCCTCAGATATTTCCGAAATATTCAGAAATTCCGTAATTAGTAGAGTCATCCCAGAAATACCTCCGCAATTCCCGAAATATCAAGGAAATCCTTTTGTTATTGGTGTTATCCCGAATTTACTCAGAAATTCTATATATATCCATGAAATTCCATAATTAGTAGAGTCATCCCGGAATACCTCAGAAATTCCGGAAATATCCAGGAAATCTCGTAATTAGTATGGTCATCCCGAAATGCCTCAGATATTCCAGAAATATCCAGAAGTTCCGTAATTAGTTGTGACGGAAATCGTCACGCAATCTATTCACGACGAATAGAATATTTAAAATCCTGTTAATTGTAAGTCTTCGGAGCCTTTGGTATGTTAAGGCCAACCGACGACATTTGTTTACATAATCAAGTGTACAATTGTGTGTGTGTTTCCCACTCTCATCCCTTTTTCGAAAACTAGGCGATTGCCTAATTAGTACGTCCCGATCCGCCGCTCGAGGCGGACAAAACTAAACCGGTACCGATCGAGAGAGTGTTTCTTTGGCTAAGGCGCGTGAGGCGTAAATAAAGCCATCGGTTACCCGGACTATCCTCGTGAGTGAGCCGCGAGTGATTTGGTGTGTGTGAACAAGGACGGGAAGTGTTTGTGTGAGTGCGGACGCGGATCGCGAGGCACTCGCCGTGGCACAGGGCCGCCTTCCACCACCGCAGCCGACGTCGTCCTCCGTTGCCCAGGAGGACAAAAGGGACACGGATCGGCTGGGCCATCCGCGGGGCGCACCCCGGTAAGTGTATTTTATACTACCGCGCGTTCCCCCTTTCCGAGTGTTGGAGTGTGTGAGCTCGGGAGTGTATTCGGGTACGCCGCTACCCGAATAGCGGAGATCGGGCTGAGTCAACCGCAGGCGAGGATCTCGATCCGGTTGACTCCCGATACTTCCGCCCGCGCGAAACAACCTTTGTCGCGGCACACGGCCTGGATGGCCAATGTTAAATATATTAAAATAATGTTATATTCATTTTATTTTATTTGATTGTGGTTATTTCGTTCTCCCCGCTCCCGCCGACATCCTTTAATTTTTACCCCGTGTCGAGGCAAGGAGGATTGCCCGAATCCTCCACTCCGATCGTCCCAGCGAACTCGTGTTCCTGGCGACAGCCCGCAGTTCGCGATAACAAAATAATTATTGTGTGCGCGGTATTGGGCAACGCGGCCCAACGGTTAATTTAATTACGTAAATTAATTAATTTTACCCGGGCACGCGAATACCACGTCACATAGTAGAGTCATCCCGAAATTTTCCAGAAATTCCCGAAGTATCCAGGAAATTCTGTAATTATTAGAGTCATCCCGAATTTCCTCAGAAATTTCCTAAATATCCAGGAAAATCCATAATTAGTAGAGTCATACCGAAACGATTCAGGTATTTCCGAAATATCCAGGATATTTCGTATTAGTAGAGTCATCCCGGAATACCTCAGAAAGTCTCGAGTTATCCTGGAATCCCGCAATTAGTGGAGTCATTCCGAAAAACTCCACATATTTCCGAAATATCCAGGATATACCGTAATTAGTAGAGTCATCCCGGAATACCTCAGAAAGTCTCGAGTTATCCTGAAAATCCCGCAATTAGTGGAGTCATTCCGAAAAGCTCCAGATATTTTCGAAATATCCAGGATATACCGTAATTAGTAGAGTCATCCCGGAATACCTCAGAAAGTCTCGAGTTATCCTGGAAATCCCGCAATTAGTGGAGTCATTCCGAAAAGCTCCAGATATTTTCGAAATATCCAGGATAATCCGTAATTAGTAAAGACATCCCGGAATACCTCAGAAATTTGCGATATATCCTGTAAATCCCGCAATTAGTGGAGTCATTCCGAAAAACTCCACATATTTCCGAAATATCCAGGATATTCCGTAATTAGTAGAGTCATCCCGAATTTCCTCAGATACTCCCTAAATATCCAGGAACTCCCGTAATTATTGGTGTTATCCCGAATTTACTCAGAAATTCCATAAATATCCAGGATATTCCAAAATTAATGGAGTCATTCCAAAATACCTCAGAAATTCCCGACATATCCAGAAAGAACCGTTATTATTGGTGTTATCCCGAATTTCCTCAGAAATTCCCTAAGTATCCAGGAAAATCCATAATTAGTATAGTCATCCCGAATTTCCACAGAAACTCCCTACATATCCAAGAAATTGCATAATTAGTTGATTAATTCCGAAATACCTCAGAAATTCCCGAATATCTAGAAAATCTCGTTATTATGGTGTCATCCCGAAATGCCTCAAATATTTCAGAAATATCCAGGAAATCCAAGTAATATGTACAGTCATCCCGGAATTCCTCAGAAACTCCCTAAATATCCAGGAGATCCCGTAATTAGTATAGTCATGCCTCAGATATTCCCGAAATATCCAGGAAATCCCGTAATTAGTAGAGTCATCCCAGGATACCTCAGAAATAACCAAAATATCCAGGAAGTCCCGCAATTAGTAGAGTCATACCGGAATACCTCAGAAAGTCTCGAGTTATCCTGGAAATCCCGCAATTAGTGGAGTCATTCCGAAAAGCTCCAGAAATATTTGAACTATCCAGGATATTCCGTAATTAGTAGAGACATCACGGAATACCTCAGAAATTCCCGAAATATCCAGAAAGAACCGTTATTTTTGGTGTTATCCCGAATT
Source organism: Theocolax elegans (assembly GCA_026168455.1). Taxonomy (NCBI): domain Eukaryota; kingdom Metazoa; phylum Arthropoda; class Insecta; order Hymenoptera; family Cerocephalidae; genus Theocolax; species Theocolax elegans. Next base: position 57,353,714 of record CM047425.1, read on the forward strand.
TCCTCAGAAATTCCCTAAATATCCAGGAAAATCCATAATTATTAGAGTCATCCTGAATTTCCTCAGAAACTTCCTAAATATCCTTGAAATCCCGCAATTAGTAGAGTTATTCCAAAATACCTCAGAAATTCCCGAAATATCCAGGAAATCGCGTAATTAGTGGGGTCATCCCGAAATGCCTCCGATACTTCCAAAATACCCAGGAATTACCGTAATTATTAGAGTGATCCCGAAAAACCTCAGAAATAACCGAAATATCCAGGACGTCCCGCAATTAGTGGAGTCATACCGAAAAGCCTGAGATATTTCCGAAATATTCAGGAAATTGCGTAATTAGTATAGTAATCCCAGAAATACCTCAAATACCCGAAATATCCAGGAATTTCCATAATTAGTAGAGTCATACCGAATGTATACAGAAATTCCAGAAATATCCTGGAAATCCTGTTACTATTGGTTTTTTCCCGATTTTCCTCTGAAATTCCCTAAAAATCCAGGAACTTGCATAACTAGTGGGGTCTTTCCGAAATGCCTCAGAAATTCCCAAATATCCAGAAAATCTCGTTATTGTTGGTGTCATCCCGGAATACTTCAGAAATTCCCGAAATATAAAAAAAAACGTTATTATTGGTGTTATGCCGAATTTCCTGAGAAATTCCCGAAATATCAAGGAAATCCAGTAATACGTACAGACACCCGAAATTCCTCAGAAACTCAGTAAATTTCCAGCAAATTCCATTATTAGTGGAGTAATTCCGTAAACCCTGAGAGTGTCCCGCAATAACGAGGAAATCCCGTAATTAGTAGAGTCGTGCCGGAATACCTCAGAAATTGCCGTTATATCCTGGAAATCCTGCAATAAGTGGAGTCATTCCGAAAAGCCTCAGATATTTCCGAAATATTCAGGAACTCCCGTAATTATTTGTGTTATCCCGAATTTCCTCAGAAACTCCCTATATATCCAGGATATTGCATAATTAGTTGATTAATTCCGAAATACCTCAGATTATCCCGAATATCCAGAAAAACTCGTTTTATTTGTGTCATCCCGAAATGCCTCAGATAATTCAGAAATATCCAGGAAATCCAGTAATATGTACAGTCATCCCGAATTTCCTCAGAAACTCCCTAAATATCCTTGAAATCCCGCAATTAGTAGAGTCATTCCAAAATACCTCAGAAATTCCCGAAATATCCAGGAAATCCCGTCAATAGTAGGGTCATCCCGGAATTCCTCAGAAACTCCCTAAATATCCAGGAAATTTCGTAATTAGTAGAGTCATCCCGGAATACCTCAGAAGTTCCCGATATATCCTGGAAATCCCGCAATTAGTGGAGTCATTCCGAAAAGCTCCAGATATTTCCGAAATATTAAGAATATTCCGTAATTATTAGAGACATCCTGGAATACCTCTGAAATTCCCAATATATCCTGTAAATCCCGCAATTAGTGGAGTCATTCCGAAAAACTCCACATATTTCCGAAATATCCAGGATATTCCGTAATTAGTAGAGTCATCCCGAATTTCCTCAGATACTCCCTAAATATCCAGGAACTCCCGTATTATTGGTGTTATCCCGAATTTACTCAGAAATTCCATAAATATCCAGGATATTCCAAAATTAATGGAGTCATTCCAAAATACCTCAGAAATTCCCGACATATCCAGAAAGAACCGTTATTATTGGTGTTATCCCGAATTTCCTCAGAAATTCCCTAAGTATCCAGGAAAATCCATAATTAGTATAGTCATCCCGAATTTCCACAGAAACTCCCTACATATCCAAGAAATTGCATAATTAGTTGATTAATTCCGAAATACCTCAGAAATTCCCGAATATCTAGAAAATCTCGTTATTATTTGTGTCTTCCCGAAATGCCTCAGATATTTCAGAAATATCCAGGATATCCAATAATTTTTGCAGTCATCGCGAAATTCCTCAGAAACTCCGTAACTATCCTTGTAATCCCGCAATTTGTAGAGTCATTCCAAAATACCTCAGAAATTCCCGAAATATCCAGGAAGTCCCGTAATTAGTAGAGTCATCCGAAATGCCTCACATATTTCCGAAATATACAGGAAATTCTGTAATTAGTAGAGCCACCAGAAATACCTCAGATATTCTCGAAATATCCAGAATCCCATAATTAGTAGGTCATCCCGAAATGCCTCAGATACTTCCGAAATATCCAGGAAAATCCCGTCATTAGTTTATATCCCGAATTTCCTCAGAAATTCCATAAATAACCAGATTGTCCAAACTTAGTTGAGTCATTCTAAAATACTCAGAAATTCCGAAATATCCAGAAGAACCGTTATTATTGGTGTTATCCGAATTTCCTCAGAAATTCCCTAAATATCCAGGAAGTCCCGCAATTAGTGGAGTCATCCCGGATACCTCAGAAATTCCCGATATATCCTGAAATGCCGCAATTAGTGGAGTCATTCTGAAAGCTCCAGATGTTCCGAAATATCCAGGATATTCCGCAATCAGTAGAGACTTCCCGAATACCGCAGAAATTCCCGAGATATCCTGGAAATCCCGCAATTAGTGGAGTCATTCCGAAAAACCCCAGATATTCCCGAATATCCAGGTATTCCGTAAATAGTAGTCATCCCGAATTTACTCAGAAACTCCCTAAACGTCCAGGAATTCCATAATTGTGGAATCATTCGAAAACCTAAGAGATTCCCGCAATAACCAGGAAATCCCGTAATTAGTAGAGTGATCCCGGATTACCTCAGAAATTCCCGAAAATACCAGAAAATCCCGTAATTATAGAGTCATCCGAAATGCCTCAGAAACTCCTAAATACCAGGAAATTCCATAATTAGTGGAGTCTCCCCGAATTTTTTTCAGAAATTCTCGAAATGGTTAGGAAATTCCGTTATTATTGGTGTTATCACGAATTTCCTCAGAAATTCCCTAAATATCCAGGAACCCGAAATTAATACAATCACCCCGAATTTCCTCAGAAACATCCTAAATATCCAGAAAATTCAATAATATGTGTAGTCTTTCCGAAAAGCCTCAGATTTCCGAAATATGCAGGTATTGCGTAATTAATAGAGTCATCCCGAAATGCCTCAAACTCCCTAAATATCCAGGAAATTCCATATTGAGTGGAGTCTTTCCGAAAAGCTTCACATAGTTCCGAAATATCCAGGATATTGCGTAATTAGTCGAGTCATCCGAAATACCTCAATAACCGAAATATCCAGGAAATTCCGTTATTGGTAGAGTCATCCCGAAAGGCCTCAGAAACTCCCTAAATATGCAGGAAATTCCATAATTAGTGGAGTCATCCCGAAATGCCTTAGATATTTCCGAAATAGTCAGGAAATTCCGTAATTAGTAGAGTCATCTTGAAAAACCTCAGTAATAACCGAAATATCCAGGAAGTCCCGCAATTAGTGGAGTCATACCGAAAAGCCTGAGATATTTCCGAAATATCCAGGATATTCCGTAATTAGTAGAGTCATCCCGAATTTCCTCAGAAACTCCCTAAATATCCAGGAAATTTCGTAATTAGTAGAGTCATCCCGGAATACCTCAGAAATTCCCGAAATATCAAGGAAATCCTTTTGTTATTGGTGTTATCCCGAATTTACTCAGAAATTCTATATATCCATGAAATTCCATAATTAGTAGAGTCATTCCAAAATACCTCAGAAATTCCCGAAATATCCAGGAAATCCCGTAATTAGTAGGGTCATCCCGAAATGCCTCAGAAATTCCCAAATATCCAGAAAATCTCGTTATTATTGGTGTCATCCCGAAATGCCTCCGATACTTCCAAAATACCCAGGAATTACCGTAATTATTAGAGTGATCCCGAAAAACCTCAGAAATAACCGAAATATCCAGGAAATTCCATAATTAGTAGGGTCATCCCGAAATGCCTCAGATATTTCCGAAATATCCAGGAAATCCCGTAATTAGTAGAGTCATCCCGGAATACTTCAGAAATTCCCGAAATATCCAGGAAATTGCATAATTAGTTGATTAATTCCGAAATACCTCAGAAATTCCCGAATATCCAGAAAATCTCGTTATTATTTGTGTCATCCCGAAATGCCTCAGATATTTCCGAAATATCCAGGAAATCCAGTAATATGTACAGTCATCCCGAATTTCCTCAGAAACTCCCTAAATATCCTTGAAATCCCGCAATTAGTAGAGTCATTCCAAAATACCTCAGAAATTCCCGAAATATCCAGGAAGTCCCGCAATTAGTAGAGTCATCACGAAATGCCTTAGATATTTCCGAAATATTCAGGAAATTGCGTAATTAGTATAGTAATCCCAGAAATACCTCAAATACCCGAAATATCCAGGAAATCCCGTAATTAGTAGAGTCATCCCGAATTTCCTCAGAAATTCCCTAAATATCCAGGAAATTGCATAATTAGTTGATTAATTCCGAAATACCTCAGAAATTCCCTAAATATCCAGGAAAATCCATAATTATTAGAGTCATCCTGAATTTCCTCAGAAACTCCCTAAATATCCAGGAAATTGCATAATTAGTAGAGTCATTCCAAAATACCTCAGAAATTCCTGAAATATCCAGGAAATCCCATAATTAGTAGGGTCATCCCGAAATGCCTCAGATATTTCCGAAATATCCAGGAAATCCCGTCATTATTGTTTATATCCCGAATTTCCTCAGAAATTCCCTAAATATCCAGGAAATTCCATAATTAGTAGAGTCATTCCAAAATACCTCAGAAATTCCCGAAATATCCAGAAAGAACCGTTATTATTGGTGTTATCCCGAATTTCCTCAGAAATTCCCTAAATATCCAGGAAGTCCCGCAATTAGTGGAGTCATCCCGGAATACCTCAGAAATTCCCGAAATATCCAGGAAATCCCGTAATTAGTAGAGTCATTCCAAAATACCTCAGAAATTCCCGAAATATCCAGGATATTCCGTAATTAGTAGAGACATCACGGAATACCTCAGAAATTCCCGATATATCCTGGAAATCCCGCAATTAGTGGAGTCATTCCGAAAAACCTAAGAAATTCCCGAAATATCCAGGATATTCCGTAATTAGTAGAGTCATCCCGAATTTCCTCAGAAACTCCCTAAATATCCAGGAAATTCCATAATTAGTGGAGTCATTCCGAAAAACCTAAGAAATTCCCGAAATAACCAGGAAATCCCATAATTAGTAGAGTCATCCCGGAATACCTCAGAAATTCCCGAAATATCCAGAAAATCCCGTAATTAGTAGAGTCATCCCGAAATGCCTCAGAAATTCCCAAATATCCAGAAAATCTCGTTATTGTTGGTGTCATCCCGGAATACTTCAGAAATTCCCGAAATATCAAGGAAATCCTTTTGTTATTGGTGTTATCCCGAATTTCCTCAGAAATTCCCTAAATATCCAGGAAATCCCGTAATTAGTAGAGTCATCCCGAATTTCCTCAGAAACTCCCTAAATATCCAGGAAATTCCATAATTAGTAGAGTCATTCCAAAATACCTCAGAAATTCCCGAAATATCCAGGAAATCCCGTAATTAGTAGGGTCATCCCGGAATTCCTCAGAAACTCCCTATATATCCAGGATATTGCATAATTAGTTGATTAATTCCGAAATACCTCAGACATTACCAAAATATCCATGAATATCCATAATTAGTAGAGTCATCCCGAAATGCCTCAGAAACTCCCTAAATATCCAGGAAATTCCATAATTAGTAGAGTCATCCCGAATTTCCTCAGAAATTCCCTAAATATCCAGGAAATCCCGTAATTAGTAGAGTCATCCCGAATTTCCTCAGAAATTCCCTAAATATCCAGGAGATCCCGTAATTAGTATAGTCATGCCTCAGATATTCCCGAAATATCCAGGAAATCCCGTAATTAGTAGAGTCATCCCAGGGATACCTCAGAAATAACCAAAATATCCAGGAAGTCCCGCAATTAGTAGAGTCATACCGGAATACCTCAGAAAGTCTCGAGTTATCCTGGAAATCCCGCAATTAGTGGAGTCATTCCGAAAAGCTCCAGAAATATTTGAACTATCCAGGATATTCCGTAATTAGTAGAGACATCACGGAATACCTCAGAAATTCCCGAAATATCCAGAAAGAACCGTTATTTTTGGTGTTATCCCGAATTTCCTCAGAAATTCCCTAAATATCCAGGAAAATCCATAATTATTAGAGTCATCCTGAATTTCCTCAGAAACTTCCTAAATATCCTTGAAATCCCGCAATTAGTAGAGTTATTCCAAAATACCTCAGAAATTCCCGAAATATCCAGGAAATCGCGTAATTAGTGGGGTCATCCCGAAATGCCTCCGATACTTCCAAAAACCCAGGAATTACCGTAATTATTAGAGTGATCCCGAAAAACCTCAGAAATAACCGAAATATCCAGGACGTCCCGCAATTAGTGGAGTCATACCGAAAAGCCTGAGATATTTCCGAAATATTCAGGAAATTGCGTAATTAGTATAGTAATCCCAGAAATACCTCAAATACCCGAAATATCCAGGAATTTCCATAATTAGTAGAGTCATACCGAATGTATACAGAAATTCCAGAAATATCCTGGAAATCCTGTTACTATTGGTTTTTTCCCGATTTTCCTCTGAAATTCCCTAAAAATCCAGGAACTTGCATAACTAGTGGGGTCTTTCCGAAATGCCTCAGAAATTCCCAAATATCCAGAAAATCTCGTTATTGTTGGTGTCATCCCGGAATACTTCAGAAATTCCCGAAATATAAAAAAAAACGTTATTATTGGTGTTATGCCGAATTTCCTGAGAAATTCCCGAAATATCAAGGAAATCCAGTAATACGTACAGACACCCGAAATTCCTCAGAAACTCAGTAAATTTCCAGCAAATTCCATTATTAGTGGAGTCATCCCGAATTTCCTCAGAAATTCCCTAAATATCCAGGAAATCCCGTAATTAGTAGAGTCATTCCAAAATACCTCAGAAATTCCCGAAATATCAAGGAAATCCAGTAATATGTACAGTCATCCCGAATTTCCTCAGAAACTCCCTAAATATCCAGGAAATTTCGTAATTAGTAGAGTCATCCCGGAATACCTCAGAAGTTCCCGATATATCCTGGAAATCCCGCAATTAGTGGAGTCATTCCGAAAAGCTCCAGATATTTCCGAAATATTAAGAATATTCCGTAATTATTAGAGACATCCTGGAATACCTCTGAAATTCCCAATATATCCTGTAAATCCCGTAATTAGTAGGGTCATCCCGAAATGCCTCAGATATTTCCGAAATATTCAGAAAATTCCGTAATTAGTAGAGTCATCCCAGAAATACCTCCGCAATTCCCGAAATATCAAGGAAATCCTTTTGTTATTGGTGTTATCCCGAATTTACTCAGAAATTCTATATATATCCATGAAATTCCATAATTAGTAGGGTCATTCCAGAATACCTCAGAAATTCCTGAAATATCCAGGAAATCCCGTAATTAGTAGGGTCATCCCGAAATGCCTAAGAAATTCCCGATTTATCCTGGAAATCCTGCTATTAGAGGAGTCATTCCGAAAAACCTAAGAAATTCCCGAAATAACCAGGAAATCCCATAATTAGTAGAGTCATCCCGAAATACCTCAGACATTACCAAAATATCCATGAATATCCATAATTAGTAGAGTCATACCAAATTTCCTCAGAAACTCCCTATATATCCAGGAAATCCCGTTACTATTGGTGTTATCACGATTTTCCTCAGAAATTCCCTAAATATCCAGGAAATTGCATAATTAGTTGATTAATTCCGAAATACCTCAGAAATTCCCGAAATATCCAGAAAGAACCGTTATTATTGGTGTTATCCCGAATTTCCTCAGAAATTCCCTAAATATCCAGGAAGTCCCGTAATTAGTAGAGTCATCCCGGAATACCTCAGAAATTCCCGAAATATCCAGGAAATCCCGTAATTAGTAGAGTCATCCCGAAATGCCTCAGATATTTCCGAAATATCCAGGATATTCCGTAATTAGTAGAGTCATCCCGGAATACCTCAGAAATTCCCGAAATATCCAGGAAATCCCGTAATTAGTAGAGTCATTCCAAAATACCTCAGAAATTCCCGAAATATCCAGGATATTCCGTAATTAGTAGAGTCATCCCGAATTTCCTCAGAAACTCCCTAAATATCCAGGAAATTCCATAATTAGTGGAGTCATTCCGAAAAACCTAAGAAATTCCCGAAATAACCAGGAAATCCCATAATTAGTAGAGTCATCCCGGAATACCTCAGAAATTCCCGAAATATCCAGGAAATCCCGTAATTAGTAGAGTCATCCCGAAATGCCTCAGAAACTCCCTAAATATCCAGGAAATTCCATAATTAGTAGAGTCATCCCGAATTTCCTCAGAAATTCCCTAAATATCCAGGAAATCCCGTTACTATTGGTGTTATCACGATTTTCCTCAGAAATTCCCTAAATATCCAGGAAATCCCGTAATTAGTAGAGTCATCCCGAATTTCCTCAGAAACTCCCTAAATATCCAGGAAATTCCATAATTAGTAGAGTCATTCCAAAATACCTCAGAAATTCCCGAAATATCCAGGATATTCCGTAATTAGTAGAGTCATCCCGAAATGCCTCAGAAACTCCCTAAATATCCAGGAAATTCCATAATTAGTGGAGTCATTCCGAAAAGCCTCAGATATTTCCGAAATATCCAGGATATTGCATAATTAGTTGATTAATTCCGAAATACCTCAGACATTACCAAAATATCCATGAATATCCATAATTAGTAGAGTCATACCAAATTTCCTCAGAAACTCCCTATATATCCAGGAAATCCCGTCATTAGTAGAGTCATCACGAAATGCCTTAGATATTTCCGAAATAGTCAGGAAATTCCGTAATTAGTAGAGTCATCTTGAAAAACCTCAGTAATAACCGAAATATCCAGGAAATCCCGTAATTAGTAGAGTCATCCCGAAATGCCTCAGAAACTCCCTAAATATCCAGGAAATTCCATAATTAGTAGAGTCATCCCGAATTTCCTCAGAAATTCCCTAAATATCCAGGAAATCCCGTTACTATTGGTGTTATCACGATTTTCCTCAGAAATTCCCTAAATATCCAGGAAAATCCATAATTAGTAGAGTCATTCCAAAATACCTCAGAAATTCCCGAAATATAAAAAAAAACGTTATTATTGGTGTTATCCCGAATTTCCTCAGAAATTCCCTAAATATCCAGGAAATCCCGTAATTAGTAGAGTCATCCCGAAATGCCTCAGAAACTCCCTAAATATCCAGGAAATTCCATAATTAGTAGAGTCATCCCGAATTTCCTCAGAAATTCCCTAAATATCCAGGAAATCCCGTTACTATTGGTGTTATCACGATTTTCCTCAGAAATTCCCTAAATATCCAGGAAATTCCATAATTAGTAGAGTCATTCCAAAATACCTCAGAAATTCCCGAAATATAAAAAAAAACGTTATTATTGGTGTTATCCCGAATTTCCTCAGAAATTCCCTAAATATCCAGGAAATCCAGTAATACGTACAGACACCCGAAATTCCTCAGAAACTCAGTAAATTTCCAGCAAATTCCATTATTAGTGGAGTAATTCCGTAAACCCTGAGAGTGTCCCGCAATAACGAGGAAATCCCGTAATTAGTAGAGTCGTGCCGGAATACCTCAGAAATTGCCGTTATATCCTGGAAATCCTGCAATAAGTGGAGTCATTCCGAAAAGCCTCAGATATTTCCGAAATATTCAGGAACTCCCGTAATTATTTGTGTTATCCCGAATTTCCTCAGAAACTCCCTATATATCCAGGATATTGCATAATTAGTTGATTAATTCCGAAATACCTCAGATTATCCCGAATATCCAGAAAAACTCGTTATTATTTGTGTCATCCCGAAATGCCTCAGATAATTCAGAAATATCCAGGAAATCCAGTAATATGTACAGTCATCCCGAATTTCCTCAGAAACTCCCTAAATATCCTTGAAATCCCGCAATTAGTAGAGTCATTCCAAAATACCTCAGAAATTCCCGAAATATCCAGGAAATCCCGTCAATAGTAGGGTCATCCCGGAATTCCTCAGAAACTCCCTAAATATCCAGGAAATTTCGTAATTAGTAGAGTCATCCCGGAATACCTCAGAAGTTCCCGATATATCCTGGAAATCCCGCAATTAGTGGAGTCATTCCGAAAAGCTCCAGATATTTCCGAAATATTAAGAATATTCCGTAATTATTAGAGACATCCTGGAATACCTCTGAAATTCCCAATATATCCTGTAAATCCCGTAATTAGTAGGGTCATCCCGAAATGCCTCAGATATTTCCGAAATATTCAGAAAATTCCGTAATTAGTAGAGTCATCCCAGAAATACCTCCGCAATTCCCGAAATATCAAGGAAATCCTTTTGTTATTGGTGTTATCCCGAATTTACTCAGAAATTCTATATATATCCATGAAATTCCATAATTAGTAGGGTCATTCCAGAATACCTCAGAAATTCCTGAAATATCCAGGAAATCCCGTAATTAGTAGGGTCATCCCGAATGCCTAAGAAATTCCCGATTTATCCTGGAAATCCTGCTATTAGAGGAGTCATTCCGAAAAACCTAAGAAATTCCCGAAATAACCAGGAAATCCCATAATTAGTAGAGTCATCCCGAAATACCTCAGACATTACCAAAATATCCATGAATATCCATAATTAGTAGAGTCATACCAAATTTCCTCAGAAACTCCCTATATATCCAGGAAATCCCGTCATTAGTAGAGTCATCACGAAATGCCTTAGATATTTCCGAAATAGTCAGGAAATTCCGTAATTAGTAGAGTCATCTTGAAAAACCTCAGTAATAACCGAAATATCCTGGAAGTCCCACAATTAGTGTAGTCATATCGAAAAGCCTCAGATATTTCCGAAATATCCGGGATATTCCGTATTTATTAGAGTCATCCCAAATTTCCTCAGAAACTCCCTAAATATCTAGGAAATTTCGTAATTAGTAGAGTCAACCCGGAATACCTCCGCAATTCCCGAAATATCAAGGAAATCCCTTTGTTATTGGTGTTATCCCGAATTTACTCAGAAATTCTATATATATCCATGAATTCCATAATTTGTAGAGCCATTCCACAATACCTAAGAAATTTCCGAAATATCCAGGAAATCCCGTAATTAGTAGGGTCATGCCGATATGCCTCAGAAGTTCCCGATATATCCTGGAAATCCCGCAATTAGTGGAGTCATTCCGAAAAGCTCCAGATATTTCCGAAATATCCATGAAATTCCATAATTAGTAGAGTTATTCCACAATACCTCAGAAATTCCCGAAATATCCAGGTAATTCCGTAATTAGTAGGGTCATGCCGAAAGCCTCAGATACTTCCGAAATATCCAGGATATCCCGTATTTAGTAAATTTATCCTGGATTACATTAGAAATTCACGAAATATCCAGGAAATTGCATAATTAGTTGATTAATTCGGAAATACCTCAGAAATTCCCGAATATCCAGAAAATCTCGTTATTATTTGTGTCTTCCCGAAATGCCTCAGATATTTCAGAAATATCCAGGATATCCAATAATTTTTGCAGTCATCGCGAAATTCCTCAGAAACTCCGTAACTATCCTTGTAATCCCGCAATTTGTAGAGTCATTCCAAAATACCTCAGAAATTCCCGAAATATCCAGGAAGTCCCGTAATTAGTAGAGTCATCCGAAATGCCTCACATATTTCCGAAATATACAGGAAATTCTGTAATTAGTAGAGCCATCCCAGAAATACCTCAGATATTCTCGAAATATCCAGGAAATCCCGTTACTATTGGTGTTATCACGATTTTCCTCAGAAATTCCCTAAATCTCCAGGAAATTGCATAATTAGTTGATTCATTCCGAAATACCTCAGAAATTCCCTAAATATCCAGGAAAATCCATAATTACTAGAGTCATCCCGAATTTCCTCAGAAACTCCCTACATATCCAGGAAATTGCATAATTAGTAGAGTCATTCCAAAATACCTCAGCAATTTTTGAAATATCCAGGAAATCCCATAATTAGTAGGGTCATCCCGAAATGCCTCAGATACTTCCGAAATATCCAGGAAATCCCGTCATTATTGTTTATATCCCGAATTTCCTCAGAAATTCCATAAATAACCAGATTGTCCAAACTTAGTTGAGTCATTCTAAAATACCTCAGAAATTCCGAAATATCCAGAAGAACCGTTATTATTGGTGTTATCCGAATTTCCTCAGAAATTCCCTAAATATCCAGGAAGTCCCGCAATTAGTGGAGTCATCCCGGAATACCTCAGAAATTCCCGATATATCCTGAAAATGCCGCAATTAGTGGAGTCATTCTGAAAGCTCCAGATAGTTCCGAAATATCCAGGATATTCCGCAATCAGTAGAGACTTCCCGGAATACCGCAGAAATTCCCGATATATCCTGGAAATCCCGCAATTAGTGGAGTCATTCCGAAAAACCCCAGATATTCCCGAATATCCAGGTATTCCGTAAATAGTAGAGTCATCCCGAATTTACTCAGAAACTCCCTAAACGTCCAGGAAATTCCATAATTAGTGGAATCATTCCGAAAAACCTAAGAGATTCCCGCAATAACCAGGAAATCCCGTAATTAGTAGAGTGATCCCGGATTACCTCAGAAATTCCCGAAATACCAGAAAATCCCGTAATTAGTAGAGTCATCCGAAATGCCTCAGAAACTCCTAAATATCCAGGAAATTCCATAATTAGTGGAGTCTCCCCGAATTTTTTCAGAAATTCTCGAAATGGTTAGGAAATTCCGTTATTATTGGTGTTATCACGAATTTCCTCAGAAATTCCCTAAATATCCAGGAAATCCCGAAATTAATACAATCACCCCGAATTTCCTCAGAAACATCCTAAATATCCAGAAAATTCAATAATTAGTGTAGTCTTTCCGAAAAGCCTCAGATATTTCCGAAATATGCAGGATATTGCGTAATTAATAGAGTCATCCCGAAATGCCTCACAAACTCCCTAAATATCCAGGAAATTCCATATTGAGTGGAGTCTTTCCGAAAAGCTTCACATAGTTCCGAAATATCCAGGATATTGCGTAATTAGTCGAGTCATCCGAAATACCTCAATAACCGAAATATCCAGGAAATTCCGTTATTGGTAGAGTCATCCCGAAATGCCTCAGAAACTCCCTAAATATGCAGGAAATTCCATAATTAGTGGAGTCATCCCGATTTTTTTGAGAAATTCTCGAAATAATTAGGAAATCCCGTTATTATTGGTATTATCGCGAATTTCCTCAGAAATTCCCTAAATATCCAGGAGAGTCCATAATTAGTAGAGCCATTCCGAAATACCTCAGTAATTCCCAAAATAAAAAAAAAACCGTTATTATTGGTGTTACCCCGAATTTCCTGAAAAATTCCCGTAATATCCAGGAAATTCCGTTATTGGTAGAGTCATCCCGAAATGCCTCAGAAACTCCCTAAATATCCAGGAGAGTCCATAATTAGTAGAGCCATTCCGAAATACCTCAGAAATTCCCGAAATATCCAGAAAGAACCGTTATTATTGGTGTTATCACGAATTTCCTCAGAAATTCCCTAAATATCCAGGAAATTCCATAATTAGTGGAATCATTCCGAAAAACCTAAGAAATTCCCGAAATATCCAGGATATTGCGTAATTAATAGAGTCATCCCGAAATACCTCAGAAATTCCCGAATATCCAGAAAATCTCGTTATTATTTGTGTCTTCCCGAAATGCCTCAGATATTTCCGAAATATCCAGGAAATCCCGTAATTAGTAGAGTCATCCCGAATTTCCTCAGAAACTCCTAAATATCCAGGAAATTCCATATTGAGTGGAGTCTTTCCGAAAAGCCTCAGATATTTCCGAAATATCCAGGGTATTCCGTAAATAGTAGAGTCATCCCGAAATACCTCAGAAATTCCCGAAATATCCAGGAAATTCCGTTATTGGTAGAGTCATCCCGAAATGCCTCAGATATTTCCGAAATATCCAGGATATCCCGTATTTAGTAAATTTATCCTGGATTACATTAGAAATTCACGAAATATCCAGGAAATCCCGTAATTAGTAGAGTCATCCCGAATTTCCTCAGAAACTCCCTAAATATCCAGGAAATTCCATAATTAGTGGAGTCATCCCGATTTTTTTGAGAAATTCTCGAAATAATTAGGAAATCCCGTTATTATTGGTGTTATCCCGAATTTCCTCAGAAATTCCCTAAATATCCAGGAAAATCCATAATTACTAGAGTCATCCCGAAATACCTCAGAAATTCCCGAAATATCCAGGAAATCCCGTTACTATTGGTGTTATCACGATTTTCCTCAGAAATTCCCTAAATCTCCAGGAAATTGCATAATTAGTTGATTCATTCCGAAATACCTCAGAAATTCCCTAAATATCCAGGAAAATCCATAATTACTAGAGTCATCCCGAATTTCCTCAGAAACTCCCTACATATCCAGGAAATTGCATAATTAGTAGAGTCATTCCAAAATACCTCAGCAATTTTTGAAATATCCAGGAAATCCCATAATTAGTAGGGTCATCCCGAAATGCCTCAGATACTCCGAAATATCCAGGAAATCCCGTCATTATTGTTTATATCCCGAATTTCCTCAGAAATTCCATAAATAACCAGGATTGTCCAAACTTAGTTGAGTCATTCTAAAATACCTCAGAAATTCCCGAAATATCCAGAAAGAACCGTTATTATTGGTGTTATCCCGAATTTCCTCAGAAATTCCCTAAATATCCAGGAAGTCCCGCAATTAGTGGAGTCATCCCGGAATACCTCAGAAATTCCCGATATATCCTGAAAATGCCGCAATTAGTGGAGTCATTCCGAAAAGCTCCAGATAGTTCCGAATATCCAGGATATTCCGCAATCAGTAGAGACTTCCCGGAATACCGCAGAAATTCCCGATATATCCTGGAAATCCCGCAATTAGTGGAGTCATTCCGAAAAACCCCAGATATTCCCGAAATATCCAGGGTATTCCGTAAATAGTAGAGTCATCCCGAATTTCCTCAGAAACTCCCTAAACGTCCAGGAAATTCCATAATTAGTGGAATCATTCCGAAAAACCTAAGAGATTCCCGCAATAACCAGGAAATCCCGTAATTAGTAGAGTGATCCCGGATTACCTCAGAAATTCCGAAATATCCAGAAAATCCCGTAATTAGTAGAGTCAACCCGGAATACCTCCGCAATTCCCGAAATATCCAGGAAATCCCGTTATTATTGGTATTATCGCGAATTTCCTCAGAAATTCCATAAATAACCAGATTGTCCAAACTTAGTTGAGTCATTCTAAAATACCTCAGAAATTCCCGAAATAACCAGGAAATCCCGTAATTAGTAGAGTCATCCGAAATGCCTCAGAAACTCCCTAAATATCCAGGAAATTCCATAATTAGTGGAGTCATCCCGATTTTTTTGAGAAATTCTCGAAATAATTAGGAAATCCCGTTATTATTGGTGTTATCCCGAATTTCCTCAGAAATTCCCTAAATATCCAGGAAAATCCATAATTACTAGAGTCATCCCGAAATACCTCAGAAATTCCCGAAATATCCAGAAAGAACCGTTATTATTGGTGTTATCCCGAATTTCCTCAGAAATTCCCTAAATATCCAGGAAATCCCGTAATTAGTAGAGTCATCTTGAAAAACCTCAGTAATAACCGAAATATCCAGGATATTGCGTAATTAGTCGAGTCATCCCGAAATACCTCAGAAATTCCCGAAATATCCAGGAAATTCCATAATTAGTGGAGTCATTCCGAAAAACCTAAGAGATTCCCGCAATAACCAGGAAATCCCGTAATTAGTAGAGTGATCCCGGATTACCTCAGAAATTCCCGAAATATCCAGAAAATCCCGTAATTAGTAGAGTCATCCCGAAATACCTCAGAAACCGTTATTTTTGGTGTTATCCCGAATTTTCCTCAGAAATTCCCTAAATCCAGGAAAATCCATAATTATTAGAGTCCATCCGAATTTCCTCAGAAACTTCCTAAATATCCTTGAAATCCCGCAATTAAGTAGAGTTATTCCAAAATACCTCAGAAATTCCCGAAATATCCAGGAAATCGCGTAATTAGTGGGGTCATCCCGAAATGCCTCCGATACTTCCAAAATACCCAGGAATTACCGTAATTATTAGAGTGATCCCGAAAAACCTCAGAAATAACCGAAATATCCAGGACGTCCCGCAATTAGTGGAGTCATACCGAAAAGCCTGAGATATTTCCGAAATATTCAGGAAATTGCGTAATTAGTATAGTAATCCCAGAAAATACCTCAAATACCCGAAATATCCAGGAATTTCCATAAATTAGTAGAGTCATACCGAATGTATACAGAAATTCCAGAAATATCCTGGAAATCCTGTTACTATTGGTTTTTTTTCCCGATTTTCCTCTGAAATTCCCTAAAAATCCAGGAACTTGCATAACTAGTGGGGTCTTTCCGAAATGCCTCAGAAATTCCCAAATATCCAGAAAATCTCGTTATTGTTGGTGTCATCCCGGAATACTTCAGAAATTCCCGAAATATAAAAAAAAAACGTTATTATTGGTGTTATGCCGAATTTCCTGAGAAATTCCCGAAATATCAAGGAAATCCAGTAATACGTACAGACACCCGAAATTCCTCAGAAACTCAGTAAATTTCCAGCAAATTCCATTATTAGTGGAGTAATTCCGTAAACCCTGAGAGTGTCCCGCAATAACGAGGAAATCCCGTAATTAGTAGAGTCGTGCCGGAATACCTCAGAAATTGCCGTTATATCCTGGAAATCCTGCAATAAGTGGAGTCATTCCGAAAAGCCTCAGATATTTCCGAAATATTCAGGAACTCCCGTAATTATTTGTGTTATCCCGAATTTCCTCAGAAACTCCCTATATATCCAGGATATTGCATAATTAGTTGATTAATTCCGAAATACCTCAGATTATCCCGAATATCCAGAAAAACTCGTTATTATTTGTGTCATCCCGAAATGCCTCAGATAATTCAGAAATATCCAGGAAATCCAGTAATATGTACAGTCATCCCGAATTTCCTCAGAAACTCCCTAAATATCCTTGAAATCCCGCAATTAGTAGAGTCATTCCAAAATACCTCAGAAATTCCCGAAATATCCAGGAAATCCCGTCAATAGTAGGGTCATCCCGGAATTCCTCAGAAACTCCCTAAATATCCAGGAAATTTCGTAATTAGTAGAGTCATCCCGGAATACCTCAGAAGTTCCCGATATATCCTGGAAATCCCGCAATTAGTGGAGTCATTCCGAAAAGCTCCAGATATTTCCGAAATATTAAGAATATTCCGTAATTATTAGAGACATCCTGGAATACCTCTGAAATTCCCAATATATCCTGTAAATCCCGTAATTAGTAGGGTCATCCCGAAATGCCTCAGATATTTCCGAAATATTCAGAAAATTCCGTAATTAGTAGAGTCATCCCAGAAATACCTCCGCAATTCCCGAAATATCAAGGAAATCCTTTTGTTATTGGTGTTATCCCGAATTTACTCAGAAATTCTATATATATCCATGAAATTCCATAATTAGTAGGGTCATTCCAGAATACCTCAGAAATTCCTGAAATATCCAGGAAATCCCGTAATTAGTAGGGTCATCCCGAAATGCCTAAGAAATTCCCGATTTATCCTGGAAATCCTGCTATTAGAGGAGTCATTCCGAAAAACCTAAGAAATTCCCGAAATAACCAGGAAATCCCATAATTAGTAGAGTCATCCCGAAATACCTCAGACATTACCAAAATATCCATGAATATCCATAATTAGTAGAGTCATACCAAATTTCCTCAGAAACTCCCTATATATCCAGGAAATCCCGTCATTAGTAGAGTCATCACGAAATGCCTTAGATATTTCCGAAATAGTCAGGAAATTCCGTAATTAGTAGAGTCATCTTGAAAAACCTCAGTAATAACCGAAATATCCTGGAAGTCCCACAATTAGTGTAGTCATATCGAAAAGCCTCAGATATTTCCGAAATATCCGGGATATTCCGTATTTATTAGAGTCATCCCAAATTTCCTCAGAAACTCCCTAAATATCTAGGAAATTTCGTAATTAGTAGAGTCAACCCGGAATACCTCCGCAATTCCCGAAATATCAAGGAAATCCCTTTGTTATTGGTGTTATCCCGAATTTACTCAGAAATTCTATATATATCCATGAATTCCATAATTTGTAGAGCCATTCCACAATACCTAAGAAATTTCCGAAATATCCAGGAAATCCCGTAATTAGTAGGGTCATGCCGATATGCCTCAGAAGTTCCCGATATATCCTGGAAATCCCGCAATTAGTGGAGTCATTCCGAAAAGCTCCAGATATTTCCGAAATATCCATGAAATTCCATAATTAGTAGAGTTATTCCACAATACCTCAGAAATTCCCGAAATATCCAGGTAATTCCGTAATTAGTAGGGTCATGCCGAAAGCCTCAGATACTTCCGAAATATCCAGGATATCCCGTATTTAGTAAATTTATCCTGGATTACATTAGAAATTCACGAAATATCCAGGAAATTGCATAATTAGTTGATTAATTCGGAAATACCTCAGAAATTCCCGAATATCCAGAAAATCTCGTTATTATTTGTGTCTTCCCGAAATGCCTCAGATATTTCAGAAATATCCAGGATATCCAATAATTTTTGCAGTCATCGCGAAATTCCTCAGAAACTCCGTAACTATCCTTGTAATCCCGCAATTTGTAGAGTCATTCCAAAATACCTCAGAAATTCCCGAAATATCCAGGAAGTCCCGTAATTAGTAGAGTCATCACGAAATGCCTCACATATTTCCGAAATATACAGGAAATTCTGTAATTAGTAGAGCCATCCCAGAAATACCTCAGATATTCTCGAAATATCCAGGAAATCCCGTTACTATTGGTGTTATCACGATTTTCCTCAGAAATTCCCTAAATCTCCAGGAAATTGCATAATTAGTTGATTCATTCCGAAATACCTCAGAAATTCCCTAAATATCCAGGAAAATCCATAATTACTAGAGTCATCCCGAATTTCCTCAGAAACTCCCTACATATCCAGGAAATTGCATAATTAGTAGAGTCATTCCAAAATACCTCAGCAATTTTTGAAATATCCAGGAAATCCCATAATTAGTAGGGTCATCCCGAAATGCCTCAGATACTTCCGAAATATCCAGGAAATCCCGTCATTATTGTTTATATCCCGAATTTCCTCAGAAATTCCATAAATAACCAGGATTGTCCAAACTTAGTTGAGTCATTCTAAAATACCTCAGAAATTCCCGAAATATCCAGAAAGAACCGTTATTATTGGTGTTATCCCGAATTTCCTCAGAAATTCCCTAAATATCCAGGAAGTCCCGCAATTAGTGGAGTCATCCCGGAATACCTCAGAAATTCCCGATATATCCTGAAAATGCCGCAATTAGTGGAGTCATTCCGAAAAGCTCCAGATAGTTCCGAAATATCCAGGATATTCCGCAATCAGTAGAGACTTCCCGGAATACCGCAGAAATTCCCGATATATCCTGGAAATCCCGCAATTAGTGGAGTCATTCCGAAAAACCCCAGATATTCCCGAAATATCCAGGGTATTCCGTAAATAGTAGAGTCATCCCGAATTTCCTCAGAAACTCCCTAAACGTCCAGGAAATTCCATAATTAGTGGAATCATTCCGAAAAACCTAAGAGATTCCCGCAATAACCAGGAAATCCCGTTATTAGTAGAGTGATCCCGGATTACCTCAGAAATTCCCGAAATATCCAGAAAATCCCGTAATTAGTAGAGTCATCCCGAAATGCCTCAGAAACTCCTAAATATCCAGGAAATTCCATAATTAGTGGAGTCTCCCCGAATTTTTTCAGAAATTCTCGAAATGGTTAGGAAATTCCGTTATTATTGGTGTTATCACGAATTTCCTCAGAAATTCCCTAAATATCCAGGAAATCCCGAAATTAATACAATCACCCCGAATTTCCTCAGAAACATCCTAAATATCCAGAAAATTCAATAATTAGTGTAGTCTTTCCGAAAAGCCTCAGATATTTCCGAAATATGCAGGATATTGCGTAATTAATAGAGTCATCCCGAAATGCCTCACAAACTCCCTAAATATCCAGGAAATTCCATATTGAGTGGAGTCTTTCCGAAAAGCTTCACATAGTTCCGAAATATCCAGGATATTGCGTAATTAGTCGAGTCATCCCGAAATACCTCAATAACCGAAATATCCAGGAAATTCCGTTATTGGTAGAGTCATCCCGAAATGCCTCAGAAACTCCCTAAATATGCAGGAAATTCCATAATTAGTGGAGTCATCCCGATTTTTTTGAGAAATTCTCGAAATAATTAGGAAATCCCGTTATTATTGGTATTATCGCGAATTTCCTCAGAAATTCCCTAAATATCCAGGAGAGTCCATAATTAGTAGAGCCATTCCGAAATACCTCAGTAATTCCCAAAATAAAAAAAAAACCGTTATTATTGGTGTTACCCCGAATTTCCTGAAAAATTCCCGTAATATCCAGGAAATCCCGTAATTAGTAAAGTCATCCCGAAATGCCTCAGAAACTCCCTAAATATCCAGGATTTTCCATTATTAGTGGAGTCATCCCGAATTTTTTGAGAAATTCTCGAAATAGTTAGGAAATCCCTTTATTATTCGTGTTATCCCGAATTTCCTCAGAAATTCCCTAAATATCTAGGAGAGTCCATAAATCGTAGAGACACTCCGAAATACCTCAGAAACTCCCGAAATATCCAAAAAAACTATTATTATTGGTGTTATCTCGAATTTCCTGAGAAATTCCCGAAATATCCAGGAAATTCCATAATTAGTGAAATCTTTCCGAAAAGCTTCAGATATTTCCGAAATATCCAGGATATTGGGCCATTCCGAAATACCTCAGAAATTCCCGAATTGCCCAATAAAAACCGTTATTATTGGTGTTATCCCGAATTACCTGAGAAATTCCCGAAATATCCAGGAAATCCCGTAATTAGTACAGTCATCCCGAATTTCCTCAGAAACTCCCTAAATATCCAGGAAATTCCGTAATGATTGGACTCTTTCCGAAAAGCCTCAAATCGTTCCGAAATATCCAGGGTATTGCGTAATTAGTAGAGCCATTCCCAAATACCTCGGAAATTCCCGAAATATACAGGAATTTCCGTAATTTGTTGAGTCATTCCGAAAAGCCTCAGATATTTCCACAATATCCAGGATATCCCGTATTTAGTAAATTTATCCTGGATTACCTTAGAAATACCCGAAATATCCAGGAAATCCCGTAATTAGTACAATCACCCCGAATTTCCTCAGAAACTTCCTAAATATCCAGGAAATTCCATATTTAGTGGAATCATCCCGAATTTTTTGAGAAATTCCCGAAATAGTTAGGAAATACCATTATTATTGGTGTCATCCCGAATTTCCTCAGAAATTCCCTAAATATCCAGGAAAGTCCATAATTAGTAGAGCCATCCCGAAATACCTCAGAAATTCCCCAAATGTCCAGAAAATTCCATAATTAGTGGAGTCATTCCGAAAAACCTAAGGGATGCCCGTAATAACCAGGAAATCCCGTAATTAGTAGAGTGATCCCGGAATACCTCAGAAATTCCCGCAATATCCAGAAAATCCCGTAATTAGTAGAGTCATCCCGGAATACCTCAGAAATTCTCGTAATATCAAGGAAATATCGTAATTAGTATTAGCCCTGGCAGCATAAATAGGTCGACGTTAAATAAAATAAAAAAAAAAAAAAGGAATTAGTAAAGTTATCCCGAATTTTTTAAGAAATTCCCGAAATAGTTAGGAAACCTCCTTATTATTGGTGTCATCCCGAATTTCCTCAGAAACTCCCTAAATATCCAGGAAAGTCCATAATTAGTAGAGCCATTCGGAAATACCTCAGAAATTCCGAATTGTCCAAAAAAACCGTTATTATTGGTGTTATCCCAAATTTCCTGAGAAATTCCCGAAATATCCAGGAATTCCCGTTATTAGTAAAGTCTTTTCGAAAAGCCTCAGATATTTCCGAAATTTCCAGAATATTGCGAAATTAGTACAGTCACCCCGAAATACCTCAGAAATTCCCCAAATGTCCAGAAAATTCCATAATTAGTGGACTCATTCCGAAAAACCTAAGAGATTCCCGCAATAACCAGGAAATCCCGTATTTAGTAGAGTGAGCCCGGAATACCTCAGAAATTCACGAAATATCCAGAAAATCCCGTAATTAGTAGAGTCATCCCGGACTACCTCAGAAATTCTCGTAATATCCAGGAAATATCGTAATTAGTATTAGCCCTGGCAGCATAAATAGGACGACGATAAATAAAATAAAAAAAAAAAAAAATCGTAATTAGTAAAGTCATCCCGAAATGCCTCAGAAACTCCCTAAATATCCAGGAAATTCCATAATTAGTGGAGTCATCCCGAATTTTTTGAGAATTTCCCGAACTAGTTAGGAAATCCCGTTATTATTGGTGTCATCCCGAATTTCCTCAGAAATTCCCTAAATATCCAGGAAAGTCCATAATTAGTAGAGCCATTCGAAAATACCTCAGAAATTCCGAATTGTCCAAAAAAAACCGTTATTATTGGTGTTATCCCAAATTTCCTGAGAAATTCCCGAAATATCCAGGAATTCCCGCAATTAGTAAAGTCTTTTCGAAAAGCCTCAGATATTTCCGAAATTTCCAGGATATTGCGTAATTAGTAGAGTCATCCCGGAATACCTCAGAAATTCTCGTAATATCCAGGAAATATCATAATTAGTATTAGCCCTGGCAGCATAAATAGGGCGACGTTAAATAAAATAAAAAAAAAAAATCGTAATTAGTAAAGTCATCCCGAAATGCCTCAGAAACTCCCTAAATATCCAGGAAATTCCATAATTAGTGGAGTCATCCCGAATTTTATGAGAAATTCCCGAAATAGTTAGGAAATACCATTATTATTGGTGTCATCCCGATTTCCTCAGAAATTCCCTAAATATCCAGAAAAGTCCATAATTAGTAGAGCCATTCGAAAATACCTCAGAAATTCCGAATTGTCCAAAAAAAACCGTTATTATTGGTGTTACCCCGAATTTCCTGAAAATTCCCGTAATATCCAGGAAATCCCGTAATTAGTAAAGTCATCCCGAAATGCCTCAGAAACTTCCTAAATATCCAGGAAATCGCGTAATTAGTAGTCATCCCGGATTACCTCAGAAATTGCCGATATATCCTGGAAATCCCGCAATTAGTGGAGGACTTCTGAAAAGCCTCAAATATTTCCGAAATATCCAGGATATTGGGCCATTCCGAAATACCTCAGTAATTCCCAAAATAAAAAAAAAAATCGTAATTAGTAAAGTCATCCCGAAATGCCTCAGAAACTCCCTAAATATCCAGGAAATTCCATAATTAGTGGAGTCATCCCGAATTTTATGAGAAATTCCCGAAATAGTTAGGAAATACCATTATTATTGGTGTCATCCCGATTTCCTCAGAAATTCCCTAATATCCAGGAAAGTCCATAATTAGTAGAGCCATTCCGAGATACCTCAGAAATTCCCGAATTGTCCAAAAAAAACCGTTATTATTGGAGTTATCCCGAATGTCCTGAGAAATTCCCGAAATATCCAGGAAATCCCGTAATTAGTACAATCACCCCGAATTTCCTCAGAAACTTCCTAAATATCCAGGAAATTCCATATTTAGTGGAATCATCCCGAATTTTTTGAGAAATTCCCGAAATAGTTAGGAAATACCATTATTATTGGTGTCATCCCGATTTCCTCAGAAATTCCCTAAATATCCAGAAAAGTCCATAATTAGTAGAGCCATTCCGAGATACCTCAGAAATTCCCGAATTGTCCAAAAAAAACCGTTATTATTGGAGTTATCCCGAATGTCCTGAGAAATTCCCGAAATATCCAGGAAATCCCGTAATTAGTACAATCACCCCGAATTTCCTCAGAAACTTCCTAAATATCCAGGAAATTCCATATTTAGTGGAATCATCCCGAATTTTTTGAGAAATTCCCGAAATAGTTAGGAAATACCATTATTATTGGTGTCATCCCGAATTTCCTCAGAAATTCCCTAAATATCCAGGAAAGTCCATAATTAGTAGAGACATTCCGAAATACCTCAGAAATTCCCGAATTGTCCAAAAAAAACCGTTATTATTGGTGTTATACCGAATTTCCTGAGAAATTCCCGAAATATCCAGGAAATCCCGTAATTAGTAGTCATCTCGAATTTCCTCAGGAACTCCCTAAATATCCAGAAAATTCCATAATTAGCGGAGTCATTCCGAAAAACCTAAGAAATTCCCGAAATATCCAGGAAATCGCGTAATTAGTAGTCATCCCGGATTACCTCAGAAATTGCCGATATATCCTGGAAATCCCGCAATTAGTGGAGGACTTCTGAAAAGCCTCAAATATTTCCGAAATATCCAGGATATTACGTAATTAGTAGAGTCATCCCGAAATTCCTCAGAAATAACCGAAATATCCAGGAGATCCCGTCAATAGTAGAGTCATCCCGAAATGCCTCAGAAACTTCCTAAATATCCAGGAAATTCCATAATTAGTAGAGTCATCCCGGAATACCTCAGAAATTCCCTAAATATCCAGGAAATTCCATAATTAGTGGAGTCATCCCGGAATACCTCAGAAATTCCCGATATATCCTGGAAATCCGGCAATTAGTGGAGTTATCCCAAAATAACTCAGAATTTCCCGAAAAATCCAGGAACTTTTTATCATAATGCCAGGTACTCATTAAGTCTAATTAAAATAACAGAGACGCGGCTATATCCAAAAGACCTGGGTAAGCGAGAATTTTTTATTATAATAATTAATAACAGACAAGCGGTTAGACCCAAATAACCTGGAAAGACAGATTTTCTATTTTAAAATTTAATCCCGCGCACATGCAGCTTTATCCAAACGACCCGGGAAAGAGAGATTTTTTTATGTTTATATTTACTTAACAGACAGGCAGCTATAACTTAGGAACCCGGCAAAGAGAAATTTTTTTATTTTAATATTTACTTAAAAGACAGGTAGCTATAAATTGGGAACCCGGGAAAGAGAAATTTTCCTATTTTAATATTTAAATAACAGACTCCTAGCTGTATTGAAACGACCCGGGTAAGCGAGAATTTTTTATTTTAATATGTACTTAACAGACAGGCAGCTACATCGAAATAACCCGGGAAAGAGAGATTTTGCATTTTTGAATTCAATCCCACAGACAGGCAACTATCCCCAAATGACCCGGGAAAGAGATTTTGTTATTTTAATATTTACTTAACAGATAGATAGCTATACAGTAGAGACCCTGGAGTAGTTATGGTGGTACTATGGACAGACACAATAAACCCCCACCACCTACCCTCTGACCTCGAGTAACCCCGTCTATGTCAGACTACTCGAAGTCAAGGTCAGGTTTGTTGTGTCTGTCCATAGTACCACCTCTCTTAAAAATCAAGGTTATTCAGTGATTGATTGATTGAATTCTTTATTGGATAATTTGGAGAAAACCCCGTATACACTTTAGATGAAACAAATCGCAGGTACAAATTATAAAATATAGATAAAAATAGTTAAATATTCAAATAAGAATGTGTCGCAGAAAAGAATAAAAGTAATAAAATAACAATATAACAATAAATAAATATTTAACTCGCAAATACAAAATAATTTAACACAACAATAATATAAAACAATGAAATAAAAACAATAAAATAAAAACAATAAAATCTAAGCGCATATAAAATCCAATTGAATACGGGCGATTGTTCAAGAAATTACATTAAAATAAAATAAAATAAACGGAGACGTCGGCGCAATACAAAAAATAAATAATACAAGAGAATGACTAGAAATGAAAATACTAAATAATATTTTATAAATCGGGTAAGGGAGGGCACACTATGCCTTCAATTGATATTCTCGAATCCCAGGCTTGTCGGTCAAGCTCAGTGAGGTAGGACAGTAAGGAAGATTTAAAGGGAGTGAAGAGGAGCGGATCGAAATTAGTGAAAGGTAGATGATTAATGAGACGAGAGGCAGTGATTAGGTAGGAGTTGTTTAGGGCTTCTGTTCTAGGAGGGAGATAGAAAAGGAACAAGGGAGAGTGGCGAGAGGATGAGCGGGATAAAAATGAGGAATCACATGCGATGAAATAGCGTGCAATATAGGACGGGGAATTGTGAGAAATGATATTATATGCGCTACAGCCAATGAAAAGGGATCTCCTGAGCTCAACCGACAGCCATCCCAGCTTGAGACGGTATGGCGTCACGTGCTCGCGCCAGGGTATGTTCCCCACACAAAGCGAACACAAGCATTCAAGAGACGTTGGAGTCTCAGATTCTTTGGTCGCATCTAAGTCATGAAAGACTGCGCACGCATAATCAAAGTGTGGGAGAACAAGCGCCTCGACTAGATGTTTCCGGTTCTGGCGTGGGAGTGACCGTCGGAAAAATCTCAAGGAGTGAAGGACTCCATGAACGCACTGTGAGATTGACTCAACCTGACGAGACCAATCAGGGGTAGGAGTAATCCAAATGCCCAATGATTTGACTTGCAATTCATAATTTAGTATGTTGTCTCCAATTCAAACCCTCGGAGCAGAATCCAGCTGAATACGCGAAGTATAAGCTTGACTCCCCAAGATCATCACTTTCGTCTTTTTCACGTTTAGACTTAGCCCTTTTGATCTCGCCCATATATTGAAAAATTTAAAAAAATTTGTCCAAACTCTGTGACTTATTACTATGAATATTTCCTTTATATAAATATCAATTTACGTATTTTAACGATATATATGAAATACAATCGTTAAAGTGGAATTTTAAAGGTTATAAATTTAAAAAATAAATAAATGGATTCCAAACGAAATTGGAGTATACCTCGTACGACGGATTGAAAGAATAAGTGTTGAGTGTAATGCTAATACATACCCACATACAAATATAATTTAAATTACTTACATCGCTTTACCAATTTTTAAGATATTATCAATGAAGAATACAATTAAAGTAGTCTAATTTGAATAAAAAGGCATATAGGAGAATGGAGCTGGTGAAAGAAATATAACGCTGTATTAAAAAAGCGGTGAGATTTTGCACCTATAGCTATCAAGGACCCCACTCCTCAACATTATATACGCCCACCGCTTTCTTTTATTCGTTAAATAAAGAGTATTCACTGCCAACATCTAAAATTTCACTAGGTTTGTAATGGCGGTCTAAACGGTGACTCGACCCATCTTTACAATCATCCATTAATTCGCTTTGATGAATACATCAATATTTCATGTTTATAAAAGAGAAATCTTTATTCGTTGTTACTAGAGAAAAGAGAAACTCTTTACCACCAGCTGAAGCTAAATTGATATTTGGTGATCGATAATCAATATTTTACAAATAATTATTTTATCGTTTTGTAATGTAAACCATTATACAAAACGTTTAAATGTAATGATAAATCGTTACACCGCGATTTAATCGGGTCGATATTTCGATAATTGGCAATCGATAACTCTTTTAAGATACATTTGATCAATTCGTGGTATTAAACTTTTGTATAGCACAAGAAGAGACTAACAAAAAACCCTTACACCGCGAATTGATCCAATCGATATATGGTGATCGATAATCGATATCTTTACAAATAATTATAACTTTGCTTTAATTCGCATGTCACTGTATAAAGTGTTCCAATTGTAAGATAAAACCGATATACGGCGATTGAGTGAAATCGATATATCGATAATCGATAATCGATAACTCTTTGAATATTAATTTGATTAATTCACGGTATTACCCTTTTTTAAAGATTTACCAAAGACGAACAAAAACTCTTATACCGTGAATTGATCCGATTGGTATTTATTGTTTAATCACGTTAATTAAAAATTGAAAGTATTAGAAGAGCAGAAAAATGTAGAGGTAAAGAGTTATATTAATTTCGTAAATATTATCTTTACCTCGGTGCGATATTACGTTTGTATGGTAATGGTAGAGACAAACGAAAAACGTCTATATCTCGAAATGATGGAATCGATACCTCGTGATCGATAATCGATATGTGTACAAATAATTATTTTATTGCTTTTTCTCGTATGTCACCACATAAAGTGCTTTAAACACAGAAAAAAATGGCTATGCCGCGAATTGATTGAATCGATATTTCGAAGATCGATAATCGATAACTCTTTAAATATTAATCTGATCAATTCGCGGTATTACACTTTTGTAACGTTTGATTAGAGACGATTAAACTATCCTTATCCCGCGAATTGTTATAACCATTATTGAGAAAGTTATCCATTATCAATCATCAACTTTCGGTCCTATCAATTCGTGTTAGATACTGTAGCGTTACTCGCATCAGAAGAATGACAAAAATTCAAATTCTTCCAAAATTGTCGAATTTATGCATTTTTTCCATCACTGCGCATACAACGCCACCACTATTTTACCCTTCTTTGTGGCCTGGTGGCACTATAAAAAGGTGACGTTTCCGTCGAGATATATCAGTGTTTGGGGTTCTGCTTCCTCTTTGCGTGTGGCAAGGTGTGGCAAGTCAAGCTATTTTGCACTGACAAGTGGCAGAAAAATACTGCACAATCAACGAATTGTTCAGTAAATTAAAGTATATTCTTTCGTATTGTAGTACCCGTACAATAATATATTTATACAATCGTGGAATTTTTGAAAATAAAAAAAAAATAATACGTGTCGTTGGTGCGTGTATTGCACGATGTGGTCAACACAATGCTTGTCAGCTGCAAGATCTTATGCTGCAGTATCGCACTATTCTTGGTACGTAATAAATTTTACAATAGCATAATTCACTTGTGCGATTTATAAAAAATTCTGAAATTTCAGCTTTTGCTCTTCAATTGAGTGTAGACGCGACACCTGCTCGTCCGTCAGCACATTCGCTACCTATGGAGTCTGAGGATTCGAGCAGTACCGACACTGCCGATGAGTCGTCAGATACCGATGATTGTAAGTCTACATTTTGCATATGTTTAACAAAAAAGAAAAAGACAGCGAAATAACTACCTATGAAGTCAACAGGTCAGATAATCAGTGTGGAGCAGGTGTAAGTAGAGCCACTGCTCAATATATCGACATTCGCGAAGAATCGACGCGATTTTACTTATGAATCCAGCTACGAGGACACGAACTACTTGCAGCTATAGTCCAACCATCAGCAGGGGCAAATGCAGCTGGTTAGAGAGGCTGTTCATCAACTTCATGGCCGTGTAAGCGAAAACGTACGTCTCACGGATTATATAGGTATATCTGTCAATTCAGAATGGTTTCGTCAGGGTCCTGACTGCATTTCGTTTAGATTGATGCGCGATTTTCGGCTCAATGACTTGTTTGATTTACTTGCAAGTGTAGCGCAAAGTAACGACGGTTTCGAAATTTACGATACATTGAAAATAAGTGTCAATATTGTCTCTGTACCGCAAGGTCGTGGATGAGTTAAGCTTACAACAGAGCACGTTGTGACGTGGTATTCGCGAACCCGGTATAATTAATTATTTTTGAATAATTAAAATTAACCGTTGGCCTGCATTGCCCAATACCGCGCACACAATTATTTAATTTATTTACCGAACTGCGGGCTGTCGCCAGGAACGCGAGTTCGCTGGGACGTACGGTATGGAGGATTCGGGCAATCCTCCTTGCCTCGACACGATATAAAAATGATTAGGATGTCGGCGGGAGCGGGGAGAACGAAATAAACACAATTAATTAAAATAAAATGAATAAAACATTTATTCCAGTAATTAGCCAACCGGATCGAGATACTCGCCTGCGGTTGACTGTTCCGATCTCCGCTATTCGGGTACCGCCGTACCCGAATACACTCCCGATGTACACACTCTCATACACTCGGGGGAAGGGGGGGGGCGCACGGTAATATAAGCACAAACTTACCGGGGTGCGCCCCGTGGATGGCCCAGCCGATCCGTGTCCCTGTGTCCACCTGGGCAACGGAGGACCGACGTCGGCTGCGGCGGTGGAAGGCGGCCCTGTGCCGCGGCGAGTGCCTCGCGAACCGCGTCCGCACTCACACACTGACTCTCCGTCCTTGTTCATACACCAGGTCACTCGCGGCTCACTCACGAGGATAATCCGGAACTCGACGGCCTTGCGCCTCACGCGCCTTTTTTTTAGCCGGAAAACTATAGATCGGTCCGGATAAGTTTGTCCGCCTCGAGCGGCGGATCGGGATGTATTAGTTAGGCAATTGCCTAATTTTGAAAAAGGGATGAGAGTGGGAAACACACACACAATCTCGCGCTCTCATCCCTACGTACTATTGCGAGCGTAATTGTACACTTGTAGAAAAATAAACAAGTGTCGTCGGTTGGCCTTGACATACGAAAGGTTCCGACGACTTACAATTCGCGAATTTAAATACTCTATTCGTCGTGAATAGATTGTGTGACGATTTCCGTCACAACGTGTACAAGAGATCAATTTAAAAAAATTATAAATACTGACGATTTGTGTTTACCATGCTCTTTGGTTACTGCGTACGTGCACGCTATACGCGGTAAAATCCGTACCAGTATTTTACATCAAAAATGGTTAAAAATACGCAATAGTGCCGGTAAATATCAGAAAGAGCAAGCCGAGAAATTAGTTAGAACAGCACGAGTCATTGTACCTGTAACGGGGTGTGGTATCGAAGAGCTAAAACTATTTCAAGAGTATTATACACTGTTTGACGTTGCAACTGTTGACTACGCATTTCGAGGCTTTGCTCGGGGTGATAAGCCGCTATACGACGGTACGCAGTACGTTTATAACGTCGGTAATATTGTAAGGTATACTCTTCGTATTCTGTATTATGATAGTAGTAAGCATTATCAGCCAATTTTAAATGTAATAGATGCGTCGGGTAGTAGAGATTACTGCATACCTTGTAATAAAAAATTAACATGTAGACAAAATTACAAGTGTCCGCATAAATGTCGAGGATGTTTACAGGCTTCGCTTTGTAATGTTAATGAAATTAAAATAAAATGTGATCGGTGTAGTAGAGAATTTTTCGGTCCGTCTTGTTTATCGAAGCATTTAGAGGTAGATTCTTTTGGTAAAAATCTTTCGGTTTGTGAAAGTGTGAGAATTTGCAAAATATGTTGTAAGACTGTCAGGACTAGCGATCGAGATCCACATAAATGTAATATGATATTTTGTAAGATTTGCAATAAAAAAGCGGATGTTGATCATATGTGTTATATGCAAACTATAATAGATAGTCCAAACAGAACAAAGAAAAAATTGACACTTTATGTATATTATGATTTTGAAACTCAGCAGCCGGAGAGTGTAGTGGGTATGATACGGTAAAATTACACGTGCCAAATTTATGCGTTGCTCAACAAGTTTGTACGGTGTGTCTCGACAACGATGATATTACAAATTCTTGTAATGTATGCGGAATACGTGAGTATGTATTTAACATTGATCCGGTAAAACAGCTACTCGACCTCGCCCTCACACCAAGACAAAATTTTCAAGAGATCATCTGTATTGCGCACAATGCACAAGGTTTCGATGCACAATTTATTTTACGACATCTAGCGGAAAGAAAAGATATATGGGAAAAGCATTCGATAATTCGCAACGGGGGGAAGATACTGGTTATGCGAGTGCTACACGTAAAATTTCTGGAAAGTATCAATTATTCACATATGCCGTTAAGCGCATTACCGAAGGCCTATGGACTTTGAAATATTGAGAAGGGTACGTTCCCCCACTTATTTAATACTCCAGAAAATCAAGGTTATGTGGGTGTGATGCCACCATTGTGGACATACTCGCCAGTATCGACGAGTGTGAAACAGCGAAAAGACTTTCTGGAATGGTACAACGAGACGTGTAAGCAAAATTATATCTTTAATTTTTAAGATGAAATAATTAAGTACTGCAAGCAGGATGTTAAGATATTGAGATTAGCATGCCTCGCCTTTAGAAAGACATTTATGACATGTGGCGCAACGGATCCCTTTCTAGAATGTTGCACTAATGCATCACCATGCATGAGGGTGTATTGAAAAAAGTATTTCAAACAAGACACAATCGGAATTATCCCGCATGATGGCCACAGGTGTTCCAATAGACAATCGATGAAAGCGATGCAGTGAATCTGCTGCATGGAGCAACTATTACAGTGTCAAATTCAGTTTGCAGGGCGAGCGCGAGAAATGAGACTACTTGAGGGACCCCTAGTGGATGGTTATTCCGAATTAAGTGAGGTGGACAAAGTAGTTTTGCAACTTCACGGGTGCTATTGGCATGGTTGTCTAAGATGTTTCACACTAGACAGAGATATTCGTCTCGTAAATGGTGAAACCATGGACGAGAGATAGGAGAGAATAGTGAGAATTTTAGAGAAATAGTAGAGAATTAGTAGCTCTGGTTATCAGCTCATCGAAATAAGGGAATGTCAATTTGATCGTGAATGCAGTCAAAATCGCATGATGGCTCACTACATCAGTGAGAAGATGAAAAATTTCCATTCGTCGCGTGACCCGAGGGACGCGTTTTTCGGCGGCCGAACCGGTAATATCGTCAAATTGTACGACGTTCAAGAAGACGACAAAAATTAAGTATGTAGATGTTTGTTCATTGTATCCGTATATATAAAAGTATGGACGCTATCCTGTGGTTCACCCGACCCTGTATTTTGTGAAGATGAGTGTCGTGAATTGGTGGGTGTGAGTGACGATATAAGTAACGATGATGGACTAATAATGTGCGAATTACCCCCGAGAAATTTATGTCACCCTGTTTTGCCGGTCAAGATGCACAACAAGCTGATATTTGCCTTGTGTCGGTCTTACGTGGAGTCGAAAAATCAAGCAAATTGTAATCACGATGACGTAAGGGAGCGCGTATTTACGGGTACTTGGGTGGCCGATGAGTTGAAGAAAGCTGTCGAGTTTGGTTACGTAAGCCGAAAAGTGTTTGAAATATGGGCGAACAAAACAACGCAGTACGACAAGGAGACCAAGCAAGGTGGTCTATTCCACAACTACATAGACAAGTTCTTAATCGAAAAGAATCATGCATCGGTTATCCGGGGGAATGCGGAGACGACGAAGATGCCATAAAACATCATGTGGAAGAATTTGAGCAACAGGAGGGAATCAGACTGGATAGAAATTGCATCAATCTCAAACTGTGCTTAAACTCGTTGTGGGGTAAGTTTCGGCAGCGAGATAATATGGGTAAAACCGAGTTGGTGAACGAACGTCGACGACTCTACGAGCTTCTCATCAGTCCCGATGTCGAGGTTAGCTCTGTTTTACCGGTTAATGATGACATTATGTATGTGTGTTGGCGTAGTATTGACGGGATTGTTGAATCGTCACCACAGTGCAATGTCGTGATTGTGGCTTAAACCATGGCACTGGCACGATTAAAACTTTTCGCCGAATTGGTGGCACTGGGCAAACGCGTTTTGTATTACGACACGGACTCTATCATATACGTGAGCAAAGACACGAGCCATGATTACGAGCCGCCGATTGGGCCGTTTTTGTGTAGTTTTACCGACGAATTGGCGTGTCACGGAGTGGGCACGTACATAACATCATCTGTATCCGGCGGTCCGAAATTTTACGCGTACAAGTACCGAACACCAGACGGAAGTAAATCTTGTGTGCGTAAAATAAAAGGTATAAAATTAAATTTCGCTGCGAGTCGAAAAATCGATTTCGATTCGGTGCGTAAGTTAGTTCGAGGAGAAATACCACCAATATTTGTCGGCTTTGACGCTATACGGCGCACTCCATATCACAATGTTGTAACACGACCTGAGTGTAAAAAATGCGAACCGGTGTCACTTAATAAAAGTTACCCATATGGGTATAAAATCAGTTGAATTAAAATATTTTATTTATTATGATCGTGTGACCTAATGAACCCTCTACATATAATGTTACAGAAACAACGATGTAAAATGTGGTAAGTAGTAGTAGTAGCATTGGAAGAGATAACTACACTGCACTGCACAGCTGACAACGCGGTCGCACAGCTAGCAGCACGATCGATCCGCATGCTCACGGTGCAAGCCGGCTTGAATCCGTGCGCACGCGACGCGGGGCCCCCCTTCGCCGCGCCGCCGCATTTGATTAAGCCTTTTTTTAGTGTTAGCGTTACGGGGAGGGGGAGGGGAGGAGGACCGAGTAAATGCAAGCGTTTAAATGCGTGGATGTTGTTAGTGATTGTGTCAGTTGCGATGATGGATGTTCGCTGGAAACATCCGTGGACGTCGATGGTTTGTGGTCGCACCTCGCGCGGTAAGACGATGTTTGTCAAGAGATGGAGACCATTACATTGACAGCATGAGTGACACACACTTTGATTGTATACTTTGGTATTATAATGAGTGGCAACCCCCTTACACAGACTTGGTGGAAAATATCGAGTTTCACGTGGATCTACCGAGGAAGGAAGACTACGCGGCGGATGGAAGACCCAAACTGCTGATTCGCGATGATTTGATGTGTAAATCGTCGTGTGCCGCCGTTTGCAACCTGTTCACCAGGGGTAGCCATCTCAACAACTTGAGCGTGATCTTTATCACGCAAAATCTCTTTAATCGTGGTCAGCGCAAATTTTCCCTAAATTCGAATTACATTGTAATTTTTAAGAATCCGCGCGACCGTGCGCAAATCCATCACTTGGCTCGACAAATTTGCCAGGAAGACCCGAAGTTTTTGCAGGAGTCGTATCAGAACGCGGTGGCCGAACCATTTCACTACCTCCTCGTCGATTTGCGGCAAGATACGCCCGAAAATTGTTGATTTCGCGCCTGCCTCTTTCCCGATGAAGAGTATCAATACGTGTATGTACCACGCAGGCAGATAAAAACCGGGACCTCGAGCAATAGGCTTCCAGTTGTGCGTGTATGATGGGTCGAGTGAGACGTCAGCCTTTCGGGCAAAGATATTTCGATGTTTTGAGGGCGTCGTGTTATTGAATGGTGCACAATGTGCTGCTTTACTACGGCCAGCAGATGCAAAACTAGTTAGGTATATGTGCGAATGCACACTCAATATTTTACGAGGTAATTTAATATACTCCACACCAAGTCGTAAAAACGAAAATTGCGTAAAAACGCCACGCTGTTGCGCGCTCTTGCAGCCTCTGGTAAATCTTTGACGTTGAGGAAAAAAATTTTAATTAAAGCTACCGCCATTGTACCGTTAATTGTGAAACCTGTTTTATCGGCATGGAGCATGCAAGAAAAATGATTTTAATTCCGGCAGAGTGTGTCGAAAGTATGATGATGACGGAGAAGAGGAAGAAGACGAAGAAGTGTGTAGGGCAAAATATGTCGGAAGAGGCGGTGCGAACGTTGAGTGGAAAGGAACCACGCACGGTGCAAACACCGGGTACGATGACAACGCGACTGGATGCCGAAATGAGTAGAATTCTCAATTCCTCGTCGAATTTGAGCGAGCGGGAAAAGTCAATGATGTACGAACAGGCGCTGCAGCGATACCGGCGTTGCACAGAACCAAATAACAGCAATGCTCCCACTAATAATAATAATAATAATAAAGCGTTGAACGTAGAAAAAGTAGAAGAAGAAGACAAAGAGGGGGGGGGGCGTAGGAGAAGGAGAAGGAGAAGAGACACGGGTTTCGCGATAAGGTGGAAAATACACTGGAGCAACAGATTATCGACGGTATGCCAAAAAAATTTCGCGAAAGAGCAAAGAATCTCATCGGTCGATTGAAGCAGGCGAACAATATATCATGGGACCAGTACGGTAGAATCACGCTAGATGGTACGCTACTACGTCGCACTAATAACCTGACAGATCTCGTTAACGAGGCTATGAGGAGTAGAAAAAGATCACCACCACACGGCTACCATCAGAAAAAAAATCATTTAAGAAAAAAATTGAAGAAAAAAGATTTGCGAAAGAGGGGGTGGTCCGAAGACGAGGGTGTTAACACATCTTTAGTTTTACGCAAAAAACCGCGGGAAACTGAACCGCTAAAATGGAGTCGTCTGACGAGAATAAGCAGCAAGAAAGAATAAGTAGCGACTATAGTGCACTCGATAGTGTGATCAATGGAATGCCGTTTGAGCTACATCTACCGGGATATTAATTCTTGGGACCCGGTACGCAGGTTGAGGAACATCTGATGCGTGGTGAGACGGGTATCGATCCACTTGATGCAGCCTGCCTCGAACACGATCTCGCATACTCGAATGAAAATGTTGACCGTTGGCGTGCCGATCGACGATTAGCCGAGCACGCTTTTTCGAGAATGTTGTCTAAAATTATGGATGGCGAGGAGGAAACTGCAGCTATTATTACCGTATTTTGCATGGTCAGCAAAATTGTTGTCGACAATATTTTCAGACGTCTCGAAAAGTGTATAAGGTACAGAAGATCAGTAGATAATGGCGACGCAGATGAGGAGAACGCTTGAAAATTTGTATTACGGTTTACCGGGACCGACTGCCTACGCTGGTAGCGGTAAACTCTTGCACGAAATGCGTAAAAAATACCGTCCACAGGAGGTGGACGAGTGGCTTGAAAGTCAAGATGCTTATACTTTGCACAAATTGGTGCGGCATCGATTTCCACGTCGAAATTACGCAGTTTTCAGTTCTTACGAGGTATGAGAGGCTAATTTGGCTGATTTTAGATCGTTAAAAACTGCTCGTCGTTATAGATCTGCTGTCAAAGTACGCGTGGGTTGAGACGCTCTTTGACAAGAGTATAATGTCTGTTGCCGTGGCGCTTGAGCGAATTCTCAGTGCTAATCAAGGTAAGCGTCCTCTGTACTTTCAAACAGACAGGGGTAAAGAGTTTGTCGGACGTGAGGTCAGTCGGTTGCTGAAAAAGAATGGGATTACATATAAGACCGTGCGCGATCCTGACGTCAAAGTAGTGGTAGCTGAGCGATTTATCAGAACATTGAAGGGACGTATTTGGCGCTATTTTACCCACCTACATACTAGACGATACATTGATGTCTTGCAAAATATGGTCAAGTCGTACAACGATTCGTGGCACAGTGGTATAAGAATGCCACTTTCCGCGGTAAATTTGCATAATGCGTCGAAAGCTCGGGAAAATTTAGCGCGACGCTTAAATACCGTGTTGGCGACCTGGTACGGGTCAGTCGAGCAAAGACTGTCTTTAACAAAGCATACCAGGGCGCCTGGACACTGAAGTTGTTTAAAATTGTACGTATGGATAGAGCGCGATTGCCAGCTGTGTATATTTTGGAAGATCTCGCGCGTGAGCGAATTGACGGGTTCTTTTACGAACAGCAATTGAGCAGAGTACGAAAAGAGCTGTCAAATTCGGTATTTGAAATTGATGAGGTGCTTCGAAGTAGGGGTAAAGGCAATAAGAGACAATACTTTGTCAGTTCGAAGGGGTATCCCGAGAAATTCAATTCCTGGGTATCTTGTAAAGATTTGAAGAATTTACAATGAAGGAGGAATTTTACATGACAATGCCGAGTAGTAGTAGCAGAAGTGTATTTCCGGAGAACACGGCTACACATTTTACGACACTGTTACCGCAAAATTTTTATTTCCACGGAGAGTGGTGTGGGCCTATATGAAATACATATATCACTCACTTTCCAGCACATATCATCGGAGAGGGAGGAGGGGGAGGATGTTAATCAGGAGAAGATATCAAAACGTCATCAAGTGCCGTTCAATGATGTACGATTTGAATCGCTGAAGGGGAGAGTGTTACGAATTAAGCCTGGAGAGTATCACGACATTGCGAGTCTCTTGGAGGAAATAAACAGTCTTAGTGGTGTGGAGAGCCATCTCACGTTTGAGGTTCAATGCGGC
Source organism: Theocolax elegans (assembly GCA_026168455.1). Taxonomy (NCBI): domain Eukaryota; kingdom Metazoa; phylum Arthropoda; class Insecta; order Hymenoptera; family Cerocephalidae; genus Theocolax; species Theocolax elegans. The sequence continues at coordinate 57,391,685 of CM047425.1, forward strand.
GGTTATATTCAAGTCACCTGTGCGTGTACAGAGGAGTGTGCAAATTACATTCACACATTCAGTCTGTCGAAAAAACTACGTAGAATATTGGGTCTGGAAAATGAAAAAGTAATCTCGTGTGTGGACGAAAAGGAGCATCGTGTAATCGGTAATCGTCCTGCAAATCTGAGTAATGGTGTACCAAATGTTTTGATGGTATATAGCAGTATCTGCCAGCCATATGTCACGGGTGACACAAACTCACGACTCCTGGGAGTTGTACCGTTACATTTGCAAAATTATATGTACGGTGCGACCGAGATAAGAGGTTTCGCACCGGTCATGTATCTACCACTACTCTCCTCATCCTTCCAAACAATCGAGTTTGATATAAGAAATGAACAGGGTGAATCTGTACCATTTGACTACGGAACGTTGACCGTGATACTTCATTTCAAACGCACAGGCTAAAAAATGTCATCAAGCTAAAAAATCATCAAGCAATTACGCAGTCAAGTCAGAAACGAATTAGACATTAATAAATTTAACAATCTCAACAATAAATTAAAAGAAACTAAGAGCTTTTCAGATCTATGGAGGGAGCTCAGACGTTTGGGGCTAGGTAATCAAAGGTAGGAAAGTCCATTAGATCGCTTCACACCTAACCAGCTAAATTCATTTTACGCCTCCATTTCACATTCCGACTCACCCTGTTCTAATGATCAGTTACTTGCTATACTAGCACAGCCTCACACCTCACCTCATCTTACATTATTCGACTTTGCCCCCACCACACCTTTTCTGCTTCAGAAGGCCATCTCCAAAGCTACCTGCTAAAGTGGTTGGGAACGATGGTATCTCTGTTCCCATGCTTAAGCTCCTCTCACCTCATGTCTTGCAGTTTTTGGTCAACATTTTTAACCTCTCTCATCATCTGGCATGTTCCCCATCGAATGGAAGCGATCGTTGTTATTTCCACTAGCTAAATCAAGCAAGTTGGAGTCTCTCTCTGATAACAGACCCATAGCCAAACTCTGCGAAACCTCGAAGATCCTAGAAAGGTTAGTTTTTGATCAGTTGTACCATTACCTATCAGTGAATAATCTACTCACTGATAGACAAGCGGCGTTTCGCAAGGGGCACAGCACGCAAACTGCACTTCTTGGTGTCGTAGATGATGTCAGGCGAGAGATAGACCGTCGGATGATCACTGTCCTTATCCTATTTGATTTCTCCAAAGCATTTGACTCTGTCCCTCATATACCCCTACTGCATAAACTTCGCTTGATTGGTTGCTCTGATTTAGTTGTCACTTAGTTCTACACCTATCTGGTGGGGCGTTCGCAGGCGTTACCGATGAATGTGGACGTTGCTCTGACTGGTTGGTTACATCTAGAGGTGTCCCTCAGGGCAGTGTACTCGGGCCCTTACTCTTCTCTGTTTCTACAAACGACTTGCCGCTAGTTTTGAAGTTCTCGAAGTTTATGATCTTTGCTGATGACACCCAGGTCTATAATTCCTTCTTTCCAGCTGATTTTGCTCAAGGTATAAATCAAATCTCCATCGATGCAAATGCTGTTAGAAATTGGGCAATTTCAAATGGACTGCAGCTCAATCTTGATAAGACCAAGGTGATGGTCCTGGGTAGTCGAGCCTTTATTTCGCGTCTCGACTTAAACAGTTCCCCGAGGGTCTTAATTGATGGTGTACCTCTTGAATATCAGTCTGAAGTGAAATCATTAGGAGTATGGTTGACCCATACCCTAGACTGGACTAAACACACTATGTCCATCTCTCAACGCGTCCATTGGGTTCTTTACTCACTACGCTTCCTTATAGGAGCCCTCTCACGTAAATCTAGATAGCGCTTCGTAGAAACCCTAATTTTTCCACACTTTGATTACGCATGCGCTATTTACGACGATCTCGACAGTACTACAAATCTTAAACTCCAGCGCCTTCTCAATGCTTGTACGAGATTCGTCTCGGGTAATATTCCGTGGCGGGCTCACGAAAGCTTTACCGTTTAAAGCTGGGTTGGTTGTCGGTCGAGCTCAGGTCATTGCTCATCGGATCACTTGCATTCAAAATAAACATTAATAACTTCCCTTGTTAGCTATATCAGCATTTCATCCTACGCAACGCATCCTTCACTGCATGTTACTCTTTTCATCATCTCAGCCTCTTGCCTCATAAACCATCTACCCGTCATTGACTTCAATCATGTCCCATTATATTCTTTCAGATTATCTCTCCTTAATTACCTATCTGGGCTCGACAATTCATCATGGGTGGCGCGGATTCGTCGCGAAAATATAGTATGTCCTCCCTTGCCTGATCTTGATTAAGCGTATTTAGTTTAAGCGTTTTATTATGTACTCGTCATCACTATACTTGTATCTTCACTTTATTTTACTTTTGTTATTTTTACCTATATTGTTTTTATTGCGTACCGTTTATATAGTATTATACTTTTGCTATTTTATTTTATATATTTCTGTAACTTTTGTTACTAATATTGTTACTATCGTTTTTTGTTAACTTATTGTTATCAAAAGGCGCGATAGCGCCTGGACGCAAGTATGCAGGCGCGTAAGCCCCTATTATACAGCTAACTAACCCCTCAGATTTTTTATATTTTCGTAAATTTAAAATTATATTATCTATTTATGCAATGACATATCTCACATCTATTTTTTATATAAGTTTTCACTTTACAATAAATCCGGTTTGAATTCATAAGTGCATAGTGGAGAAATTCGATATTATTAAAGTTACTTGCTGAATTCCGATTCTCGAATTTTGCTATTTCCACTTTCTTTTTCATTCTATGCAAACAAAAAGAGATAGCGTCATAGGAGATGCGAAAGATAGAAAGAGACGAAATTTTTTCTAGCCCGTGAGAGAACGCCTACAGACGTAAAAACTGTTGGCAAGTTGCTTGAGAAGTGGCCGCAAAGGGGAGCTACTGCGCTACTCTCAGCATTACACATCGTATGTATATATAGATATATTTCATAGTGTCAGAAAGAATAATAAAATATATTATATATTTCATTGTGTCAGAAAGAATAATAAAATATATTATATATTTCATAGTGTCAGAAAGAATAATAAAAAAAGATAAAGATTGTTATTGACTATTTGAGATAATGTAAAAGAAAAATGATTGATTCCCAAGGAGAAAACGAGATGAATGTTAATGGTAATTTCATAGTGTCAGAAAAAATAATAAAAAAAGATAAAGTTTGTTATTGACTATTTGAGAATAAAGATTTATAGAAAAATGACTGATTCCCAAGGAGAAAACCAGCTGAATGTTAATTCCAAATCGATCAATAGAAGAGAGTTCCTTTGCGACTTTTTCCCATGTACAGGGAAAAGTATTTGAAAGAATGTTGGCCACTGGTACAAAAGGCAATTGAGCGAGCATTTTGTCAAAGCAGAGTTGGACCTTATTGTCTTGTTTAATGATAAACACTCTCACCAGGTAATTATACTTTTTCTTTTATCATTGTCAATTAACTGTTAATCACTTACAAATTTTAACCTCCCTTAATTTAATTTTTTTTAGTTATCATAAACAGATAACCATTTATTATTTCTTTTAGGTATTATAGACTATTTGAGCCTGAAGATTTAAAAGAAAAATGACTGATTCCGTAGGAGAAAACAAGCTGAATGTTAATGGTAGTGCGTGGACTTTAAAAATATCTGAATTCAAGCCGAAAGACAATCCACATCAATTACTAGAAGAGAGTTCCTTTGCGAATTTTCCCCATGTACAGGGAAAAGTATTTGAAAGAATGCTGGCCACTGGTACAAAAGGCAATTGAGCGAGCATTTTGTCAAAGCAGAGTTGGACTTTATTGTTTCGTTTAATGATAAACACTCTCACAAGGTAATTATACTTTTTCTTTTAACATTGTCAATTAACTGTTAATCTCTTACAAAATTTAACCTCCCTTTATTTAATTTTTTTTAGTTATCATAAAAAGATAACGATTTAATATTTTTTTTAGATATTATAGACTATTTGAGCCTAAAGATTTGAAAGAAAAATGACTGATTCCGAAGGAGAAAACCAGCTGAATGTTAATGGTAATGCGTAGTCTTTAAAAATACATGAATTCAAACCGAAGGACAATCCACATCGATTAATGGAAGAAAGTTCCTCTGCGACTCTTTTTCCCATGTACAGGGAAAAGTATTTGAAAGATTATTGGCCACTGGTACAAAAGGCATTGAGCGAGCATTTTGTCGAAGCACAGTTGGACCTTATAGAAGGGAGAATGGTATTATATACGTTACATACATTATAATTTGAAAGATAAGAGGTTATTTATTATAATTGTGAGTCCATTATAGTGGATATAAATTAATGATTGTTTGAACGTGGTGAAATTCACTATAACTCCAGAGATTGGAAATTAAATAGTACAATTATTATTATTTTATTTTATATTACTCAAATAACTGAGAAGTCCATTCAGATACTAGTGAAAACCCAATAGACAAATACAAATCCTTGATAAAATCTTTTGAACAAGCAAAAGAAGAGAAAAAGAATAAGGAAGTTGAATTAGAATTTACATGGGGTATAGGAGTTAAAGAAAAGACTGAAAAATTAGTAAAAGAAAAAATGAAACAGAATGAAAATTTAACTCCGTTTTAACAGTATTTGGAAATATTATAATTGTGACTCCAGTATAGTGGATATAAATTAATGATTGTTTGGACGTGGTGAAATTTACTATAACTCCAGTGATTGGAAATTAAATAGTACAATTATTATTATTTTATATTACTCAAGTAACTGAGAAGTCCATTCAGATACTAGTGAAAACCCAATAGACAAATACAAATCCTTGTTAAAATCTTTTGAACAAGCAGAAGAAGAGAAAAAGAATAAGGAAGTTGAATTAGAATTTATATGGGGTATAGGAGTTAAAGAAAAGACTGAAAAATTAGTAAAAGAAAAAATGAAACAGAATGAAAATTTAACTCCGTTTTGACAGTATTTGGAAATAATATTAAGTCATTCCTTTCAAAAGTTTGAACGTCTTTTAATTTTGTAACATTTACATGAATCAGTGACTTTAATTGAAATTCAAATATTATTGTATACGTATTTTAACATTTAAATGTAACCAATTATGTCATTTCTTTGACAAGTTTGAATGGCATTTAATAAAATTTTCTAACATTTACACATATCAGTGATTTTTATTCAAATGTCGAGTGACCTGAATTATTGATGAAAAGCATATTGTTATTTAAGCGGACCCTGTGTCATTCTCCATCCGTTATTAATGTTACTGAATAACCTTTTTTTTAACTTTCTATATAAAGCCAATACATATTTGTTCGATAATTTGGCAAATGCATAATATATTTAATATAAATAATAATTATATGAACTAAAATAAATACAAGATTATTCTCTTTCCAATGTTAAGTGAAAGGGATGTTTAATTAATAATTATACCTTCACTTACTTAAATAATTTTAACAAATGTTGATAAGGTATTAATTATGCTGTATATACTTATAAAAAAAATGATTAAAAATGATTAATGTCTAGATTTGAGACAAGTAAAAATAGTTATTAATTTTTATCAATTTTCATAAACATTGTTGTTAATAGTTAATAATTTTTTCTAATTTTTTCATTTATAACAGTATTGTAAAAAAATGTATGTGTGTAAAAGTAAATTAAACTATTAGTAAATTATTATCAAAAACACCTTTCAAAAAGGTGTCAAAACCCGCAAGTATTGTGTTATTCTAATCAAACTTTGAAAATTGTCATCTGATAAATAAAATTGTTATCTGTCTGATAAATTTTAAAGTATAAGATAAAAATATCTTTGATTCTAATTCCCATATTTTCTCTACTTATTTATATTTTAATTACACCTTTTCTATATCTAACTTATATTCCATAATATTTTTCTGCAATTGAAAGTATTCAATTCGAAAACACCTTCCAAGAAGGTGTCAAAACCCGCAAGTATTGTGTTATTCTAATCAAACTTTGAAAATTGTTATCTGATAAATAATTTCTACAATTCAATCTGACATTGTTATCTAATAAATAAATAATTTTAATTCTAACTACCTTATTTTATCTATTTCTTTGAATTTTAATTAAACATTTTTTTAAATATTACGAAAATTTCGTATAAAAAATTTCTGCAATTGAAAGAATTGAAATCAAACTGAAATCGACAAGTATTTTGAACCATGCCAAAATTTCTACGAATCTGAATACAGATTTTTTTTTTATGAAAAGTATCTTTCACTATTATTTTTCATTTTTGGCCCTCACATATTTACAGTAATAAATAAATAATATTCTAATGATATTAATTTGTGCAAAATTAATTTCTGCAATACTAATAAACTGGACATTTCTTTTTTATTCTTTTAAATAATAAAATAATACTTGCACCACCGTTGGCTAAATGCTTCATATATATGTGTTAATTCTGACTATATTAACTGATGTTACATTTTATAAATAATTACATACATCTTAGCTATTATATCATATTAATTAATTAATTAATTGGTAAAATCATGTAGATTGTATATATACTTAGTTAAGTGAAATAATAATTATTTTACATAACTACTAAGCAAAACTTGTATTTAAATATTCGCAAGGCATTATACTGAGTTTACTGATATGAAAACTTTTTCTTTTTTTTTATTATTTTAACGTCGCTCTTCTTATGCTCCCAAACCGGTGTTAATCTGCGACGGAGGTCATAGGATGTCTTGGTGAAGAAAGCACTTGTTGAAAATACAGTCGCCAGTGGTGCTTGTATCAATCGGCCGGGGCCGGGAATCAAACCTGGGACCTCCAGATTACGAGTCCGACGCCCTACCGACCGAGCCATCGCAAGCCTCTTTTGAGAACTTTATTAGATAAAAATAATGATGTCTATTTTTTTATAGGTGATGTAGGATAATAAAATTGCCAGAAAGTATTGCTATATTTATTTATTATTACTCATTGCAGTGTCTCCACGGTATTATACTTTCATAAATGTAAAGGAATACATTAGTAAGTCAGAATTAACACATATATGAAGCGTTTAACCAACGGTGGTGCAAGTATTATTTTATTAATAGTATTATTTAAAAGAATAAAAAAGAAATGTCCAGTTTATTAGTATTGCAGAAATTAATTTTGCACAAATTAATATCATTAGAATATTATTTATTTATTACTGTAAAACATGTGAGGGCCAGAAATGAAAAATAATAGTGAAAGATACTTTTCATAAAAAAAAATCTGTATTCAGATTGGTAGAAATTTTTGCATGGTTCAAAATACTTGTCGATTTCAGTTTGATTTCAATTCTTTCAATTGCAGAAATTTTTTATACGAAATTTTCGCAATATTTAAAAAAATGTTTAATTAAAATTCAAAGAAATAGATAAAATAAGGTAGTTAGAATTAAAATTATTTATTTATTAGATAACAATGTCAGATTGAATTGCAGAATTTATTTATCAGATAACAATTTTCAAAGTTTAATTAGAATAGCACAATACTTGCGGGTTTTGACACCTTCTTGGAAGGTGTTTTCGAATTGAATACTTTCAATTGCAGAAAAATATTATGGAATATAAGTTAGATATAGAAAAGGTGTAATTAAAATACAAATAAGTAGAGAAAATATGGGAATTAGAATCAAAGATATTTTTATCTTATACTATAAAATTTATCAGACAGATATTATTACTTTTATCTATTTTGTTGTTTATTTTATAAGTTTGACCTCCGCCTATCATTTTATTTTCTTATATGCGTCCTTTAACGTTTTTATTTTATTTATACTGATAAATTTTTTTATTTTTTACTTTTATTTGTATATACCGACTGCGTTGCGAATTATAATCATTCAGTGTATTCGGGGATTCTTCCCCTGAACATACCCAATAAAGTTTCTATCTATGTATCTCTCTCACACACACACTCTCGGCGAGTATAGGGAAAAGGGGTAGTTACCTCGATTTTAAGAGAGGTGGTACTATGGTCAAACACAACAAACCGGACCTTGACATCGAGTAGTCTGTCATAGACGGGGATAATTGAGGTCAGTGCGTAGGTGATGGGGGTTTGTTGTGTCTGTCCATACTACCGCCATAACTACTCCCGGGGAAGAGAGATTTTATATTTTAAAATTCAATGATACAGATAGGCAGCTATATGCAAAAGACCCGGGAAAGGCAGATTTTTTACGTTAAAATTTATTAACAGATAGACAGATATACCCAAAAGACTTAGGAAAGAAAGATTTTTTTATTCTAATATTTAATTAATAAACAGACGGCTATACCCAAACGACTCGGATAAGCGAGAATTTTTTACTTTGTAACGGTCACGCTGGGGATTATTACGGCGTGGCGTCAAAGGCGAAATAAACGTCTGAAATATATAAGATAATATTAATTTATTATAAAAATTAAAATAAGGTTTGGGCGCCAGCCGCGTACGATCGCGGCGAATTTATATATTATACTCGGCTGCGTGCGAGCTGCTGCTATTTGCTGCGCGAGGGGAGGAGAGGGGAGTAAAGGGGAAGCACACTTACGGTCAGGAGAGATCGTGAAATACCGGTGCAGGGCGTGCACCCACCTTATCGGAGTGGAGATCATCTTCTGGAGATCGCTGCTCTCGGTCGATTGCTCTCACACACACACACACACACAAAATATCGATCGGTATTTGGTCGTGAATCGGTTGCTGATGTTGCCTCGACGGCGTCCCAATGAGCTCTCTCGAGCTCGGGCTCGTTCGCTGTTTCGTTGCTCGGGCCCGACGTGCGCGCGCAGCTTCTCGCGTCGAGTTGCCCGTCGGCCGCCGTCGTCTCGCGCGCCTCGTGTAGTGAGTGCTCGCCGCCATGTTTATCAAAGCGGACGTTATTGCCTGGGCTGCTGCTTCCCACGGAGAGGACGGTGTTCCCGGTGATGCTGTTAACCAGGTAAGCCTATATGATCGTTCATTTCGTATTAATTTATCGGCTAATAGGTCCACTCTGTTACAGGTGCAGACGGACGGCCGATCCTCGAGTCTTCTCTCTCACTCGCTCTCACGGTGGCTGCTCAGCTGGTGCGCGTCGGGTCAGTGACTGCTGCTCTTCTTCGATGCTGCGTTGCTGCGGGGATTCTGGCTGCTTCCTAGGTAAATATCTATCTCCCGAGGGAGTGCTGCGTATATTATACTAGCTATTAATTGAGAGTTATGCTAATGTTATGATTACCATAACCTCACTTCCAATCCTCTCCTAGCATGTAGTTGTCAGTTACTGTGTCCAACTACATGCTTCCTTGTCTCCTTCTAATTGGATTATTATTCATTGCTTAATTGTTTTACAGCTTCCTGGATGTCTTGTTGCTGCTCGTGCTGCTCAGTCTGGCACCTTGGGCCATCATAGGCTGCTTCATGGTCCTGGTGCGATGCCTCCTGGAAGTTGCTTAGCCTCTCCTAATATGCTGCTTCCTTGTGCTAGGTGGAAGGAACCAAGAGAAGTATTGGGGATTTGGGGAGCTTCGGTTAGGGTAAGTAGGCTTAGAGATGTGAGGGTAGGTAGGCTAGTTTATATTGGGACTCGCTCGCTTATTATTTTGACAGGTATTACATACCTTGTCACAACTCCCCCCCACCAAACTGAAGTTACGCGGAAGTCGTAACTGAATGTTAAAACTAACTAACTAAAAGACAATAAATTAAATAAATACTTATTTTACTAAAAATAAAAAAATGACTTTCTATTATCGCTGCTAGTATGGTGGGAGAGTAATGCTGCTTCTCATTTATCTTATTTCTAACAAGTACCCGGTGCTACTGTTGCAGTGTGCTCGTGTTTAGTCTCCATGACTATTCTGCTTGGCTGCTATCTATGTTAGTGTACACGTTATATGTGATTCAATTTTGCTCTTATATTGCTTATGAGTACGATTGGCTGGGCCCTTAAATTATATTTATTATATCTTACCGCTTGGAGAGCTCATTTCACGTTCGCGACACTTTCATACTGTATACTTACATGTTCTCTCTCATTCCTATTAAACAGTTTATTAAATAACAAAAATTAAATTTTTAAATGCAATTAAAATATCGATTATATATGTATTATGCTGCTATTAATTTATAAGATTGGTATTAATTTATATCATTTAAAATATTTTCCTCTTAAGACAATGTAATTAATAAGAAATTTGTGCATATTATTTCTTGGCTGCTGGGGTTTTGTTAGTACTGTTAGTACATTAAGCTGCTGATAGTAAAAAAGTAAATAGGAAGAGAGAATGTAGGGTTAAATGATTACCAAAGTTAGTTTGGTTTGTTGATTATTTATTAAAAAATAATAATAAAATATATATATTTGCTCTTGCTGCTGCTGCTGCTGCTGCGTAAGGGTGGGATGAAAGGGACGAAGGAATATTTATAGTCTTCCGCGCTTCCGTTGCATCTCCCAGAAGTGTTCGCTGCACCGCGGACAGTCCTTAGTGTGAAACCCTCTCATCCCACAGTTTCGGCAAAATAAGTTGGCGGGGCTTACGCAGGCCCGCCAACTATGCCCTCTTCCGCCACAGTTCTAGCACCCAGCTGAACATGTGGATGGTGGCAGTCGAGGCATACGCACGAAGCTGGGGGAGGATGGGTCCACTTGCTACTCCCTGGGGGATGCTCGGGAAGGCGGGAGATTTTGGATAGGGTTTGGGAGGGTTGGGATTGGCTGCGGTTGGGGTTTTGATATTTTTAGGGACAATAGAGGTTTGGGTTCGGCTGCGGGGGCTACTGCGGTTTGTTCGGGGAGGGATGGCGAAGGGAAGGGTTAGGATGCTGCGGGAAGGTTGGAGGATAAGAGGTATTGGGTATTGGAGAGTAGGGGCGTTGGAGGGGGAACAGTCACCGGGACATGGATGTAAGTATACAACCCGGTGACTGGTGCCATCCCGGGCTGCTGCTAGCCAAGAGGGGTGCACGCAGAGGTGCCTCCCTCCTCTTATGCAGCCCCGAGTTCCCGGACATGTTGATGGGTGCGGAGGTATCTCCTCCACCTCGGAGCTGCTACCGCTGCTGCTATTATCGTTGGCGGTTTTCGCCGGTCGGTTGATTGGACTCTGGGGTAGAGCCAATCTCTGGAGCACTTGCTTCAGATCCCCAATAACCAGCCGGCGCTCGCCAAATATTTGGGCACGGCCTCTGCCCCGTCCTCTGCGTAATGCGGAGGCCGTTCCGCTGGTACGATCCATTCTGCAAGGATTTATTTATATTGTTTTTGCATTTGCTCTATTTTACTTATCGCTGCCATCCCATTTATTATCTGCTATGCTTCGATTATTTCCGTGGTCTAAGTTGACGTTTGGGTGGGCTGCTAGGGGACATATGGGTATCGGGTATAATTTTCTTGGGATGACCTCTTTTACGGGTAACTGGGTTATTGGGCTTCGGGTTCGCGATTCGAGTGCTTTGCGATAGTTGTTGCTGCTGTGTTTGGAGCGATTGGGGTGGGAATTACATTTCGGGGAGGGACATACCGTTTTAAATCGCTAATGTGAACGTTAGTTTGTCGTTTGCTGCTCTCATCCTCCACTAAATATATGCTAGGGGAGAATATTTGAATTACTTTTGCGGGTCCTATATATTTGGGTGCGTGCTTAGTTGCGAAGTTATCGTCGGCTGACGATAGCACACGATTACGGCGATAAACTAAATCTCCTAATTAGTACTGTATGTCTCTACGACCTTTATTATAATACCGTGCTTGCTTGGCTGTGGCTATTTCTGTATGCTTTTTTACTGGGTCGTAGATTGCAGGCAACCTATGCAGTCGCTCTATCCATTGCTGCGTATCTGGGGCGGGAATTTGGGTTGGGGATTCAATGTGTTTTTTGATCAGAGCTATGGGAATAGGGTTCTTACCAAAATTTAGGAATGCTGGTGAATATTTGGTGGAGGAGTGCACGACTGTGTTTAATGCAAAACAAAATTCGCCTAGATGTGTGTCCCAATTTCTATGATCATCAGCTAAATAGCTGCTGATCATTGGCTTTATATTTCTGTTTACCCTTTCCACAGGGTTGGCTTGCGCGAAATATGGAGAGATTGTAGACTGCGTAATCCCGTAATATGCTAGCTTCTCTGTGACCATCCGATTAACGAATTCTGTTCCGTTATCAGTGATCAGGTATTTGGTACATCCCCATCTATTTATTACGAGCTCGTCGAAAGCTTGTAATACGCTCTTTGCATCAGCTCTTCTTAATGCCTTCATCTCCACGTATCTCGTGAATAGGTCTTCAAATACAATAATGTATTTGAAACCTTGTTTCGATGGTGGCTTTGGGCCCATAATATCTGCTGCGACTACTGTCCAGGGTGCACTGATGTTCCTGCCTTCCATAAGACCGGCGGGAGCTTGTTGGCTGCTTTAATGAGCTTGGCACTCTTGGCAAGCTTTAACATATTGGCATGTATCCATATATATTCCTGGTGAGTAATAATATGTAGCCAATCTAGCATATGTCTTGTCATTTCCTAGATGGCCTGCTTGCGGCGTATAGTGGGCTTCGTAAAGGGCTCTTGGTCGGTCGTTTTGGGGTAAAATCAGCTTCCAGGTCGGGTACAAGGGGATCTACTAGGGGATTGGGACGGTGGGCGTATAATAGATTATTCTCTATTCTTAGGTCGGGGTATTTATTGGGAAATTTGGCTACTGCAATTAATTTTGTCTGATACCAGGGATCGCTGCTGTCTATTGATATGGCTGCTGCTGCTTCGGTGTTCTCGTATGCTCGAGATAGTGCATCTGGTACTTTGTGTAACACTCCTTAGCGGTGCACAAATTTTATATTATAATTTTGGAGGATGGTATTCCAACGGACCAGTCTCCCTGTTGGATCCTTAATATTATGCAACCAGAGAAGACTGTGGTGATCCGTTACTACCGTGAACTCTTCCCCTTGCAAATAACCCTTGAGTCGGTCTACGCACCATAACACGGCCAAGCATTCCTTTTCCGTGACGGTGTATGTCCGCTCAGCTTTGCTGAGGGTTCTGCTCACGTAGTATATCGGATGCTCTTCTCCGTTTATCTCCTGCGTGAGAACTCCGGCTATAGCGTAATCGCTGGCATCAGTTTGGAGAGGAAATGGAAGGGAAAAATCGGGTCGGGCTAAAACGGGGGCTAGGGTGAGGGCTAATTTCATCTTCTCAAACGCTTCTTGCTACTCTTTGTGCCAGTGCCATCTGACATCTTTCCTTGTCAGATAATTCAAGGGTGCTCGGTAGTCTGCTAATTTGTCGATAAATCGGGAATACCACCCGATTAATCCGGTAAATCTCCGTAGCTGCTTCAAATTAGTGGGGGCTGGGTATTCCAATATCGGCTTTATTTTGTCATTGTTTGTTTTTAGGCCATCCTGGTTAACTTTATAACCTAGGTATGTAACCTCCGCGCAACAAAATTCAGATTTTTCGCGGTTTAGCTGCAAATTGGCTTTCTTAAGGGCTGCTAATACTATTTTGAGCCACCGAATGTGTTCCTCAAAGGTTTTGGTTGTGATGATTTATCATCTAAATAAGCGAACACATTCGGTTCCCACTCTGGCTTTATTAAATTGTCCATTATTTTCTGGAACATGGCTGGTGCGTTTGCTAGACCGTAGGGTACGCGGGTGAATTGGAATAATCCCTTTCCTGGGAGGGCAAAGGCTGTTATTTCTTGGCTTTCGGGGACTAGGGGGACTTGATGATAAGCTTGGGACAGGTCTAGCTTGCTTATGTATCGGCTGTCTTGTAATTGGTCTAATATATCATCCACGTTTCGCATGGGATAAGCTATTTTTTTAGTTACTGCATTGACTTGCCTATAGTCAATGCAGAAACGATATGCTCTGTTCCCTTTGGGGACAAAACGGGGCAGCTGCACCATGGACTATCGGAAGGTTCGATGATGCCCTCACGTAGCATTCTATCGACCTCCGCATATCCTGCTTGTAACATTTTAGACGAGTACCGCCGGTTCCTCAGCCTAATAGGCTCTGCTCCTTGCATATCAATTTTATGGACGGTTAGGTTTGTAGTGCCTAACGTCTTGGGGGCTGCGGGAATCATTTCATCTAAAAGCTGCTGCAAAATTTTTTCTTGTGAAGGAGTAGCTCTTTTGAGTCCTCCTATGCTTGCTAGGGCTGGCATGTAGCTTGGGTCTTTGCCATGAGGATAAAAATGATGCGTAATGCCCTTAGAAGTCCAACACGTATCCTTTTCATAATTTGCTTGTTCTCGTCGTTGCTGCTGCGCTGCTAATTCATCTTCCCATTGCACGCTGGGGAGAATTTTTCTGCTGCTGTTTGTGTGTGTGCTGCTTCTCGGGTCTTTAGGGTTCAATTGGTTACGCTCGTTTAGTCTTCGCTCTGCTGCTGTTTGCTGCACTGCTCTAAATGCTGAGGGTTGTATGCTGCTTGTCGTTTTTGGCTGCGAGTTCGTATATACGTGTGTGCTGCGAGTGTTGTATTTGGTATAAAGGGGTTATCTGATAAATTTTCATCTGTCGGGATGGTTGGAGCAAGCGTGATAATTGGGTAATATGACGTTGAGTTTATTCCCAATAATGATACTGTTGTGCTTGGCGATGTATATAATATTTCTGGAATGATTGGTTCCAATAAAAATCTTTGCTGCTCTGGCTCAGTTGGAGACGGCGTTCTTAAATGCCTGCACGTTGATTGTGCTTGCGGACGATATTCTGGATGCAGCAATCTTTCATTTATTGGTTCGTTGCATTCTGTTGGCTCCTCCATCGTCAGTGGATCCTGGTACCGTCCTTGCGATTGTCCGGCTTGCAGTTCCACATATAGCATCCGACCAGATGTAATATTTTGTGCTCTTGCTGCTCGGGGGGGATGAGGGAAATTCGTAATTTCGGATTGTGTTAAGGAGAGATCGAGGAGAGATTCTTCTTCTACTGGGCTAAATTCTTCCAAGAGTCGTCCATCTACTTCTGGTTTCCATTCTGCTGCTGAAGGGCCATAATTTCTAATTAATAGCGCTTAATAACGAACGGTGCTAAACAATTAACAAATACTGGACTATATACAAATAAGAGTTATCTATGAATCAAGGTAACCTCGACGGCACGCAGGCAATCGCGACTGCCCGTTCGCGGCTATATTCGCAAGCGCGCAGGCGCTCGTGCGCTTCTACGTCCCACGGAAAATACGCGGTAAATCGGGTAACCCGAGTTTCCGACCTACCTAACCGCGTGCGCGAAGAGGCCTGGTTGGGTGGATCGCGTCCTCGAACCAACAGTGCTCGCTGCACTGCGTCTCGCTCTTCCCGGAGGAAGTCGGTGTCACGCGATCCAAGTTGTAAACAACTTACTTGGTGCGCAGGAATGCGCCGGTGAAACGGCTATTCTTAATCCCGTTCGCTCTCTCGCTCTCTTCCTCTCTCTATCAAGCCGGGGGTTGTCTTGGCGGATGTTCCCCCGCGGGAGCTTCTCAGGATCGAGGAGACAGAGCCTTCGTCTTCCTGTCGCTCACTTTCACACCCTCTCAATCTTACTTGCGTCCTCTCTCACTCTCTCGCTCTTTCTCCACGTTAATTACGACCGCTCGTCGATACGGCTGCTAGCAGGAAAAATAAGAAAACAAAAACAAAAAATATTGTTTTCAATTTGCACGAAAAAATAAGAATTTTATTTATTCTGTATTAATTAAATACAGTTTGCAAAATTATTTGTTATTTAAACTGCAGCTTCTGCCAGAAAAGAAAATGAAAATATTAACGTATATTTCTCACTGTTAAATATATATTATTATATATAAGGGCTAAATTATATTAAAAAACAAAAAAAATATTTTTTTTTGTTGATAGCACAATGCAAAGGTAAAATAACGGGTTATAATAATAAATGGAATGGCTGCGATGAGAGAGGGAAGGAAAAAGGGAAACAAAATGTTAAATTGCGTGTTAGAAGTAAATACAAGTATTAAAATATATATAGAAAGATTGTGCACAAATATGAAAAATTATTATCAAAATATATATAAAAAAAGTTATATTGCATAAAAATATTGTTTGCAGGAAAAGAAATCGAATTTCAATAATTATATTAATTATTAAATTAATTATATTTAATTACTTGTGGTTATAATTTTTCCACGTGTTAGTAATTTTAAGATGGCCGAAAATATGGCCACGCGGCTTCTACCTCCGTCCCGTATGTGTGCTTCACGCGGAGGGAGGGAAAATGGCTACCGCTTCTTTCCTATTAAATTTATTAATTACGTCACGCTTGACGTTCACAATTTTATTTTAATATAATAATCGCTACTGCTTATTATAATACAAATCAGATAATCAAAATTATAGTTTTTATTTCTTCAAATTTTTAACTTTTGCTGCTGCTATTATAAAAATAAATCCAGTAATATCTTTTTCAATATCGGCTAGATAACGCGTACGACGCCATTTTAACATAGAAAAAGCATGTTGCCGATGCTGAAAAACTACGTTGGGCGCCAATGTAACGGTCACGCTGGGGATTAGGGCGTGGCGTCAAAGGCGAAATAAACGATTGAAATATATAAGATAATATTAATTTATTATAAATATTAAAATAAGGTTTGGGCGCCAGCCGCGTACGATCGCGGCGAATTTATATATTATGCTCGACTGCGTGCGAGCTGCTGTTACTTGCTGCGCAAGAGGTGGAGAGGGGAGTAAAGGGGAAGCACACTTACGGTCAGGAGAGATCATGAAATACCGGTGCAGGGCGTGCACCCACCTTATCGGAGTGGAGATCGTCTCCTGGAAATTCGCAGCTCTCGGTCGATTGCTCACACACACACACACACACAAAATATCGATCGGTATTCGGTCGTGAATCGGTTGCTGATGTTACTTCGATGGCGTCCCGCTGAGCTCTCTCGAGCTCGGGCTCGTTCGCTGCTTCGTTGCTCGGGCCCAACGTGCGCGCGCAGCTTCTCGCGTCGAGCCGCCCGTCGGCCGCCGTCGTCTCGCGCGCCTCGTGTAGTGAGTGCTCGCGGCCATGTTTGTCAAAGTGGACGTTATTGCCTGAGCTGCTGCTTCCCACGGAGAGGACGGTGTTCCCGGTGATGCTGTTAACCAGATAAGCCTATATGATCGTTTCTTTCGTGTTAATTTATCGGCTAATAGGTCCACTCTATTACAGGTGCAAACGGACGGCCGATCCTCGAGTCTTCTCTCTCACTCGCTCTCACGGTGGCTGCTCAGCTGGTGCGCGTCGGGTCAGTGACTGCTGCTCTTCTTCGATGCTGCGTTGCTGCGGGGATTTTGGCTGCTTCCTAGGTAAATATCTATCTCTCGAGGGAGTGCTGCGTATATTATACTAACTATTAATTGAGAGTTATCGTAATGTTATGATTACCATAACCTCACTTCCAATCCTCTCCTAGCATGTAGTTGTCAGTTACTGTGTGCAACTACATGCTTCCTTGTCTCCTTCTAATTGGATTATTATTCATTGCTTAATTGTTTTACAGCTTCCTGGATGTCTTGTTGCTGCTCGTGCTGCTCAGTCTGGCACCTTGGGCCATCGTAGGCTGCTTCATGGTGCGATGCCTCCTGGAAGCCGCTTAGCCTCTCCTGATATGCTGCTTCCTTGTGCTAGGTGGAAGGAATCAAGAGAAGTATTTGGGATTTAGGGAGCTTCAGTTAGGTTAGGTAGGCTTAGAGATGTGAGGGTAGGTAGGCTAGTTTATATTGGGACTCGCTCGCTTACTATTTTGACAAGTATTACATACCTTGTCACAACTTTAATAATTAATTAACAGATAGACAGCTATACAGAAAAGACCCGGGAAAGAGAGATTTTGTATTTTAAAATTCAATCCCACAGACAAGCAGCTATACCCAAATGACTCGGAAAAGAGAGATTACTTATTTTAATATTTAGTTATCATATAGACAGCTATACAGAAAAAACCCGGGGAAGAGATTTTGTAATTTTCAATTCAATCCCACAGATAGGCAGCTATACCCAAATGACCCGGGAAAGAGAGATTTTATTTTAAAATTTACTCAACGGACAGTTGGCTGTACCTAAATAACACGGGAAAGAAAGATTTTATATTTTAAAATTCAATGTAACAGATAGGCAGCTATACCTAAATGACCGGGGAAAGAGATTTTTTTATTCTAATATTTACTTAACAGACAGGCGGCTATACCTTACTAACCAGGAAAAGAAAGAATTTATATTTTAAAATTCAATTCCAGAAATAGGCAGCTATACCCAAATGACCCGGGGAAGAGAGATTTAGTATTTTTAAATTCAATCACACAGACAGGCAGCTATACCCAAAAGATCCGACAAAGAGAGAATTTTTTATTTTAATATTTACTTAACAGACAGGCAGCTATACCTAAATAGCCTGGGAAAGGCAGATTCAGTAGGTTAGAATTTATTAACAGATAGACAACTATACCCAAAAGACCCGGGGAAGAAATATATTGAATTTTAAAATTTGTTCCCACAAATAGGCAGCTATATCCAAATGACCCGGGAAAATTAGATTTTTTTTTTAATTGTTACATAACAGATACACAGCTATACCCAAAAAACCCGGGGAAGAGAGATTTAGAGTTTTTAAATTCAATCCCACAGACAAGCAGCTATACCCATCTGACCCGAGAAAGATAGATTTTGTATTTTAAAATTCAATACCACAGATAGGCAGCTATACCCAAATAATCCGGGAAAGAGAGATTACTTATTTTATTATTTAATTAACAGATTGTGACGGGCATAACCATATATATAGATGTATGGATAGGCTCCAGTCACATAGCGTAGTAGCTCAAGCGATAGAGTGTAAGCGAGCCACGCAAGAGGTCCGGGTTCAAGCCCGACTCTCGGAAGATTTTTTTAATTATTTAAATTAATTTATTTAAATAATTAATAAATCAAAATTAATAAAATTTATAATTTTATTTAAAGATTTTTTTTATTTTGCAAAATATACATATTCTGAAATTGAAATACGACTAAAATTGATTAAGTTGCAAATTTATATTGTTTATAATTAATATTAATTAAAGTTGAAATTATACATTATATTATAATGTATATTATTTAGTACATAATATTATAATATATAATTATACATTATATATATATATATATATATAAATTGATCAATCGGTACTTATGCCGACAAATTCTTACGGGAAATGGGAATTGTGCTTACTTTGGGGTAATTGTGCCGACGTCAGCATAATTACACCGAAAATTCAACCATGTATCCGTACTTATGCCGTTGCCGACAAATTCTTACGGGAAATGGGAATTGTGCTTACTTTGGGGTAATTGTGCCGACGTCAGCATAATTACACCGAAAATTCAACCATGTATCCGTACTTATGCCGACACAGAAATAATCGGAAAATTATCTTTGTGAGCCCCGCTTTGACGTTATAATATTAATGAAGAATGAATTTCCGGCCTCCGGCACCTCGAAAGACGTTATAGCTTCAATCCTTCATTAATATTATAAGGTCAAGGTGTGCTTTTTTACCCGTGAGGGGTATTTAGGTATTTGGGTTATTGGTTTTTTATGCATTATTCTATCAATTAATATTCTCCCCCTTATATCTGAGTCGTTACATATGTTTATAACCTCAAAACACCAAGATAACATAACACGTAGTGTCACCATAAGTACCGTACTGGTGTTTGTATATATATATATATATATATTATATATATATATATATATAGATATAATTAATATTCTCCCCCTTATATCTGAGTCGTTACATATGTTTTATAACCTCAAAACACCAAGATAACACGTAGTGTCACCATAAGTACCGATACTGGTGTTTGTATATATATATATATATATATATATATATATATATATAGATATATATAAAATATATGTAAGAAAAGTGATAAAAAATAAATAAGTATTTGAACAATAAATTAAAGTAAAATGAATTAAAATTAAAATTAAGATTGTTTTTCACGTTTGTTAATTATTATATTAATATAAAAGTCAGATTTTGAAAACTAATGAAAATCGATATAAAGACAGAGAGGTTGACGACCCTGTGCCGAAATCATATGAAATAACAAAGAGGATAATGAGAAGAGAGGGAAGCCGAAAACTCCAGCTGTAGGTATGAAGAAGATGGGAGAGCAGTCCCCACCTCTAACCAAATGTACAAAACCGGCCGTCTCGCTGTCGAAATCAGCATTCGCCTCGAGCTGTAAGGCGAGGAAGGAAGCACCCTCCTCGCCACTTCGAGAAATAAATGAATATAGCTATTTAAATTTTGTGAGTTTGATTGAACAGATAGAGGTGTAATGCTCATTTGAAGGTACTTGGATAAGATGGAATGCTGGAATCATTCCAATCTTTACCCAAGTCCTTTTATCATTTAAAGCCAATTCCTTGGAATACATTCGGACGAAAAGGAGCGCTAGATTCGCTTTGTCTTCTACCCGAATTATTCAAATTTTCCTTTTTTCCATAGAAAAATACTCAGATGATGTGGAATACTGGATTTATTCCAACATCTACCTGATTTTTTCAAATAATACATTCACCAAAGAGTTTATTGGGCGAGACCGAACGCTGGATTCGTTCGAACCTCTACCCAACCTCTTATTCCATTAAAATATCCAGAAATCGTTCTGGGATGAGAAGAAACACTGGATTTGTTTCTAATCTACCCCAGACGTTTTCACTTTATACATTTATTACGGTCCTGCTAAAAATAAAGGTATTTTTATGTAAAGGATAAAAATAAGCCCGTTACATAAAAATTGGCGATCCTGCCAGGATCCGAATAAAATTGAAATATAAATTTAAAATTATCTTTAATAATATTTAAATAATAGTATGTAAAACATTGAAAACAAAATTAATAATAAATTAACGAAAGCAATTAAACATTTGAAGTTAAATTAGGCAAAACATTAGGTTTAAGTTTATATAAAAATATTTTATTAGATTACATTAAAGTAATTAGTAAAAATGGCTGTTTCGAATAGGAGATCAGGATCATTTATGTTAAATTTAGAACAAGCTAAAGAACATAATGAAATAGAATCAGTAGATCAAATTCGATTAAATTGGGAACAAGCAGTTATTCAGGAATTAAAAGATTTATTTGATAAAGATAATGAATTAGATAATAAAATTGATAAGTATGAAAATACCTCAGAAATAATAAAAAAAGAATGTAAAGATTATTATGATGCTTTAAAAGAAAATTTCTCTGAACAATTAGGTATTCTTTCACAACATGTAAAGACATTAGTAGAAGATAATAAAATGTATAAAGAAAGGATAAAAGTATTAGAATCCGAAAATGATGGATTTACACGTAGATTCTCTGAAATGAATGAGGAATTAAATAATTTTAGAAGAAATTATTAGGGATAAGATAGATGCAGATAGAATTAAACCAATAATAAATAAAATGATTATTGAAAATAATAATGTTTTAATTGAAAAAATAAATAAAATTTAAAATAATACAAAAAATAATACATTATTAGGGGTAAATTGTACTCAGTCTGAAAATAATCATTTTCGGGTAAAATTAATTATTCCTAAATTTTATGGATTTACAAACGAAAGACCTATGCGTTTCTTGTACGAATTAGAAAAAAATATAAATACGACTGCTTCTAATTTTGAGGAAGTCATATGGATTATTTCACAAGCATTAGATAAATCCGCAAAAGAATGGTGGTATTTACAAGAACATGAGATAAATGATTTCAATGATTTTAAAAATAAATTCATAGAACGATATTGGAATTCTTCTACTCAACGGCAAACACGTAGGAATATTGAATTTGGGCAATATTTTGCAGGAAAAATGAGTAGGGTAGAATATGCTACACATATGCTTGGTTTAGCAAAAGAATTAAATTATGAATTAACTGAAGCCGAGTTAGTTGAGAAAATCAGTGAACATTATGAACGTTCAATTAAACATTCAATTTTATGGCAGCAAAATAAAACAAAAGAAAACTTATTAAAAATTTTAGCAGATTTTGATTCTGATTTTGATAAAAACCAAAAATACGATAAGATTACAAATCGATATGAAAACCATATGCCTAATCAACGCGAAGGGTATAAAACTTATGAAAATAAAAATATAATTTCAAATACACCAAAAGAGAATAAAAATTATACTGCATATCAAAATAAAATGCATAGGGAAGGTTATCAAAGAAATAGCACGCCCATGATTAATTCTATACAAACATATAAAAATAAAAAATGTATTGTTAAACAAGGATCGGAAATAAAAAACTAATTGAACAGACTGATAACATTATGATAAAATTGAAGTCTAGCAGATATACATAATTCGAATGATACTCAAAATGAAAAACTAGTAGAGTATATAATCAGGGAAACTAAAAGGAGTTGTATTTTCCAACTCGGAAACCCCTTTAAAAATTAATTATAGAACGATATTGGAATTCTTCTACTCAACGACAAGCACGTAGGAATATTGAATTTGGGCAATATTTTACAGGAAAAATGAGTAGGGTAGAATATGCTACACATATGCTTGGTTTAGCAAAAGAATTAAATTATGAATTAACTGAAGCTGAGTTAGTTGAGAAAATTAGTGAACATTATGAACGTTCAATTAAACATCAATTTTAGGGCACAAAATAAATCAAAAGAAAACTTATTAAAAATTTTAACAGATTTTGATTCTGATTTTGATAAAAACCGAAAATACGATAAGATTACAAATCGATATGAAAACCATATGCCTAATCAACGCCCAAAAGAGAATAAAAATTATACTGCATATCAAAATAAAATGCATAGGGAAGGTTATCAAAGAAATAGCACGCCCATGATTAATTCTATACAAACATATAAAAATAAAAAATGTATTGTTAAACAAGGATCGGAGAATAAAAAATTAATTGAACAGATTGATAACAGTTATGATAAAATTGAAGTCCTAGCAGATATACATAATTCGAATGATATTCAAAATGAAAAACTAGTAGAGTATATAATCAGGGAAACTAAAAGGAGTTGTATTTTCCAACTCGAAAACCCCTTTAAAAATTAATGAAAATGCAAATGCAGGGAAAAATAATAAATTAACTAAAAAATTGAATACAATTAAAAAAATAAATAAAGAAAATTTTATGATAAATACGATATATGAAGATCCACGTAAAGATCTAATTTACAATATAGAACCAGATAATAATAATAAAGAATTTGAAAATAATAATGCTATTACTTGTCCAGAAATTAAAATAAAAATTGAAAATATTGAAATTAACGCTTTAATTGATACAGGTACTGAAGTTACTTATATCTCAGAAGAATTTTATATTAAAAATATGCAATCATTAGAAAAGATTCCTACTTTACCAATATCGAGAAAAATTATAAAAGGTGCTACCGGTTTAAAATCTACGCGAATAAATAAGCAAATATTAGCAAATGTTAAAATAAATAATTTAGAAACACAAATAATTTTCTTAATTATACCGAAATTAGTTAAATCATGTATTATCGGGTATGATACTCAAAAAGAATTAAAAATGTGTATGGATACTAAAAAAGAACAAATTACTTTTGAAACAGGGAAGAAAACAAGTAAAATATCTTATAACTCAAAATTAATAAATAAAAATGAATACGAATCCTTAACTATTCAATATGATAATGGGGATGAAAAAATTAAAAATTATAAAATTGAGGAAAATTCAAAATTAGAAGATTTTCCAGATTATAATATAAAAACCGTCGATATTGACGAGAAAATTGCTTTGTGTAATCAAATAAATGATATGCAAAAGTTGAAATTAAAAGAAGTTATAACATACTATAAAGATGTTTTTCAAGAAAGCCCTGGATTATTGCATAAATTTAAATACAAATTAATACTAAAAAATAATTATGAGTATTATAAAAAACCGTACCCGATACCGATTAAATACCGAGAACAAGTAAGCATGGAAGTAAACAAAATGTTAGAACAAGGTATAATTCGTAGATCAAATAGTAATTTCATAAATCCATGTGTTATTGTACCTAAGAAAGATGGTTCTATTAGAATATGTTTAGATGCCAGAAATTTAAATTTAAATTTAAAGAATGATTACGAATCTCCTCCGGGAATAGAAGAAGTATTAGCACGATGTAAAAATCATGTATGGATGTATAGTTTTGACATGACAGCTAGTTTCAACCAATTTCCTTTAGTAGAAGATAGTAAACAATACACTGCATTTATATGTGATAATAAGGTACATGAATATAATGTAGTTCCATTTGGAATAAAAATTAGCAGTGCAGCTCTTTTGAGGGGATTAGATAAAGTTATAACGGGATTAAATGATTTTTTATTAACGTTTGTAGACGATTTGTTTGTTTTTTCTAAAACATTTGAAGAGCATTTGATGCATCTCGGAATATTACTTAACCGATTAATAAAAGCCAATTTAAGGTTAAATTTTAAGAAATCAAATTTTGTTCAAAAAGAAATTAAATTTTTGGGAAATATCATTACATATAAGGGAATAGAACCCGATCCAGAAAAATTACAAAATATCAAGAATTTTAAAGTACCTAAAAATGTAAAAGAATTGCAAGGTTTCTTGGGTTTTGTTAATTTTTATTCGAAATTTGCTAAGAATTATGCCCAAGAGACTGTTCCATTGTTAAATTTATTGAAAAAGATGTAAAATTTATTTGGAAAGAAGAGCATTTTAAAGCTTTTAACAAAATAAAGAGTATTTTTTAATGAAAATGTAATTTTAAAAACAGTTGATATTAATAAACCGTTTATACTAACAACGGACGCGAGCGACATAGCAATTGCAGGAATTCTTTCTCAAATTGATGAAGAGGCCGAAGAAAGAATTGTAACTTGTATTAGCCGTACATTAAAAGCGAGCGAGAAGAATTATTTCACAACTGAGAAAGAATTACTTGCAATTGTGTGGTCAATTCATAAATTAGATATATTTTTAAGAGGAACTAAAGAGCTTGTAATTCGAACTGATCATGAAGCTTTGAGTTTTTTGCAGAAAAGCAAATTCGGTAATTTAAAATTGACACGATGGATTTCATCGATCCAAGATATTGATTTTAAATTAGAATATCTACCGGGTGTAAAAAATGCAGCTGCAGACTACTTAAGTCGAATGAATGAAGATGGTCAATGTAACATAAAAAACTCAGAAATTGTTATTGCAGCAATCATGAAACATGCAATTGACACAGAATTGATAAAAAATTTTAAAGATTTAATTAAAATACAAAATGAAGATGAATTATGTCTAAAAATTAAAAAACAAATAGAAAGCAATGAGAGTTTCTGTAGGTTTAAATACATAAATAACTATTTGTGTAAAGTAACACATAGGGAAAATAAAATAGTAATACCAAAGTGTATTATAGTTAATTTAATACAAAATTTACATATTTATTATGGACACGTTGGTCCAAGAAAAATTTATTTAATGATTTTGGAGTATTTTTATTTTCCCAAATTGCGAAAAATATGTGCAACAACGTTAAAAACGTGTGATATTTGTCAAAGGACTGAAAGTTTAACTGTATCATATAAAGAGGAAGTACAACCAATAATAATTGAAAAACCGGGTGATCTGTTATCCATTGACTTTTATGGTCCATTAATACCGTCAACTAGTGGAGTTTGCTATATTTTATCTACTATAGATGTTTTTAGTAAGTTTGTTGTACTTTATCCTATTAAAAAAGCAAATTCGGCAATTGTGATAAATAAAATAAATAAATATATTATAGATATAGGTAAACCAAAAGGTATAATATCTGATCATGGATCACAATTTACCATTACTCGGTTAATGGGTTAATCTTTTTATTTCATTAACCATTACTCCGTTTATGGGTAATCTTTATATTTCATTAACCATTACTCGGGTAATGGGTAATCTTTGCATTTCATTAACCATTACTCGGTTAATGGTTTATTTTTTTTCCATTAACCATTACTCACTTAATGGTTAATTTTTTTTTCCATTTTCTATTAATTGATTAATGGGTAATTTTTAATTTTCATTAAGGGGATGTCGGAGCTATAGCCTCCGTCGATAACCACTCGATCTCGAGGCTTCGAATCCGTATTAGCGGTCCACACAATTAAAACAGGACATAGCATTGGTTTAAAAAAAACATGTATCATGGACATTGAAAATAATTTTAAAAAACGTATGTTCTCAGAAATGATGAATATTAATATACATGACGACACATTAAACCGTATTGAAGATGTAAATTTTTTAATAAAAATATATAAAGTTACGCTTGATAGTGTTAAAATGTTACGTGCGTAGGCGGTATAGTACATCGAAATCCGTTGCAAACTCTTTCGCCTGGCCGTCCACTTGATGTGTTCAGTCTCTAGGTATGGGGGGATTATGTGGCGCACGGAGGTGGCACGTCTTGTGAGCTGCCGGGGGGAATCCCAGTATGCTTGGACTTAACAGGTCGAGTGTGTTACTTCTTCGCGGCGCATGGTTGCCTAGTATATGAGAGAAGTCTCAGCTTGTTTGGCCCCGCAATATGTTTCTCTCTTTTATTATTTTGATACGTTTCGCGCGTTTGCATTTGTACGTATACACGTTGTGTGAATGTACTATATGTATATATGTACTCACTTATATACGTATATATCGAATGTATTGTTAGCGGTTATGCGACGTAGTGATATAAATATCATTACGATAGTATGTAAGTCTTACTAGTGTACAGGACTCCCTTCGGGGAGGTCCTCGTTTCTTTCTGGTTATATTAAGTGGAGGGTTGGGCAATGGTAAAAATCTTTTAATTGTGTATATATATAAAATTTTTTTCTCTAGTTTATATTCAGTTTTTTAATCTTTGATATTAATTTTAATTTGCTAGTTGCGTGCGATGTTGATGGAGATTGTGCGTTCACCTAATATGTTGATTCAGTATCTCTGTGCTTTTTTATTGGTAAGATTATGTTGTGCGTTAGTTTTATTGATTTTATCAGATTATTTTTTTGCAAATAGAAATTTAATAAGTGGTTTTTTTGTATATCCTTGAAAAGGGACGGCTTAAAAACGTTCGAAACGTCGGCAATCAATAAAAATTTGAGTTCGTGGAGATCAATTGAATCTTATTTTTTATTAAACAATTTTTTTGGACGAACGATAACTTCTTTTACCATCTATAATAAAAAGATTTTCCTAAAGTAATTTAAAAAAACTTTTTATTCTTCTCTTTATATAACCCTTAATATTTCTCTAGACGGCTATGTAGCAGATAAAATGTATATTATTTTAGTAGATATACGTGAAAATGTCGTTTTTTAATACTTAGTACGTAAAAGTTTTCATATCCAATGGTATTTCATTAAAAAGCCCTTAGCGACGAGTGTACAAGCTTCTAATTATTCTTTAAGCGTACTGGACTTATTCATAGATATAACGTCCCTTAATGGACATTAATGACTTTTCTATACCGACTTAATTACCTACTCTCTACTTTCTCTGATTTTACGCAACTAACTCGTATATATTTTCACTTCTTATTCATGTTTGTTACTTCATTCGCGCCCTTCTAAAATTCTCGTAAATGTACTTGTTTGCAGTATTTAAGAAACAGAAAATTGAATTATACATTATAAAGCAAAGAATCGTTACCTGAAACACTTCACTTCTCGTTTCTGTACATAACTACGTTCATAAAGGCTTCTTTTTTACGATGAATATAACGCATTTGTATTTTTTTTACATCGGTTTATTACATCATGTCCTGCAGCCTTTTTGTGAAATTCGTTTAATCATAGTTACTTTACGTAGCATAATCAATGACTTTAGCATAATCAATGACTTTATTTTTCGTTTATCGCATCTCATTAATGAAAAATTTGTGAATAATCCAATAAATAGTAAATAATAATAATAATTTAATAATAATAATTAATGTAGTACACTAATGCATAAATATTATAATTTGGAGGAACGTTAATTTTTTCAATTTCGTTGCTCACACGGTCACAAAATTCATTTATCATTTTTCTCGCATATTTCTGAGAATTAGAGCTCAAGTGACACACGAATTGAGCTCAAGTTACTCGATGACGCGCATACTGCACTTTCTTGCTGCGGCGTTATCTTTATGTGACTCTATAAAAGTTCTCTTATAAATTGCATTAATTATAATCCGGATATTATTTACATCACCATTTATATTTTGTATATTTTCTTATTAAAACATTTTGTTCCAATTCTGTCATATTTATTTATATTATTTTCATATTTTTTTTTATTATTTTAACGTCGCTCTTTTTATGCTCCCAAACCGGTGCTAATCAGCGACGGAGGTTATACGATGTCTTGGTGAAGGAAGCACTTGTTGGAAATACATTCGCCAGTGGTACTTGTATCAATCGGCTGGGGCCGGGAATCGAACCTGGGACCTCCAGATTACGAGCCCGACGCCCTACCGACCGAGCCATCGCAGGCCTCTATTTTCATATTTGATTCGCTATTATTGCTAGCATTACTCTTGGAAGGTAAAAACCTGCCATACCTACACAACCGTTCTTTACTGACGGTAACTTACCGACCATCGGTGACTGTTACCCGTCAACGTTAATCATCGATATACTTAAAGTAGTGAGGTAAACATGTCACATATATTAACCTTTCTCTTATCATTAATTTTTTTTTCTTCCTTTATATTCTGGTAGATTAATTCACCTTTCTACGTTTGATAACGCGATAATAATAATAATATGAGAAAAGTCCACCATATCTCTGTCCGATTCCAAATATCCATCGAATCGA
The DNA here is from genome assembly GCA_026168455.1 of Theocolax elegans. Lineage (NCBI taxonomy): Eukaryota > Metazoa > Arthropoda > Insecta > Hymenoptera > Cerocephalidae > Theocolax > Theocolax elegans. The sequence goes on from CM047425.1 coordinate 57,420,553, forward strand.
ACAATTAAGGGGTGCAAGGTATTTCTTTGTTGCCGAGATGTACAGTGGATTCTTCCAACTACAAATTTGCCCCGAAGATCGCTAGAAAACGGCCTTGTCTCCCCCGTTTAGACACTATCATTTTAAGCGAGTGTCTTTCGGTATTTCTACAGCGCCGAACATGTTTCAAGAACGTACGAATAAAATCGTTTATCAAAAACCACTGAAAAAAAGAAGGTAAAACAAGTGTCACACGCTCGGTTACATAGATGATATAATCCTTTTCGTTGAGACCCTTTAAGAACTAGATAAAGTTTTTATGAAATTGTCCAGGAAATTGAAGGAATTCCGTAAGTGCAAGAGGACTGGAACACAATCCGGAAAATATAAAACCTATAATTAACAATCCGATATCTAAAATACAGAAGAACATTCGCCAGTTCTTGGTGATTTGCGGATATATACAGTAACTTCATTCCGAACATGTCAAAATTAGTTAAACCCTTAACTAATTTGTTAAAAAAAGAGTCAAAAATTCGTAACGACTGTCTGGTCACAATTGTAAAAAATAATTGTGTATATATATATATATATATATATATATATATATATATATGGGGTATTCCACGTGAAGTGGTCCGATCAAAATTTTAAAATGCACCAAATTTTGGGTACACTTTGCAAATGTTTTTTAGAATACAGAAAAAAATTTTTAGGTACTGGAATCTATTTGCTCAAAAGTTATTCTAACCTCAAAAAGTGAATTTTTTCATATTTTTTTCAACACCAGCTGGGTTTACCGCTATATAACTCAAAATCTATCAACTTTTACTATATAACATTATATGTAACATTCGTTGCTAATTATATCTAGAATTTATTCTTCTGGGTTAGAATTTCTAATCTCAAGGTCAATATTACATAAACTACATGTCAATATTCAACTTGAAAAAAGTGCAAGTGCGCCACCATTGATTTTTTCATCCAAAAGTCTAAAAGAAAGCTTGGAGCAATACCTTTCAAATGGTTTGTAACATTTTTATGGCCTCCAATTCTGTAAAAAGTTATGACAATTTAAAGAAACACGAAATTTTTTTAAAAATTTAAATGAGAATTACCATGTTAATTTTTGTGAATTTTTTGTCTTTCTTTAAATTGTCATAACTTTTTACAGAATTGGAGGCCATAAAAATGCTACAGACCATTTGAAAGGTATTGCTCCAAGCTTTCTTTTAGAATTTTGGATGAAAAAATCAAAGGTGGCGCACTTGCACTTTTTTCAAGTTGAATATTGACATGTAGTTTATGTAACATTGACCTTGAGATTAGAAATTCTAACCCAGAAGAATAAATTCTAGATATAATTAGCAACGAATGTTACATATAATGTTCTATAGTAAAAGTTGATAGATTTTGAGTTATATAGCGGTAAACCCAGCTGGTGTTGAAAAAAATATGGAAAAATTCACTTTTTGAGGTTAGAATAACTTTTGAGCAAATAGATTCCAGTACCTAAAAATTTATTTCTGTATTCTGAAAAACATTTGCAAAATGTACCGAAAATTTGGTGCATTTTAAAATTTTGATCGGATCACTTCACGTGGAATACCCCATATATATATATAAACGCGTATAAGCTGTTCAGATTTTAAATATATAAAACAATAATTTGTAAAATTAAAATAAAATAAAATAATCTTTTCAACAAATTGAATGCGTTTATATTTAATTTGTTTATATGTAAATAAAATTAAATAGGGATAAAAAAAATATCTTTTTCGAGAGTGTGAATCGAACCGTCGATCTCTCGATTAGTAGTCCGGCGCGTTAACTACTTCGCCGTACTACTTTTAGTGTATGTTCTTTCCATACGCTTATACAAAGTAGATCTGACAGTCACATTACCCCCCATTAGATTAGTGAATAAATTTGTAAATTAATTTTGAATTTTGAATTAATCTAATTTCATTTTTTGTTGACTGTCACGTCTATGTTATGTATTGTTTAATTACTTAAATATTAAATTTTTTGTAGTGCTTTTTCCCTCCTTGCATGATTTTAAATCTTAAATTTAAAATTCATGTAAGTTAATGAATGTAATAAAATTAATAATTTTCTACCAATTAAATTATGCCAATTTTTCGATTTTATTGTTTTGATTGTTAATAACTTACTGATTTATATAATTGAAGATATTTTTCAAAAACTGTCAAACCCATTGCCAGATCCTCTCTATTTGTCAGGATTCCTGGATTGTTTAAAAACTCGTAATGTATGTTGTCCTCAGTTAATTCTTCTACCTCTTGTAACAGTTTTATGTATTCATCTGGAATACTTCCACCTAATTTAATTTGGTTTGTATTTATTTTAGTTTTTTTTAGTTTTCTTATCTGACCGTTAAAAGTATCAATTTTCCTTTTTAATTTCATCTCTTCAGTTCTTTAAGGCTTTATAAAATTTTTACTATGACTAGTTTGGGATGCTTTATTGCATTTTTTAATTTTGATAAAACTTGAGATCCCTGGTTGATGAAACCGGAATGCTTGTTTTTCATTGTTAAATTCATTCTTATAATATAATATTTTTTCTACTATTTTTTATTTATAGTTCACCGCTGACACTTTTAAACCTTTATGGTCATCGCACTGAGTTGATGCGTCTGATGTGTTGCAAAATTCGTCCGTATAAGTAAAAGAAGTAACTGAGGTTATCCTTCGCGACATGCTGCCTTGATTTTTAGGAGCAAACTGATCACATTTGCTATTAAATCGGTTAAATTCACGTATCCTAATGACCTTATATCATACGACCAGAGGATCCAAACAACGAGTTAAAAACGATACAAACTAAAAAAAAAAATTATATGTATGTATTATCGGTCACACCGCGAACTAAATAATTTACTTTTAGAATAAAGTAGGCCCATTGTACTCTTTGTCCACTATGGTTGGTGGAATTTCCCAGAGCACGGCCTTTATTAAAAACAATTAAAGGCGTTTCGTCCTCGATCTCCAGCTTAGACTCCTCAGTAAGGAACTGGAGATCTTACCTTAGACGCCTGTCGCAAGATGAACCGCAACGCCAGCAAGGTGTTCTGCGGATATATATATAGAAAAGAGACGACGATCTCTACAACGAGTGTAGAGATATAGTCGTCTCCATCTAGTGGTGGGAAAAACCACCAGCCAGAGTGCGACGTATGCGACCTAGTCGCCGGTTATTTGATAAATAAATGAATCTATCGTTCGTAAATGTCTATATGTATGTATTATCGGTCACACCGCAAACTAAATAATTTACTTTTAGAATAAAGTAGGCCCATTGTACTCTTTGTCCACTATGGTTGGTGGAATTTCCCAGAGCACGGCCTTTATTAAAAACAATTAAAGGCGTTTCGTCCTCTATCTCCAGCTTGGACTCCTCAGTAAGGAACTGGAGATCTTACCTTAGACGCCTGTCGCAAGATGAACCGCGACACCAGCAAATGTTCTGCGGCTATATATATAGAAAAGAGACGACGATCTCTACAACAGAGTGCGACGTATGCGACCTAGTCGCCGGTTATTTGATAAATAAATGAATCTTTACTGATGAATGATGATGATGAATTACTGAGGAGTCCAAGCTGGAGATAGAGGACGAAACGCCTTTAATTGTTTTTAATAAAGGCCGTGCTCTGGGAAATTCCACCAACCATAGTGGACAAAGAGTACAATGGGCCTACTTTATTCTAAAAGTAAATTATTTAGTTTGCGGTGTGACCGATAATACATACATATAGACATTTACGAACGATAGATTCATTTATTTATCAAATAACCGGCGACTAGGTCGCATACGTCGCACTCTGGCTGGTGGTTTTTCCCACCACCAGATGGAGACGACTATATATCTACACTCGTTGTAGAGATCGTCGTCTCTTTTCTATATATATAGCCGCAGAACATCTTGCTGGCGTCGCGGTTCATCTTGCGACAGGCGTCTAAGGTAAGATCTCCAGTTTCTTACTGAGGAGTCCAAGCTGGAGATCAAGGACGAAACGCCTTTAATTGTTTTTAATAAAGGCCGTGCTCTGGGAAATTCCACCAACCATAGTGGACAAAGAGTACAATGGGCCTACTTTATTCTAAAAGTAAATTATTTAGTTCGCGGTGTGACCGATAATACATACATATAGACATTTGCTAACGATAGATTCATTTGTTTATTAAAAAACCGGCGACTAGGTCGCATACGTCGCACTCTGGCTGGTGGTTTTTCCCACCACCAGATGGAGACGACTATATATCTACACTCGTTGTAGAGATCGTCGTCTCTTTTCTATATATATAGCCGCAGAACATCTTGCTGGCGTCGCGGTTCATCTTGCGACAGGCGTCTAAGGTAAGATCTCCAGTTTCTTACTGAGGAGTCCAAGCTGGAGATAGAGGACGAAACGCCTTTAATTGTTTTTAATAAAGGCCCCGTCTCTTTTCTATATATATAGCCGCAGAAACATCTTGCTGGCGTCGCGGTTCATCTTGCGACAGGCGTCTAAGGTAAGATCTCCAGTTTCTTACTGAGGAGTCCAAGCTGGAGATCAAGGACGAAACGCCTTTAATTGTTTTTAATAAAGGCCGTGCTCTGGGAAATTCCACCAACCATAGTGGACAAAGAGTACAATGGGCCTACTTTATTCTAAAAGTAAATTATTTAGTTCGCGGTGTGACCGATAATACATACATATAGACATTTGCTAACGATAGATTCATTTGTTTATTAAAAAAAAAATTGTCTATGATTTTCAAGTAAAGCTAAATTCGAAAAAAAACTTATTTTATGTTTCGGGTTAATGAAATAATATTTTAAATTTGACACATTGAACTTTCCACGTTCGCAATTTTTGGCTTTATCGTATAATAGAAATGTGTCTGAGCCGAAATTTTTGATTATTTCGTAAGGTCCTTTGTAAATTGGCATAAATTTTGCAATTTTTCCTGTTTCTTCGTTTGAGACATTTACATCGTTTGAGGAATCTATTCCTCTTTTCTGCTCTATCACGTATAAATTTTTGCATTTTAATGCGAGTAATTTCCATTTTTTCACTATAATTTGATTTATTAATTTTATCTAGATTTATGTCATTTTTCCAAAATCTATCGCTAGTCTCATCGAAATGTAATTCTTTCGGTGGACAACCGGTAGTTTCATGATGTACATTATTTATAATATTTTCTATTTCGTGTATTTTATTCGCCCATCCTGCTGTTTTAATTTAGTTTTAAAAAATCTAGCTATCTCGCGGTCCACTCTTTCAACGATATTGCTTTGAGGATGGCGGATTGACGAAAAAATCATTTTAATTTGTTTTTTATCTAAGTATTCTTTCCATTTATCGCTTGTGAATTGAGTGCCGTGATCCGTTATAATCGAATGAGGTTTTCCAAATTTTATAATATAATCGTTAATTTTATTTATAACAGATTGAGTATTTGCCTTTTTCAAAGGGTACAAAACGACAAACTTAGAAAAAGTATCTACTATTGATAAAATGTATTTTGTACTTCCCGTGGAAACGGGTAAAGGTTCATAAAAATCAATAGATAATAATTTATGTGGGTTATTAACAATAATTGGTTGAAAAGTATATTTGTATTTAATCGTTAATGGTTTATTACGTTGACATGTGTCGCATGAACGTAATATTTCTGTGCATTTCTTTTTCAATTTACGAACAAAAAAATGTTCTTGAATCATCATATAAATTTTACGCGAACGGATATGTCCGTAATTTTCATGTAAAGCTATTATTAAGTCGAGATGCTCCAGTGCGACTGTTGGTGCCACCACCCAGTGACTGGTAAATTCACTGTCAACAGCGACAACAGTAGTTTCTTTCGGTACGTATTTTTGCTTACTATCTTTAAGGAACGATCCAGACTAACTGTCTAAAGCTTTTTAAACCGGTGTATAAACTTATAGTACAGATAGTAACACAAGGTGGCGACCTCTATCAATTTAGTTTATTAACTGCTGAAATCGACAATGACTTGACGGGACGCATCAAGTTCCAAAATTTTATCGTACTCTGCATAGACAATACAATTGACCGTTTCAACTAAAGCATCACTAAAACCTACATCTAATCTAACACTACCGTGTTTGAGCGAATTCCAGTGACTGCAATCGTTTGCCGATAAATCGGGAGTCAAATCAAATGTGAATAAACAATACCCGTGTGGGTAGAACTCACGTGTTATTTGATTACCTTCATTGAGAAAATGTACACCCGTACCGGAGAATAAAGTATGATACGCTTCTACGTATGGATTTCTATTTTTGAAATCAGGCTGGAGTGGTTTTGTAGGTACTTGTATCCCATCCACGTACAAGCACAGGAAGTTTATATTAAAATGTTCAAAATTGAAAGGGTTGAGTTTTCGATCACCATTAAAAGCTTTATTATTTATAAAACCGATAATTATTCTCTTTGGTAGCTGACCCAATATGATATTATCCAATGTTTCACCATGTATACCGCTATGCATGGTGACAGCTTTGACTTCTACTCGTGTTAAGGGATATTTAGCCGTTGTTTTCGAGAGCGATTGAACATGTGCTAACAATATACTTGGACTAATTTTAACTCGTCGTACTAGAAAGTTTACCTTCTCTATGTGTAGTGAAAAGTAATCGGTCGGATCCATTAAACAAAAATTATCGCGAGATTTTACCAAACGTACTCTAACTTCCACACCATTAATTAGAAGTTTCTCTTGATTAAACACATCTGTATGGACATGTCGAATTAGGTCAACAGGCTTTTCGATAGATAAAAATTTCCGTCTCTCCACAAGTCCTTTATTTGCGTCTGTTGTATCGTTCATATGATCAGCAGTATCGTCACACCACAAGACGGTCGATAAATAAGAAGATTTAGCAGCTGGTCCGTAATTTAATAACGTTTCGATGTATGCTCTGTAAGCATAGGCGTTGGTAGGTGGTGACACGGGTTTTTGATTGAAAAAAACATCCACTTAATTAAAGAGTGAATGCATTAAATTGTTAACTGGTCCTACTCTACCCGATAAATGTCTAAAGGCCGTTCGATTTTCTTCCGCTACATCATCTTCTGTCGTATTAGATTTAATACTCACACAGAGACTGAGCATAGTATGGGCCAAATCAAGATATTCATCACTATTTCCGGATATCACAAATTCAATAGGTGAGTCATCGGTCAAGGATGATATTGGTTTATGTTGAACCCAATGCGAGTCCTCAATTGTAGTCTGTGTTGGTGGAATGTCAAATAACAATAACTCTGACTTTAAACATTCACACGAATGAGTGTGTAGAAAGGCCATCTTTAACTGTCAAAATATCTCTAGTCGATCTTTTCTTTCTACTACCTCTCCTCTTTCTGCTTTTAGAAGTTGTTTGTTTCCTTCGCTTTGTTACACCTCGCTTCCTTGTAGCACTTTTCACCTTACGTTTTTTCTTACTAACACTTCTTTTGTTCTGCCTCTATATGTTGTGATAGGTGCACCAAGCAATTGCAACTGAGCATGATTTCCATAGCGGGACATTTTATACTCCGACCCCTCCATCAATTTGTCCAATTTTTCTTCAGCCTTTCGCTCCAAAACTTGACCAGATTCCTTCACACGATTACGAAAAGATTCTTTGATGGGTGTGTTATGCGTCGCAACATCTGACACAATATTGAATCCCGTACGAACAGCCTCTCTACCCACGGCTTTTGCTCCTCGACTGAGGAGCGGAAGTACACGACGAAATACGCATGCTATGAAGGAATCAATACCACCAAGCCCTCTTTGGTAGGGAGAACCGATGTAAATGTGCCCAACTCCTCCGGTGTAATGAGCTCCTCCGCCTTCTCGATATCCATTACCGATTTGATTGTTAAAGAAATCCTCGTAACGATTCATTTCTAGTCGATTTTCTTGAAATGAAGTGTTACCGTCACTGTTCCGTAATCGAATGGAATCAATTGGCCGCATTGATCTCTTATAGCTATTTCCATTGTCTGAAATGAGCTGAATAACAGGGGTATGTACATTGGTGGTGAGAAACTTTTGATTCTGGTAGTACCGTATTCGTAATGATCGTTATTCATGGAAACAGCTCTTAATAATCACGATTGGACATCTCCCGTTACATATGGTTCACAGATGTCGCTGTAAATCATGTACATGGATGTTTAACCGTTAGATAGGCGAGCTGGTCTATCACCCTCAAATGAGTATTGATCACCCACAAAGACTATTTGTCTACCATTTTCAAACCCCACAATTTTATGTACTTTGTCCGATAAAGAAAAGTTCATGACTAAACTGAGAACAAGTACTCTCTGCGCAGACTCTGTTGTTCGTCACATAGCCACCACGCTCCAATTTCACTATCAAATGATTATCTAGACATTCCAGATTATTTATATCTTTAATCAACGAAGAAATATCCTTGTAATTTCCCGGTCGAATACGCGATTCTGTAACCGTCAAATGTTCCACTCGTAACTGATTTGACTCGATTCTTTATAAAGGAATACGTTTCAGAGAAATCGATCTATCTTCATTTTCTGCTGACACGTGTTGAAACGTCAGCGGAATATGAATTTCCGTGAGTGCAACTTTCCAGAAACCTTGTAACCGGATCTGTTGCAGTAATTGAGTAATGTAATGCGTCGTAGTGTTTTCCGAGAAATAATTCATACTGCTATTGCTCGGTAGAATGATGTAAAATTGATCTTTCTATTCTCTGAAAGTTGACTGGCCTTGACCCATGAATTAAACTTGTCTGGATATCCTTTCCAGTTAACGAAATACTCTTTTGAACGACCTGTACCTCTGGTGCGTAAAATTTTCAGTACCTCGAACGAAGCTGTATTGAGATCCATGCGGACTCTACTCAATTCCTCTGCGTAAAAGCGACCGTCTATGTCTTCTTCCGAAAGATCTTGCAAAAAATAGACTGGTGGTTGTCGTGTAGTTGAAATTCGAACTATTTTAAAAATCTCTAAAGTCCATCCACTCTCGTAACCTTTGTTAAAGACAGTTCTGGCACGACTGACGCGTACTAACTCATCGACTTTGAATCTGGGTCTTCGATTCGATGCGCCATTTCCATATCGTTGTTGTAAATTTTCCCGCGCTTTATTTACATTATATAAGGTTACGGATGCCGGTGTCATTTTTGTCGCAGAATGTTTACTCTGATTATAACCATGTACAATATTCTGTAAAACATCGATGTATCTTCGCTCCTTGATTGTCCGTATCAATCTCTCTGCAATAGCAGCCTTTGTCTCTGAACTTCGTGCTACTCTGTGAGCAATATCGTTGGCGTGTAAAACTTGTTGCATTTCGTGTCCGACAAATTCTTTTCCCCTATCCGTTTGTAAGCAAATTGGTTTACGTCCGTTACTTCTCGATAATATGTAGGAAAAGGCGTCTGCAGTATTCTTGGAAGACTTTACCATTATTGGTTCCAACCAACTATACTTACTCAAAACATCAACAACAATCAAATGTAGCTGTAGCCATCGTTGTAGGTTTTTAAAGATCTTAAATCCATCAAATCAGCCTCCCAGACGTCATCCAAGTCACGTATATATAACTACGACGTGGGAATCGCAGTCTAACTGTATGATGTAAATTATAAGCATCTTGACTCTCAAGCAATTCGGTAACACTTTTGCGATTGACCTTGTATTTTTTGTACGGGCGGCATGGAAAAGTTTATTAATGCTGGCATAAGCTGCTGGATTAGGAGGTGAGTAGTAAATATCGCTAAATCTTCTATTTTTCTTATTCATTGCATATTACATTACTCTTTTAAATTTTTCTTACTGCGTTCTTTAAAGACACTTTTCACCAAATCACTAGTTTTACCAATCTTTGATGATTTATAAATTTCTTTCTTCTTCTTCTTCGTCTTTCTCTTCAATACATTCTTGACACGGGACAAGAATTTTTCAAAAGTTATTTTACTAACCATGCAACAAGCTGTCATCATGGCTAATGTTCGTTCGTCCGCGGGTGTTTCGTCAGAGAGCATTCGGGAAAATGCATATTCAGCTAAAATACGATCAGCTTTACGTCTATCTCCATTTTTATCGCCATAAACTAAATCATGTTTAAGACATGCGTTATCCAATGGATTAATACCATGTTCACCTCGTTCGATGCGTTCCGCTAGTTTTGTACTCGGACTACAAAATCGGTATCCAGGCACGTGCAATTCGAAAGGTAGTACATCAATCAATCCATCAAGGGCGCTATTTTTCACTCGATTTTGTTCGTTTTCTCCTTCGTCTTGCTTCTCATGTACGGTTATTTCGGTTTCCGGATTGGGCTGAATTTTCCCCTCAGTCGTCGCCATGATGTGATGTCACTATTACTCGCACCAATTTTTTTCTTCTTTTTGGTTCCGGTTTCACCTTGGGTGGTTGATGTTTTTCGTTTAAATAATTGTAACGATATACTCGAATCACTTTCGTCAGCGGCACTAGTCTCAGTACTACTGCTGGCGACCTCGTTCTGAGAACTGTTTGCCTGCTTTATATTGCTAATATCGTGTCGAGGTGTTTGAAATCGACTACCAGTGACATCTGGTGAAAAATGATATGGTGGTATCATATGGGATCCATCAGCAACAATATCTAACACACTTTTCCAAACGCGGTTATTGCCAATGTATTCGCGCGGTACAAAGCATTCACGAAGAGCCACTGCAAATTGAACGTGTCCTGGAGGCGGAGAACATTTTTTATTTCTCATAGCATTATTGATCAGATCGATCATATTCGCCCCGTGTATGCGAACACCACCTAACGTCAATACACCATTTGAGTCCCATCCTACATTACCGCTTACTCGCAATTTACGCAGTAACTGTGCTGCCTTCTATCGGAACTTTCTAGGTACACTCTCGAATATAGACGCATCAACTCGATCTTCCTATTCGTCTCGTCGTGACTCATTGTTGCCCCCCATGTCTACAACGCTATTATTATCTACTTCATCGTAATGGTTTTTCTGAATATCCTTTTTATCTCTGACTTTATCGTAGCTATGCGCATCCTTAAAATGGAGGTAACGTTGCAACACAGAGCTGTAGCGTGTCCACTTTTCTCGCTCAGTTTCTCCACCACATGAGTTTAGTATATTGTTCATTTCAGCATCTAGCCTGGTCATTGGGGTACCGGGCGTTTGAACCGTCTTTAATATTGAATTATTGGCATTCGTGAGTGCACTCTGCAGTTGTTCAACACTTTCGTTCGGTACAATCACCATTTTTCGTGCGTGCTCCATGTTTACTTACTAATTATATTGGCCAACAAAGTACCGACTATAGGAGCTAATAAAGCTGGTAAAAAACCACCGTGTTGAATTATGATCTTTTTTTCTTCGTCAGGCTCACTCAAGGTTCGGCTATTTTCCGCAGAGTTTTTGCGTGCTTGCGTAAACGTGACTTGTGAAACCTCTCTAATGGTACGTTACCAATCAGTACGTTCAAGGCACACTCGCAAATATGGCGCACTATTCGCGAATCGGCCGTTTGCAGCAGCGCTTTTCGTTGCTTGCTATTTAAATGGAAAAGCGCCTTTAAAAAAACTGCGTCTTTGCGGGCAAAAAGCCGTCTCTTGTTAGACCGTTCCATCACAGTGTGACAACTGGTACCAAATTTGATGTGTTTCCACCTTTTATCTTTTTATTACGTGACACGTAGACGTAGTGGAATTTATTATCCGGGAAAATGCATGTGCAAAATCTACAATTGTCCGGTGTATTTTGCTTTAAATCAAGCAAAAGATATCCGTATGGTCTAGAGGTAGCGTTCCAGTAAGCCTCTTGTAGAAATCGTGGATCCTCTGGACACAGTTCACGCGAAAGATTTTGTATTTGCGATCGATCGCGCAAATTTCTAAATATTACAATGTATTATGCGTTGAGAGATATATCGCGTTGTCCTCTACCTTGATGGAACACGTTCTGTGTGATGAATACCACTGAAAGTGAGTGATGATGCGACACCTTCGAAAAAATGTCTACTATGCTTGCACTAGATGACGATTCACGCATTAAATCGTCAATTATAATAAGTTTAGGCTTAGGATCACCGGACCAGTCGCTAGTTTGCGGAAGACCCTCGCAAAATTCCACTTTCTTCCCTTGGAAATCCTTGTAACCCGATTGCCACTATGCGTAGTAGAAAATGATGCGATCGATAGCTGTATCACACATATAATCCAGATCTTTAAGAAACTTTTTGACAAAGACGGTTTTACCACAACCCGTGGGACCACACAACATGGACATGAATGGATGTTTCCAGCGTGTGTCCATAACTGGAACTGTTGCTTTTTTGTGCAGCTAGAGGACCTAATGATTATTGGCAATGGTTGCGGCAATACTAACACTATCCTGCTATCAACCAATCGGCTTAAATATGGTTTAACGCCACCTAGGGATTAGAAGGATAAACTTATTACTAAAAATAAATACACAATTTTTGGTCTTTTGTTTTAATTTCCGTATTTCTTTTTACAGAGTCTTCAGGTTGTAAATTCAATGGCATTATTGCCTTTATAATTTAAGAACAATTGTAATTTATTAGCTTTTTCCGCTATATTTTCAAAAAATTTTGAATCGTTTATGAGCGTTGCGGATACACGTGAAGGAAGAAATGTCTGAAACTCGTCGTCTAGAGTTGCCACAATTTTTGATCCATAAGTGTCTTGACAGTTTTAAACGCCGTCACCATGTGGTGATGACTCATCTCCAACTCCGAGATCTTTTTGGTAGGTAGATAGCCACCACTAGCAATTTTATTGAGAGTTTCCAAATCCATCTTAAAATATTACATAAACTTTATATTTTAAATTTTCAAAGAATGAATAACGATAATGACGATATTGAGAGGTATACGTACTTCTTTTATAGAGAACGACACAAATCGTGAAACTATACAACTGGTTGAAGAGCTTATACTACTACACCTCATCGGTTAAGACCGTTCTATTATATATTGTAACGTTCAAGTAAATTTTACCCCCTCCAAGCAACGTAATCTCTTTGGAAATAGAAACGGTAGAACTTGTGACACCTATCAGCTAGGTGGGGTGTGTAAGAGGTATCGAATAACCGCTGCATTTCCTGCTACGTAGTCTTATAGAATAGCTCGACTTTCATCGACTAATCAATCTTATATCCGTATGGGTAGCTTTCGTTAAGCGATGTAAATCTCCGTTTACTGTACACAGGTACACATGGTTCTCCGTATAGTCGAATTGTTCACCGCTATTTCCGTCTCTGGTGAAGATATCATCTTCGAATCGTCGAAAAATTAATTGGCTGACTATTGGCATAATGAAGTCGAAAACCTTTTATCTTACATATACACTCCTCTTCACCATTTGGTTTTCTGCACTTGTAAGCGTAAAATTTAGGTCCACCTGACAAAAATGAAGTAATGCAGGTACCGGGACCCATAACAGCTAGTTCATCGGTCAAACTACTAAGTGACGTACCAATTGGTAATTCTACTTCACCACATTTGCTAACATAAAACACTGAATCTATATCGTAATATAGAACTCGAGGTCCTAAAGTATGTAAATACTCGAACAGTTTGAGACGCGCTTGTGCTGTTGTAAATGCTGCAAGTACAACATTTCCTATTGTCGGCGATACCGAGGCTACCTTGGCGTCCTCTCGGTACCTTGATACTCTCTATACGATGATCAGGGGGCGGGGGATGGGGGGAATAAGACTTCCATAATATCTGCTGACTCCTTTGTTCATGTGTCACACAATCAACAGTTACATTTTACCTTATTTACAAAATAAATTCCGCAAAAATTTGTTAGAAGTTATAAAAAGTATCAAATATTATGGGATATTCATACATTCTCCTCTTTTTATGCAAACTATGTTGATACAGCAGTTTCCATAAAAAAAAATATCTTTTACTTAGTAAAACCAGAAATTTACAAATTATACATTGATTTTTTGTAAATTATATAATATCGGTCTCTTCGAACTAAATGCTTTATTTTAGAATAAAGCAGGCCTATCGTACTCTTTGTCATTATATAATTTACACATATACATATCACCGAACGATAAATTCATTTTATTTCAAATAACTTGCGACTTGGTATAATATGTCGCACTCTGGCTGGTGGTTTTTCCCACCACCAGATGGAGACGACTATCTCTCTACACTCGTTGGAGAGGTCGTCGTCTCTTTTCTATATATATATAGCCGCAGAACATCTAGCTGGCGTCGCGGTTCATCTTGCGACAGGCGTCTAAGGTAACATCTCCAGTTCCTTACTGAGGAGTCCAAGCTGGAGATCGAGGACGAAACGCTTTTAATTATTTTAAAAGGCCGTGCTCTGGGAAATTCCACCAACCATAGTGGACAAAGAGTACGATAGGCCTGCTTTATTCTAAAATAAAGCATTTAGTTCGGAGACACCGATATTATATTATTTACACATATACATATCACCGAACGATAAATTCATTTTATTTCAAATATACATTGATTTTAATGTAGTACATATGTGCTGATATACTTGATCGCAGACGTGTGCCGCTCTGCGTGAAACCTGATCTCCCGGCTAATTGCCGCCCCGAAAAATTCGTCAATTGTTCGTCGACTTTAATTTGTGGATTATAAGTCGTTAGGGGATGGCGAGATATATACCAGAGTCTATATACCAAAAATCACCACTATCGGATGATATTTGTGTTTATCGATATCTATCGATCTATGCCGATAATCCGTCGATTTTGACGATTTTTGTTGAAGTATTCAACTGTACACGGCGTGTAGAACAAAAAGTGTTAAAAACTTTTTTCTCTATAGCAATTATTTACAATTCTCCGTGAATAATTGTTTATAATATTCGGCATTTTGGCCAATAACTCGGTATATATTGGAGATATCGGGAAAATAACCGAAAAATCATTCTCTGACGAGAAGAGAATGTGTGTACTAAATTCAATATTCCGTCGTGATAATCAACAAATTCGAATTATTTAAACGTTATTCGACAATTAACGTATACGGAATTAAAATACTCGTGGTTCTGAGAATCGTACGTATAGTACATATGTACTGATATACTTGATCGCAGCGTATGCCGCTGTGCGTGAAACCTGATCTCCCAGCTAATTACAGCCCCGAAAAATTCGTCAATTCTTCGTCGACTTTAATTTGTGGATTATAAGTCGACAGGGGGTGGCGAGAGGAGTCTGTATACCAAAAGTCACCACGATCGGATGATATTTTTGTTTATCGATATCTATCGATCTATGCCGATAATCCGTCGATTTTGACGATTTTTGTTAAAGTATTCAACTGTACACGGCGTGTAGAACAAAAAGTGTTAACAACTTTTTTCTCTATAGCAATTATTTACAATTATCCGTGAATAATTGTTTATAATTTTCGGCATTTTGGCCAATAACTCGGTAAATATTGGAGATATCGGGAAAATAACCGAAAAATCATTCTCTTACGAGAAAAGAATGTGTGTAATAAATTCAATATTCCGTCGCGATAATCAATAAATTCGAATTATTTAAACGTTATTCGACAATTAACGTATACGGAATTAAAATACTCGTGGTTCTGAGATCCGTTCGTACATCTTCGTACATCCGTTCGCGAGTTCAGTTAAGATTTCTCCCACCGCTTCCTCTCTGTCTCCCACCATTTCCCTTCATACGGCGATCAGTCGACGGAATAGCTCAGTAGGTATTGATACGCCCCGCAACCAACATCGTAGAATTCGAATCTTCCGGTCCCCACCCCCCTCCCCTCCCGCAGTACTGCATCATGGTCTACCCCCTCCCCCCTTCATCATTTCTCCCACCGTCATTACCTCCTACCTTAACTGGTACCACCATTACCCCCCACCATTATCCCACCCTAATTACCCCCCTCCACAATGGTCCCCAACTATTACCCCCTTCCACAATGGTCACAACTATTACCCCCCTCCACTATAATCCCCACCTATTATCCCCCTCCAGCATTACCCCCACCCCTCGCTATGGAGAGGCACACAGGACCCAGGATTGAGGATTTGTTGTGTCTCTCCATAGCGAGGGGATAACTACTACTAACTTTTATACGAAAAGGTACTACGTTGAACTCGTAGACCTTATTATCGCAAATAAAAGCGGTGTATTTTTTTGCTTTCTTCGGATAGTGGTATTTGCCAAAACGAATTCGATAAATCGAAATTATACATATAATTTCGATTTTTGCGTTGTGTAAAAAATCTCTTCTACTCCTGGGATTGACTCGTAATCATGAAGCAAAAATTTGTTTAATCTCCTAGCATCTAAACAGATGCGAATTAGACTGTCTTTTTTCGGCGCAATGATGCAGGGATTAATAAACGAGCTTATCGATCTTTTGTATTTTTTTTGTAGAAAGTCAACGTTTCGTTGATGTGGTCTGCCAACCTCTTCAGGCCATTTTTTAGACACAAAAAAACTAAATTACAATTGAGAACGCACACATGAAAAAAGTGAATACAAATAATATATTAAATTATGTGTACATCGACGTGTTTATATATGTAAAGAGTGTCAACACAGAAAACGTCAAACGGTTGTCAATTAGGCATTTAAATTTCTATGAACTGGCAAATAAATAGTATTGAAAAATTTTATATCCTCTTTCTTGTTGATATTATTACTGTCAATTTATATATGTATCATTTCGGAAATCGAACGCTTGCTGTAATTGCACTCACTATCTACAATTTTTACGCCATTTCAGTCAAATGCATGTTTAAAAAGAGATACATGTTGATTAATCACTGAATCTGGATTTTTATTATTTCTATGTTCATTTATCCTAGTTTTTAAAGAACCCTTAGTTTCAACATGAGAGTCAGGGCAATTTTTGCATTTAAATTTATAGACAACATTTGTGTGTTCTAGTTTTTTAGTACAGTCTTTGCCTAATTTAATTATGGAATTGAAATTTTTTTGTCCTAATGGTCCTGTTTGAATATTATAAGAGTGCAGTATTTGTATTAATTTATTGAAATTATTGGTGTAAGGAAGCGTTATATAACTAAGACGGTTAATTTTTTAATTTGGATGGTTATTTGTCATATAACAAAAAAGCTCGGTCTACTAAATTATAGATAATGTTTTAATGTCTTTAGATGTGATTTCACTTTTTACAAACATTCCTTGTAATTTAGTTTTAGAGAGCTTAGAAAGAAGATTTTCTGCTATTAACAATAAATGTAATATTCCCTTCTATGAGATTTTAGAATGTACAAAATTTCTGTATAACACTTTTTTTACATTTAATGACACATATTATCAACAGACTCATGGCACACCTATGGGTTCTCCTATCTCTTCGCTTTTTGCTGACATTGTAATGGATGATTTGGAAAATTATTGTCTGGAAAAATTATTGACTTTATACAATTGCAAACCTCTTTTCTACTTTAGATATATTGATGACACGATTATGTGCATTAAAAATAAGTATATAGATGTAGTTATTAATAAGGTCAACTCTTATTATATAATATATCTTATTTATAATATTCAAACAGTACCATTAGTACAAAAAAATTTCAATTCCATATTTAAATTAGGCAAAGACTGTACTAAAAAACTAGAACACACAAATGTTGTCTATAAATTTAAATGCAAAAATTTCCCTGCCTCTTATTTTGGTGAAACGAAGCTTTCTTTAATAACTAGGATGAATGAACATAGAAATAATAAAAATCCAGATTCAGTGATTAATCAACATGTATCTCTTTTTAAACATGCATTTGACTGAAATGGCGTAAAAATTGTAGATAGTGAGTGTAATTACAGCAAGCGTTTGATTTCCGAAATGATACATATATAAATTGACAGTAATAATATCAACAAGAAAGAGGATATAAAATTTTTCAATACTATTTATTTGCCAGTTCATAGAAATTTAAATGCCTAATTGACAACCGTTTGACGTTTCCTGTGTTGACACTCTTTACATATATAAACACGTCGAAGTACACATAATTTAATATATTATTTGTATTCACTTGACGCATCGATAATCCGATTAAAGGTACGAAATTAAATCTTTTATTGTCAGTATATTTTTCATGTGTGCGATCTCAATTGTAATTTAGTTTTTTTGTGTCTAAAAAATGGCCTGAAGAGGTTGGCAGACCACACCAACGAAACGTCGATTTTCTACAAAAAATCTGTTTTTTAAGATTTTTTCCTTTGCCTCCATCAGATCGTGTATAAGTTTTTCAAGTTTAACACCATTGAGAGTGATCATGATACGTACGAGATTATTTTTTGTTGATTTTAATTGGTCATTTTTCGGACCGTTTATGTAAAAAATTAAATGGTTTAAAGGATTTTCGAAGATCGTATTGCATTCGAACACCTCATTTTCTTTCATAAGATGTTTAACGTTTTTTTTATTTTTCTCTCCAGTTGCATCTTCTTTAATAGAATTTCTATTAAGGAGGACGTTCGAGTTATTGGATGCAATTAATTTTAGTTTTTTGGATGGGGATTGTGTACTTCTAATATCGAATCATCTACGCATGATTCGATACTAACTGTTTTTTCGCAATCATCGGATTTCGTTTCACACGATTTCTTGTCTTGATCTCTTTTATCTTGATCAATTTTAATGGCATGTACGCATGGCGTACTATGTCTTTGAAAATTTTTATTTCCTTGATTACCATAATATTGGCCATTTTTATTTTTAAATTGGTTTCGAGTATAATTATTAGTACTCTTTCCAGTCTAAGTTTTATTTGCCGAAAAATTAGTAATTATTTTTTCATTATGAGATGAGTTCTCGGGCTTTTTTCCCCGATTTCTCACTCCATCAAAGTCAGATAAAATCTTTAAGAAAATTGTCTTATTTTTCCGAGGTTGGTCTAACACCGCGTATTTAACCTCTTTTTCAAAATGGTTTCATAACTTATTTATCAGTTCCTCTTTATGGTAATCCGATTCAATTTTACGCGCGAGACTTAACATATGAGTCACATACTCGACGCGGTATTTTTGTCCAGCCACATAATGCCCAAAATCAATTTCTCTAGGAGCTTCCCATTGCATCGTAGAACTCCAATATCTTTCTTTAAACCTATTGACAAAATCTTGATATGATTGTACGTCCGGTTCTTGCAAATACCACCAATTTTTTGCATTTTCTAGCAAAGATTGGGATAAAACGCATAAAACTTCGTCAAAACACGAAGTCGTATTATTAACATATCGTGATAATTCATTTAAAAATCGCATAGGTCGTTCATCATTCTTACCGTAGAACCAAGGCAACGACATTTTAAATTTATTTATATTTTCGATTTGAGTGACGTTTTGACTTTGATTACTCAATCGAGAGGTATTGCATTGTAATCGCATCTTTTTTTTGAGATTTTTAAATTTCTCCGCGCAAAATTCATAATTTTCATCAATAATTCGAGTTAAACGTTCATCTAATAGTTTACCGTCCTTATTTTCATGTAAATCATCACGCACATTTTTTAAATCAGTGTTTAAATTTTGAAATTGATACCCGAATGAATCATTTTCTTTTTCAATTAATTTAATACGTTTTTTCAAAAATTCAACGTCGTTTAAAGCAATTTTTAAACTACTAGCCATTAGATTTAGTTGCTCTTGATAATAATCATCTTTCATATCTTTCATTAATTCTTCTAATTTAGAATGATTTTCAATGCAAGCCTCCCCATATTTAACTACTTTATTTTCAAGATCATTATCTTGATTAAATAACATCTCTAACTCGGAAGTTACTGATTCCTCCCAGTGTATGTGACGTTCATTTATATCTTCGGAATTTGGATCCTCTATGATTTCGTGCATAAAGAGAGTAGAGCGACGCGATCTATCCGCCATTTTGTCGGATATAAAGGAACTATTATTTTAAAATTAGTGCATAATATTTAAGGAACTTTTATTTGATATTCGTCATCACGATATCGAAACGTTAATAGCGAATTTAAAAAAAAAACATTGTTTTAAACAAAAAGAAATTTTAATTTTAATTTCGTGTACAAAAATTAAAATGATATTTTATTATAATTGTCTATATAATAAATACAATTGATATACTGTCAGTTTGATAGCTATTATATGTATTGTGACAATGTGCTTTGCAAAAGCGAGCTATCGAACTCATAACGAACACCTACCTACCCATATATAATTCCCTACACCTTCCTACCCGCACAGTAAATAAGCCCTACCTACCCTCACAGACTAAAACCCCATCTCAAGCACGGCACACATAAAACACTTGGCCTTGACGTTGAAGGCCAGGGCGAGCTCAGAACCTCAGGTGGGCTCCTCCGAGTCTGACACTGCAAGCAGGATACTCAAAGCCATCTTGCGGGATATATGTAGATTTCCACACACCCAGATAGCCACTTTGCTGGTAGTGTCCCTCAGCTAGCTTATGCTTTGCGGTCCCTATACTCCTCGCTGACGATGACGATATCTGCCTTCTCTTCTCTGACCTACTGGGGCAGAAGGTCTTGCGCTACCGCACAGTGGTTGAGGTTAATCTGGAGTACCTTAATAATTTTTTATTTCTGATCGGCACCCCATCCTCCTGCGAGGCCTTTATTGCGTCCGCACAGTTCACTGCTTTGTGGCCCTCTCGGCCGCATCGGTAGCATTGCGTCGATCGGTCGACCGCGCTTTTGCAGTCCTTCGCGATGTGTCCAGCCTCGTGACACCTGTAACACCGCGAGGACCCTTCTCGGAGCCGAACTCTGCAGCTGACCCATCCAATTTTAAATCTCCCGTCTTGCAACAACTTTTTGGCAGCTGTTGCCGGGAGCTGTATGTTCGCGGACAGAGTGCCACTATATGAGCCCCTGATTTTAATAGTGTCATGGGTCACCACAGTTGGCCCGCTCTTTGCCGCAATCGCCGCGGATACCTCCTGTACTGTTGTAGACTCTTTATGAGTCAGTAGCTGGACTTCCGCTGTCCCAATCAGGGTGGACGAGACCACCGTCTTCAGATCGGATGTATTAGTACCACCCATCCCAGTTCGAGGAGAAGTTTCCCAGCTCTGGTGCACCTGATGCGGGTGTCCCTGTCTCCCAGACTTTGGAGGTACGGTGCGACCCTGACCTTCCGAAGGATGTCAGCGTATGAGCCCCCGTTTGACGCTTTGATCTTAATAGCATCTCGCGGCGTGGCGTCTTCGGTCTTGATGTGCCCTTGGCCGGTTTGCTGGCCTCCTTCAGTTGTTGTTGCTGATGCGGCTGGTTGCCGGTCTTTTTTTTGCCTTTTTTTTATACTGTGGCCCACTTAGAGGCTTTTGGCTGAGCCTGCGTGACACCATCCACCTTCTTCTTCTTCTTCTTCGTCTCTTTGCTAAAGGCGGCGTTGGCGCATCACGTTCCCGATGTTTTTAAGAACACTCTGACTAAAGATAGGGGCGGTTTGACATCCCCCATCCTTCCTTTTTGCTTTTGGCTGATAGTATCGCCAACTTGGCGGAAACCCGCTCTCAGATTTCCTGAGTTGGGTGAGGGTGAGTGACTCGGCCCCCAATTCCGAGAGTCCGATATAGACCTCCTACGATAGTGGAGGAAGAGGATTGTCACTAGTGCGCCTCGAAATCGAGCTGTTTCATCGAGCCTGTGTCAGCGATTCACTGTTTAACTTGCTATATTTGGTTCACTAACACGCTTAGTTTGTCGAAGATACGCTGTTAACGATTATTCTATTCATCTGGGCGACTTCGTTAAGGGAGACTCTACCTAGGGATGAAGGGACGGCCGCTAAATCAAAGTAGATACCTTTCGGGGTATTCTACGTGTAGCGTCAAAATGCTGAGGCGGGCCTCTCGAGGTCCGTCTTGGGGCACATCCGGACCGAAGTAGTTTCTCATCCAGACGATAAAAGTTGCTGGGATGTCTCACAGAAGGGTGTCCCTTTCATCAAAAGAGATCCTTATGTATAAAGTTAGTAAGTCGTGTTGTGGTATACTTCCGAACTGAAGACTTTGCATAGGGTGAGATGCTAAACACCATAGCGTGCAAACCTTTTTGGTTTGTACGCTTTTTTCTCTTTCAAGGGATTTTTCGAATGGTATCCCTTGAAAGGCTTGTGGAAGGATTGTCGAACGCTTTATCCTTCACAAGCCATAGCGTACAAGCCTTTTGGTTTGTACGCTTTTTTCTCTTTCAAGGGATTTTTCGAATGGTATCCCTTGAAAGGCTTGTGGAAGGATTGTCGAACGCTTTATCCTTCACAAGCCATAGCGTACAAGCCTTTTGGTTTGTACGCTTTTTTCTCTTTCAAGGGATTTTTCGAATGGTATCCCTTGAAAGGCTTGTGGAAGGATTGTCGAACGCTTTATCCTTCACAAGCCATAGCGTACAAGCCTTTTGGTTTGTACGCTTTTTTCTCTTTCAAGGGATTTTTCGAATGGTATCCCTTGAAAGGCTTGTGGAAGGATTGTCGAACGCTTTATCCTTCACAAGCCATAGCGTACAAGCCTTTTGGTTTGTACGCTTTTTTCTCTTTCAAGGGATTTTTCGAATGGTATCCCTTGAAAGGCTTGTGGAAGGATTGTCGAACGCTTTATCCTTCACAAGCCATAGCGTACAAGCCTTTTGGTTTGTACGCTTTTTTCTCTTTCAAGGGATTTTTCGAATGGTATCCCTTGAAAGGCTTGTGGAAGGATTGTCGAACGCTTTATCCTTCACAAGCCATAGCGTACAAGCCTTTTGGTTTGTACGCTTTTTTCTCTTTCAAGGGATTTTTCGAATGGTATCCCTTGAAAGGCTTGTGGAAGGATTGTCGAACGCTTTATCCTTCACAAGCCATAGCGTACAAGCCTTTTGGTTTGTACGCTTTTTTCTCTTTCAAGGGATTTTTCGAATGGTATCCCTTGAAAGGCTTGTGGAAGGATTGTCGAACGCTTTATCCTTCACAAGCCATAGCGTACAAGCCTTTTGGTTTGTACGCTTTTTTCTCTTTCAAGGGATTTTTCGAATGGTATCCCTTGAAAGGCTTGTGGAAGGATTGTCGAACGCTTTATCCTTCACAAGCCATAGCGTACAAGCCTTTTGGTTTGTACGCTTTTTTCTCTTTCAAGGGATTTTTCGAATGGTATCCCTTGAAAGGCTTGTGGAAGGATTGTCGAACGCTTTATCCTTCACAAGCCATAGCGTACAAGCCTTTTGGTTTGTACGCTTTTTTCTCTTTCAAGGGATTTTTCGAATGGTATCCCTTGAAAGGCTTGTGGAAGGATTGTCGAACGCTTTATCCTTCACAAGCCATAGCGTACAAGCCTTTTGGTTTGTACGCTTTTGTAGACTCTTTATGAGTCAGTAGCTGGACTTCCGCTGTCCCAATCAGGGTGGACGAGACCACCGTCTTCAGATCGGATGTATTAGTACCACCCATCCCAGTTCGAGGAGAAGTTTCCCAGCTCTGGTGCACCTGATGCGGGTGTCCCTGTCTCCCAGACTTTGGAGGTACGGTGCGACCCTGACCTTCCGAAGGATGTCAGCGTATGAGCCCCCGTTTGACGCTTTGATCTTAATAGCATCTCGCGGCGTGGCGTCTTCGGTCTTGATGTGCCCTTGGCCGGTTTGCTGGCCTCCTTCAGTTGTTGTTGCTGATGCGGCTGGTTGCCGGTCTTTTTTTTGCCTTTTTTTTATACTGTGGCCCACTTAGAGGCTTTTGGCTGAGCCTGCGTGACACCATCCACCTTCTTCTTCTTCTTCTTCGTCTCTTTGCTAAAGGCGGCGTTGGCGCATCACGTTCCCGATGTTTTTAAGAACACTCTGACTAAAGATAGGGGCGGTTTGACATCCCCCATCCTTCCTTTTTGCTTTTGGCTGATAGTATCGCCAACTTGGCGGAAACCCGCTCTCAGATTTCCTGAGTTGGGTGAGGGTGAGTGACTCGGCCCCCAATTCCGAGAGTCCGATATAGACCTCCTACGATAGTGGAGGAAGAGGATTGTCACTAGTGCGCCTCGAAATCGAGCTGTTTCATCGAGCCTGTGTCAGCGATTCACTGTTTAACTTGCTATATTTGGTTCACTAACACGCTTAGTTTGTCGAAGATACGCTGTTAACGATTATTCTATTCATCTGGGCGACTTCGTTAAGGGAGACTCTACCTAGGGATGAAGGGACGGCCGCTAAATCAAAGTAGATACCTTTCGGGGTATTCTACGTGTAGCGTCAAAATGCTGAGGCGGGCCTCTCGAGGTCCGTCTTGGGGCACATCCGGACCGAAGTAGTTTCTCATCCAGACGATAAAAGTTGCTGGGATGTCTCACAGAAGGGTGTCCCTTTCATCAAAAGAGATCCTTATGTATAAAGTTAGTAAGTCGTGTTGTGGTATACTTCCGAACTGAAGACTTTGCATAGGGTGAGATGCTAAACACCATAGCGTGCAAACCTTTTTGGTTTGTACGCTTTTTTCTCTTTCAAGGGATTTTTCGAATGGTATCCCTTGAAAGGCTTGTGGAAGGATTGTCGAACGCTTTATCCTTCACAAGCCATAGCGTACAAGCCTTTTGGTTTGTACGCTTTTGTCTCTTTCAGGGGAGTTTTGAACCGTATCCCTTAGAGAGTTCGTGAAGGGTGTGACGAATGCTTTACCCTTCACGAACATTCGAACGCTAGGCCACCTACCGCAAAAACCTCCCCGGGGATCCGGGGAGTAATAGGAAGATGTGCTTCGGCATATCGATAGTTGGACCAGGATGACTTTACTCTGGTACGCAGGAACTGGGAAACCGAGCCCCACGTTGGCGTACCTCTGAGTTGAAAGTGAAACGCCAGCGTGTCCCCAGTATTGGGTTGGACTCTGCGGGGCACGTGGTTGCAAGCAGGCTTGACGGGTGAAGCGAAGAGTAACCCGGATGCCGCTTATGTTCGAAAGCGGACGACGGCGGTGAGCTAAACACTGCTGCATTCACACCGAGAATTACGACTCTAGGCTAGTCGTCGCAAGGCGGTGGGCCCCAGTAACGAGTTTCGGTACACTGTTTTAAGTGGCCTCCGATCGCGGTTAACCGATCCCAAAGGCGACTCCTGACGACTTTCGTAACTCAAAAAGTTACCGAACTGTCGAATCGAATTCGGAGCGCTTGGGACCATTTTAGAACAAAGCTACTTGGATCCTGAGGGGTTGTCAAAGTCGGATGACGGAGGAACCAGGGCGATCAAATACTGTCAGCTAGACGGTGCAATGTTCCCCTATGGAAAGACTCTAAAACAGTCATAGAATACATGATAGTGTCGCCATTTCTGAGATGACGTGCCGCACTTTGTTATAATGAGCCAGCGCCCTGCTCACCGCCCTTGCCAAAGTCTTTATGTACTTGTGGACATTGTTTCTTGGCAGAGCAAAGCCCACAAGGGATCTTATTCTATCACCGAGGAGATTAAGGGCTTTATCAGCCTCCTCCTCATATCTCTATTTGTTACTGTCACTTGTAGCATTTGATACTACAGAGGCCGAGTGACCAACCTCCGCAGCACTCACCAATTCAACGATGTGAGTTTGGTCCCCTCCAAAATCCGTAGGATTATTGGTCATTATTGGTTTAATTTCGGGGTGCCTATCCCTATCTGTTTTTGGTTCGCCCCGAATACTTGATTTTTTCGGTACCATCTATATCTGGAAAACATTTCTTGATCCACCACCTGGGGAGGCGCCACGATGCTGGACCAGCAAACTCGGCACGGATGTGTGTGTGCCTGTGTGTGCGTGTGCGTATGTGAGGAAAGCAGCATTTTCGCCTCTGCATTAGGTGTAGTGCATTCATTTCGTCTTTCGTAAGTGTGTTTCCCATTTCTCCCACCTTTTCATCATTTTCCCCTCGCTCAGCAAACCGCCGCAGCTCGTACGTAACCGTGCATTCGCATTATAAATGTACCGCGAATATGCGCGGCTGCCGCCCAAAACCTACCTAATATTATAATAAATTATTACTATTTTTATCAACCGTTTATTTCGCTTTTGTCGCCGCTCCCTAATCCCCAGCGTGATCGTTAGAGAATGTATATAGAAAACAATTTAGCATGGATAGCCATATTTCGATTGAGCTTGTTAGGAACTAGCAGATGACGGTTCCCTCTAGAAGGTGTGTGCACATTTCGACTCGATGAGCACACGCACCTCCTATACTCGGCAAACAGAGTACGATTTCAAGTTGCAATTCTATTAGGTTATGTTATTACCATGTACTATATATTACTAGTTATTCAACTGCACCATAGTAAATAACAATTTTGTAGTCTACATATATATTTGCAATTGCATTGATTATAAAGTATTAAAATAGTATAAATAAACTTAATGAAACAATAAAAATTGTATAAATATAAAATCACATGTGCCCCTCCATCAACAGCCTGAATAGAAGCAGGTTAACTTGTCAGTTACCGCGCGATTTCTCCGAGTGGAAACTAAACGTTAGGAATCTGTACATCTATCACCCGGGCAAATAACTGTAAGAGGTGATGGATGGCGAGCAAGCATGGAAGCTGGTCGTGCTTAGGGAAATCGTCACTCTATTTTGAGAGAGTTCAACGGTGTCCCGACATCTTGACACCTCGGAAGAAATAAGACATTCGCACGCGTGGCTCAGCATTATTAGAGGCCACGGCTTTACGCAGAAGTTGTGGACTACGTTAAACGATGTAGTAGGGCTAATGGGTCACCGTCAATGCAACAGACCATGGTAGGTGGTAGCAGGAAATATCATCGGTCCGCTTCCAGGCTCTAGCCAAAGATGCGAATTTATCCTAATAAAAAATATAAAATAGAAAGCTAACGAGAAAATTACGAACAAGTACTTAATCGGTTTTGCACTGCAGAAGAATTCCACTCGGACAACGGAAATGAGTTTAAAATAAACTATTGGATGAGTACCTTGTAGCAAGGGGAATACCATTCGATGACATGCCCTTACCACATACAGACCAATCTCCTCGAGAAGACCAATCGGACATTACGACGATCGTAGCGGCGTACATCCAGGATTAGCATAGCTACTGGGACGACAAGCTAATCAAAGTTAGTATTTGCACTGAACACTGCAGTAGAAAGTTTTACTGGATGGAGCACGGCCATTTATCCATCGGAACCATCGAGTACAGCTCACCATTTAAGTTCTAAAGACTGCAGTTCTGAAACGACAGAATCAAACTTTCGGCACTACTTTTCGTCCATTCAATAATAAATTATTATAAAATAAATTATGAATTCGTCGCGTACATATATACACGCGCGCCGTATACGCTATACCACTGCAAAGGGATTGTTGACCCGAAGAAGTGCCCTTGCTATACGCGCAGGTAAGCAATGCAAAAGAGAAAAGCGAGAGTACCTCTCTAAAAGCCAAACAAAGTGTGTGGTATTGTTAATGGAATTGCACAAGAAACAATGTGATTCTCGGCCGTATCGTGGGACTTTACTATCTAAGTAAGTAAAACGGAATCAATTGGCCCTCATTGGGGCGTTACATTCTCCACAACCCATCTCGTATCATATGTTAATATTTAAAAGTTTTTTTCCATTTTAACCAAAGTGGCGTTTTAAAGATAAAATACGAACAAATTACCTCTTTTCATTCTAAAAAGTTCGAAAAGTTTCCTTGCCTATAATATAAAACTTCTAACTTATCCATTCTTACCTCCTTCTTTCACTCATAAAGAATCGATAGTTTCTCGGTATACGACCGAATTTTGTTTAAAAATAGTTTGCAAGTAACGTACTATCACAGAAATAGAGTAGATACAATAAATAAGTATTGTAGTAACTATAAAACTATTTTGTGCATAACTTTGGACAAAATGATTCTAGTGTAAAATTGATCCTAGACAAAAGCAATGTGTCAGGAAAATGGTTCAGTGTCATTAAACACTACAACAAGTGTAATTAAATAAAACAGCCATCAAAGGAGAAAAATAGGAATTATTTGGTCTAAGCTCTTTAATATTCAATAAAGATAAAGATTCCTCTACAACAATATTGATAGATGCACGCGAGAGAAATAAACGTACTGTAAAATATCGACTACATACAAATTTAATGTAAAATATAAAAATTAAATTATACCTTCTTCTAGTACAGCTAGTAGATCATCTAACTCATCGCATGTTACAGTAGTCAAATTTTCCACAAAAAATTGGTAATCTTTTTTCTTTGATCGGATAGCGAGAACATTTTTAGAGTGCTTATTTTCAAGAAGATCAATGACCTGAAATATTATTTCAACTGTATGAATAATGTAATATACAAATAATGAAATAAAGATTTTCTTATTTATTTATTTAAAATTGAATCAACGGATAGGTTATTAGCGACACACACACATACACAGATATATATATGAGTGGTTCTCTGTGACATCGAAGATGAAAAAAATAAATATTGCTATAACTGTGGAAATATGTTTTAGAGGTATCCAGTAGTTCTCCTGAATTTTTCTGGGCCATTATTTTAAGTTACAGAGAGTCAAAGTTGACATTTTAGCACTTTTTTGCATTATATGCTTATTTTCATGAATTTTTAGCTCCCAGGGGATGCATTTTTCACTAAAAATATAAGTATGACTTTTTTTGTAAAATTTTCCGAACTTTTCATTAAAAATACTTTTAAAGACATAAATGCATGGTGTCACACTCGTGTAAGCCATTTAAACCTTAAATAGTAAAAATCAGCAATTCTGCTCCGGACTCTGGTAAACTAATACTGTCTAAAAGATGTCTTTTTATAGTCTGAAACTGCCTAAAAATTTCCAGAGTGGGTCTAAATCATTAAGATCACTTATGGTCAAAATATCCGGGAAAAGTGCCCGAAATATTAATAGAAATGTATATTTGTTGCCTTATAACGATGAATCTATTAGCATGATCATTGCAAAAAAATTTGTGCACTTACCTTGGAGTGGTAGAAAAGTATCTTCACTTGTTTCAGTATCCATCTAATCCCCTGTAAGCTGCTAAAAATACAAATATTATTATACAAATGTAAAAAATTAATTTTTAAACATTTATAATGCTGAATTTTTAGATTTACATCCCTTACAAGAATTATAATACTAATCTGAAGGATTACTATAAATATATAAACATCATTATTACAATAAC
Organism: Theocolax elegans; assembly: GCA_026168455.1. NCBI lineage: Eukaryota > Metazoa > Arthropoda > Insecta > Hymenoptera > Cerocephalidae > Theocolax > Theocolax elegans. The sequence goes on from CM047425.1 coordinate 57,449,726, forward strand.
TGAATATACGTATTTAATACAAAAGATATATAAATAAATCGGATATATAATTATAATGAATAATATGATAACGTGACAGTGACAAGTTTGTGAAATCTAAACAATGTATTGCTGAATAATAATAATAATAATGTTGACACTTTTATAGAAATCCTTCAGATTAGTATTATAATTCTTGTAAGGGATGTAAAACTAAAAATCCAGCATTATAAATAATTAAAAAATAATTTTTTATAATTTTATAATAATATTTGTATTTTTAGCAGCTTACAGGGGATTAGATGGATACTGAAACAAGTGGAGATACTTTTCTACCATTCCAAGGTAAGTGCATAAATTTTTTTGTGATGATCATGCTACTAGATTCATCGTTATAAGGCAACAAATATACATTTCTATTAATATTTCGGGCACTTTTCCCGGATATTTTGACCATAAGTGATCTTAATGATTTAGACCCACTCTGGAAATTTTTAAGCAGTTTCTGACTATAAAAAGACATCTTTTAGACAGTATTAGGTTACCAGAGTCCGGAGCAGAATTGCTGATTTTCACTATTTAAGGTTTAAATGGCTTACACGAGTGTGACAGCATGCATTTATGTCTTTAAAAGTATTTTTAATGAAAAGTTTATTTTGTAAATAAGGTAAAATGTAACTGTTGATTGTGTGACACATGAACAAAGGAGTCAGCAGATATTATGGAAGTCTTATTCCCCCCATCCCCCGCCCCCTGATCATCGTATAGAGAGTATCAAGGTACCGAGAGGAGGCCAAGGTAGCCTCGGTATCGCCGACAATAGGAAATGTTGTACTTGCAGCATTTACAACAGCACAAGCGCGTCTCAAACTGTTCGAATATTTACATACTTTAGGACCTCGAGTTCTATATTACGATATAGATTCAGTGTTTTATGTTAGCAAATGTGGTGAAGTAGAATTACCAATTGGTACGTCACTTAGTACATATATGGTAGCACTTTTGACCGATGAACTAGCTGCTATGGGTCCCGGTACCTGCATTACTACATTTTTGTCAGGTTGACCTAAATTTTACGCTTACAAGTGCAGAAAACCAAATGGTGAAGAGGAGTGTATATGTAAGATAAAAGGTTTTCGACTTCATTATGCCAATAGTCAGCTAATTAATTTTTCGACGATTCGAAGATGATATCTTCACCAGAGACGGAAATAGCGGTGAACAATTCGACTATACGGAGAACCATATTTCACGACGTCCTTACACAACATGAGACGAAAACATGCAAAACTGTGTACAGTAAACGGAGATTTACATCGCTTAACGAAAGCTACCCATACGGATATAAGATTGATTAGTCGATGAAAGTCGAGCTATTCTATAAGACTACGTAGCAGGAAATGCAGCGGTTATTCGATACCTCTTACACACCCCACCTAGCTGATAGGTGTCACAAGTTCTACCGTTTCCATTTCCAAAGAGATTACGTTGCTTGGAGGAGGTAAAATTTACTTGAACGTTACAATATATAATAGAACGGTCTTAACCGATGAGGTGTAGTAGCATAAGCACTTCAACCAGTTGTATAGTTTCACGATTTGTGTCGTTCTCTATAAAAGAAGTACGTATACCTCTCAATATCGTCATTATCGTTATTCATTCTTTGAAAATTTAAAATATAAAGTTTATGTAATATTTTAAGATGGATTTGGAAACTCTCAATAAAATTGCTAGTGGTGGCTATCTACCTACCAAAAAGATCTCGGAGTTGGAGATGAATCATCACCACATGGTGACGGCGTTTAAAACTGTCAAGACACTTATGGATCAAAAATTGTGGCAACTCTAGACGACGAGTTTCAGATATTTCTTCCTTCACGTGTATCCGCAACGCTCATAAACGATTCAAAATTTTTTGAAAATATAGCGGAAAAAGCTAATAAATTACATTTGTTCTTAAATTATAAAGGCAATAATGCCATTGAATTTACAACCTGAAGACTCTGTAAAAAGAAATACGGAAATTAAAACAAAAGACCAAAAATTGTGTATTTATTTTTAGTAATAAGTTTATCCTTCTAATCCCTAGGTGGCGTTAAACCATATTTAAGCCGATTGGTTGATAGCAGGATAGTGTTAGTATTGCCGCAACCATTGCCAATAATCATTAGGTCCTCTAGCTGCACAAAAAAGCAACAGTTCCAGTTATGGACACACGCTGGAAACATCCATTCATGTCCATGTTGTGTGGTCCCACGGGTTGTGGTAAAACCGTCTTTGTCAAAAAGTTTCTTAAAGATCTGGATTATATGTGTGATACAGCTATCGATCGCATCATTTTCTACTACGCATAGTGGCAATCGGGTTACAAGGATTTCCAAGGGAAGAAAGTGGAATTTTGCGAGGGTCTTCCGCAAACTAGCGACTGGTCCGGTGATCCTAAGCCTAAACTTATTATAATTGACGATTTAATGCGTGAATCGTCATCTAGTGCAAGCATAGTAGACATTTTTTCGAAGGTGTCGCATCATCACTCACTTTCAGTGGTATTCATCACACAGAACGTGTTCCATCAAGGTAGAGGACAACGCGATATATCTCTCAACGCATAATACATTGTAATATTATGTATTATATATTATTTAGAAATTTGCGCGATCGATCGCAAATACAAAATCTTTCGCGTGAACTGTGTCCAGAGGATCCACGATTTCTACAAGAGGCTTACTGGAACGCTACCTCTAGACCATACGGATATCTTTTGCTTGATTTAAAGCAAAATACACCGGACAATTGTAGATTTTGCACATGCATTTTCCCGGATAATAAATTCCACTACGTCTACGTGTCACGTAATAAAAAGATAAAAGGTGGAAACACATCAAATTTGGTACCAGTTGTCACACTGTGATGGAACGGTCTAACAAGAGACGGCTTTTTGCCCGCAAAGACGCAGTTTTTTTAAAGGCGCTTTTCCATTTAAATAGCAAGCAACGAAAAGCGCTGCTGCAAACGGCCGATTCGCGAATAGTGCGCCATATTTGCGAGTGTGCCTTGAACGTACTGATTGGTAACGTACCATTAGAGAGGTTTCACAAGTCACGTTTACGCAAGCACGCAAAAACTCTGCGGAAAATAGCCGAACCTTGAGTGAGCCTGACGAAGAAAAAAAGATCATAATTCAACACGGTGGTTTTTTACCAGCTTTATTAGCTCCTATAGTCGGTACTTTGTTGGCCAATATAATTAGTAAGTAAACATGGAGCACGCACGAAAAATGGTGATTGTACCGAACGAAAGTGTTGAACAACTGCAGAGTGCACTCACGAATGTCAATAATTCAATATTAAAGACGGTTCAAACGCCCGGTACCCCAATGACCAGGCTAGATGCTGAAATGAACAATATACTAAACTCATGTGGTGGAGAAACTGAGCGAGAAAAGTGGGCACGCTACAGCTCTGTGTTGCAACGTTACCTCCATTTTAAGGATGCGCATAGCTACGATAAAGTCAGAGATAAAAAGGATATTCAGAAAAACCATTACGATGAAGTAGATAATAATAGCGTTGTAGACATGGGGGGCAACAATGAGTCACGACGAGACGAATAGGAAGATCGAGTTGATGCGTCTATATTCGAGAGTGTACCTAGAAAGTTCCGATAGAAGGCAGCACAGTTACTGCGTAAATTGCGAGTAAGCGGTAATGTAGGATGGGACTCAAATGGTGTATTGACGTTAGGTGGTATTCGCATACACGGGGCGAATATGATCGATCTGATCAATAATGCTATGAGAAATAAAAAATGTTCTCCGCCTCCAGGACACGTTCAATTTGCAGTGGCTCTTCGTGAATGCTTTGTACCGCGCGAATACATTGGCAATAACCGCGTTTGGAAAAGTGTGTTAGATATTGTTGCTGATGGATCCCATATGATACCACCATATCATTTTTCACCAGATGTCACTGGTAGTCGATTTCAAACACCTCGACACGATATTAGCAATATAAAGCAGGCAAACAGTTCTCAGAACGAGGTCGCCAGCAGTAGTACTGAGACTAGTGCCGCTGACGAAAGTGATTCGAGTATATCGTTACAATTATTTAAACGAAAAACATCAACCACCCAAGGTGAAACCGGAACCAAAAAGAAGAAAAAAATTGGTGCGAGTAATAGTGACATCACATCATGGCGACGACTGAGGGGAAAATTCAGCCCAATCCGGAAACCTAAATAACCGTACATGAGAAGCAAGACGAAGGAGAAAACGAACAAAATCGAGTGAAAAATAGCGCCCTTGATGGATTGATTGATGTACTACCTTTCGAATTGCACGTGCCTGGATACCGATTTTGTAGTCCGAGTACAAAACTAGCGGAACGCATCGAACGAGGTGAACATGGTATTAATCCATTGGATAACGCATGTCTTAAACATGATTTAGTTTATGGCGATAAAAATGGAGATAGACGTAAAGCTGATCGTATTTTAGCTGAATATGCATTTTCCCGAATGCTCTCTGACGAAACACCCGCGGACGAACGAACATTAGCCATGATGACAGCTTGTTGCATGGTTAGTAAAATAACTTTTGAAAAATTCTTGTCCCGTGTCAAGAATGTATTGAAGAGAAAGACGAAGAAGAAGAAGAAAGAAATTTATAAATCATCAAAGATTGGTAAAACTAGTGATTTGGTGAAAAGTGTCTTTAAAGAACGCAGTAAGAAAAATTTAAAAGAGTAATGTAATATGCAATGAATAAGAAAAATAGAAGATTTAGCGATATTTACTACTCACCTCCTAATCCAGCAGCTTATGCCAGCATTAATAAACTTTTCCATGCCGCCCGTACAAAAAATACAAGGTCAATCGCAAAAGTGTTACCGAATTGCTCGAGAGTCAGGATGCTTATTATTGGGATTTGATTTAATTTAAATATTATTTAATTTAAAAGTTATAAATAATTATGAAGACATCATCAGAAATTAATGCTTGATACAAAATAATGATTAATTGACTGTTAGAAAGAATAAAAATCTCTCATAACTATAATACCGTGTTGATTTTGAAAGTCACCTGTAATATTGACATGATATTATAAAATACGAGGTTTATTTTAGACTTACAGTAATATGTTTAAGCTTGTATACTTTTTACAATTCTATAAAATCAGTTTTTGTACAAAAGTCCCAAAATCTGCTTTGCCAATTTAAAAAACGTAAATACACAAAATGTTTGTCACGCAATCACAAACCTTTTTCCTATTGTACAAATGACAAGTTTATCGACGAATCGTAATGATAAATGTATAAAACCGAGTAAAATAGCGAAAATAGGCCAAAACTTGTTATGAAAAAATAAAATTAAAAATTTCTTTACACTATATTTCTATTAGTTTTAAAAGTTACCTATAATATGGATTTTATCTGTGATAACAATCAAAATACAAGACATTTTAGATCTTGCATTAATCCGACAAGTCTTGCGCATGAATGCAAAATAAAAATATTTTCAAACGTTAATAAACGTGTACGAAAGTCAAATATCCATTGCAATAACTACGGGATCATTTTCTACCCACAAAAACCGAGTTTCACCTAAATTTTGGTAAAAAAAAATTTAGGTAGACCGACGTTATAAGCATTAGAATATACCAAAAAACGTGTTTTTTTGCATTTTAGGTCAAATTTAAATAAGCATAACTTTAAGCCAAATTAATTTTTTGAAGTAAACCTGGAACAGAAAGAAAGCTTATACTAATAAAAATCTAACCGCGTTGGGTTTTTTTTAAAATATCAAAACTATTATTAATTTGTTAGCATTTAGAAAATGTGCAAAATTTTAAAAAACAAGGGTTTATATTTAGTTGTGTCAAAATTTTTGTTTACAAAATAATTGTATCCTATATAGCTAGATTAAAAGTCTATAGTAATACGAAGAGTTTAGTCTGAATTGGAAAAAAAATATTAATTTCTCAAACTTTGGTGCTACTTTGAAAAATGTTAAAAAATGATGAAAAATAGCCTATTTTTGAATGTTTAAAATCGAATATCTACGTCCTTAATTGATTTAGAAGGCTAAGATTTTGGCTCACTTACTTTTTTTTATGGTATTGTAAGATACTAAATTTCTAGCCCGATTGGTTGACCCCCCCCCCCGGACCGTTTTCCAAAAAAGTATTGGAATGACCCATTTATATATATATATATATGGGTGGTTCTCTGTGACATCGAAGATGAAAAAAATAAATATTGCTATAACTGTGGGAATATGTTTTAGAGGTATCCAGTAGTTCTCCTGAATTTTTTCAGATTTTTTCTGGGCCATTAATTTAAGTTACAGTGAGTCAAAGTTGACATTTTAGCACTTTTTTGCATTATATGCCCATTTTCATGAATTTTTAGCTCCCAGGGGATGCATTATTCACTAAAAACATAAGTATGACTTTTTTTGTAAAATTTTCCGAACTTTTCATGAAAAATACTTTTAAAGACATAAATGTATGCTGTCACACTCTTGTAAGCCATTTAAATCTTAAATCGTGGAAATCAGCAATTCTGCTCCGGACTCTGGTAACCAAGTACTGTCTAAAAGATGTCTTTTTATAGTCAGAAACTGCCTAAAAATTTCCAGAGTGGGTCTAAATCATTAAGATCACTTATAGTCAAAATATCCGGGAAAAGTACTCGAAATATTAATAGAAATGTATATCTGAAGGATTACTATAAAAGTATCAACATTATTATTATTATTATTCAGCAATACATTGTTTAGATTTCACAAACTTGTCACTGTCACGTTATCATATTATTCATTATAATTATATATCCGATTTATTTATATATTTTTTGTATTAAATACGTATATTCAGTTATTGTAATAATGATGTTTATATATTTATAGTAATCCTTCAGATTAGTATTATAATTCTTGTAAGGGATGTAAAACTAAAAATGCAGCATTATAAATGTTTAAAAAATAATTTTTTATAATTTTATAATAATATTTGTATTCTTAGCAGCTTACAGGGGATTAGATGGATACCGAAACAAGTGGAGATACTTTTCTACCATTCCAAGGTACGTGCATAAATTTTTTTGCAATGATCATGCTACTAGATTCATCGTTATAAGGCAACAAATATACATTTCTATTAATATTTCTGGCACTTTTCCTGGATATTTTGACTATAAGTGATCTTAATGATTTAGACCAACTCTGGAAATTTTTAGGCAGTTTCTGACTATAAAAAGACATCTTTTAGACAGTACTTGGTTACCAGAGTCCGGAGCAGAATTGCTGATTTCCACGATTTAAGATTTAAATGGCTTACAAGAGTGTGACAGCATACATTTATGTCTTTAAAAGTATTTTTCATGAAAAGTTCGGAAAATTTTACAAAAAAAGTCATACTTATGTTTTTAGTGAATAATGCATCCCCTGGGAGCTAAAAATTCATGAAAATGGGCATATAATGCAAAAAAGTGCTAAAATGTCAACTTTGACTCACTGTAACTTAAAATAATGGCCCAGAAAAAATCTGAAAAAATTCAGGAGAACTACTGGATACCTCTAAAACATATTCCCACAGTTATAGCAATATTTATTTTTTTCATCTTCGATGTCACAGAGAACCACCCATATATATATATATATCTATAATATATAAATATTTCGCCGCCGCCGCCGCTGCCGTGTCTAAGAATTCAGAATTCAACATATATATATATATATGTTTTATATATATATATATATATATATACAAGTGTGTGTGTGTTTGCGCGAGCGTGCGTGCGTGCGTTCGTGTGTGTGTGTGTGTGTGTGTGTGTGTGTGTGTGTTAGTGTGTGTGAGTGTGTTAGTGTGTTTTTTTTTTTTTTTTTTTTTTTTTCCGAAGAGGTGGAGAAATGCTTAATGCACCATGACTGGAGCCATGCGAGACTTCCCGTGTGTGGGACTCTCCTACCGAAGGATGTCGATAGGCATACCCACTAAAACTTCACCTCTTTTCTTACCTTTATTCCCCCGCGGGAGCCGCCGCAAGGCATTACTTCGCGGGGGAGACAACGGCTACACTAGCCCACTACCGCTGCCATCGCAACTATTCTCTCCTCTTCTCTTCTGATGAGACCCAGCCTGTCCACTACGGACGTACAGAGGCTCACTACCGCGTTCCATCCCTCCTGGGAGTCAAGCAGGCACGCCCCGATGCCCTCAGGTGTGAGGAGACCGCTCAAAGTGACTTGAAACTGGTTCCGTTCCTCCCTGAAACGAGGACACCATAGGAGGACGTGTTCCACGTCTTTGTCCACCCCTGGACAAGCCGGGCACTCTGCGCTGCCGTACACCCCTATACGAAATAGGTAGCTACGGAAGCATCCGTGCCGGTCAACACCTGGGTAAGCTGGAAACTGACGAAGCCGTGTTTCCTGCTCGCCCACTCCCGGATCCGCGGGATGATGCGGAAGGTCCAGCGGCCGTCCCTGGCTGAGTCCCATCTCCGCTGCCACTCCTCTACGGTCCGCAATGACCATCGGTTGTGGCAGCGGTTCTCTTCTAGGGCTCGCCCGCCCTCACGGTGTCTTTCAGCTCTCTCGGCTGCCAGGATGTCGAAGGGGGCGGTCCCCGCGACCACCGAGAGGGCAATGTCAGATACGGTTCCGTACGCCCGGGCCACCCATAGCGCAGCTATCCTGTAGGCTCTCTGGCACGGAGCACCAAAGCTCTTGTGCCTGTTCAGGGCATCAGCCCAGATAAAAGCTCCGTATAAAATTACGGAGCTCACCACCGAGGCAAGGAGAGACCTTCGCGGTTGCTGGGGTCCCCCGATGCCCGCCAGTGCACGGGCCACCTTTGCCGCCTTTGAGCCTGCGTTCGCGAGATGGTGTTTGAACGACAGCCGCGCGTCTAGTGTGACCCCTAAATACTTCAACGTTTTCACCGACCGTATCCGTTCTTTACCTACCGTGAAGGTGGCGGTCCTCTCCTTTTTTGTGCGAGAGATGAGTACCGCCTCCGTTTTTTCCGCCGCCAGACTAAGTCCGTGGTCTCTCAACCAAGTGGCGACCACTTCTATAGAGACGTCTCCGAGATATTCGATCTCTTCGACACTCTTTGCGATCACCACTAGCGCCACGTCGTCCGCGAAAGCCACCATCGAGACACCCTCCGGAAGTTGCTGCCTAAGCAGGCCGTCATAAACAGCGTTCCAGAGTAGGGGCTCAATGACTGAACCCTGCGGCACGCCTCCCGTGATATTGTGGGAGTGCACACCGTCGTCGGTGTCGTAGAGCAGAGTACGGTCAGTCAGGTAACTCGAGGTGACCTCCCTGAGATAGAGTGGCACTTGGAAGTGCTGCAGGGACAGCATGATGTCGTCCCATCTGGCAGAGTTGAAGGCATTCCGGATGTCCAAGGTTATGATGGCACACATCCGCCTTGCGCTCCGACCAGCATTGATGGCGTTTGTGGCTATAATAACAACTCTGCCTACAGCGTCCATGGTCGATCGACCCTTGCGGAAGCCGAACTGGTTGTCGGAGAGGTCTCCGGCCCGACCGATGGCCGCTGCGAGCCTGGCGCAGATCACCCGCTCCAGAAGCTTCCCAACTATATCCAGTAGACAGAGCGGGCGGTAAGATGATGGCTCCTCCGGGGATTATCTTATTCATAACCGTTTTATATGGTCTGCCCCAGGGGTCGTGGTCTACCTCCTCACATAGCTCCCACCAACACTTTCTCTTGGGAGCCTTGATGGCCACCTTGAGATCCCATCCGCTTTTGTTCGTATTCTGCGGAACGATCTTGGAACCGCGGTGTTCCCCTCGCTGTATGGTGCAGCCTTCTGGCACGCAGGCACTCACGTCTCTTTTCTGCGATGTCCTCACTCCACCAGATTATCGGTGGGCGGCCGCGAGGGTTGAACTTCACGGCCATAGAGGCATCGCAAGCCGCTGTTAAGGCATTCGTGAGGCCTCGTAGCTTTTTTCTTCGGCGTTTTCCTCCACTTACCATCGGTTGTGGCAGCGGTTCTCTTCTAGGGCTCGCCCGCCCTCACGGTGTCTTTCAGCTCTCTCGGCTGCCAGGATGTCGAAGGGGGCGGTCCCCGCGACCACCGAGAGGGCAATGTCAGATACGGTTCCGTACGCCCGGGCCACCCATAGCGCAGCTATCCTGTAGGCTCTCTGGCACGGAGCACCAAAGCTCTTGTGCCTGTTCAGGGCATCAGCCCAGATAAAAGCTCCGTATAAAATTACGGAGCTCACCACCGAGGCAAGGAGAGACCTTCGCGGTTGCTGGGGTCCCCCGATGCCCGCCAGTGCACGGGCCACCTTTGCCGCCTTTGAGCCTGCGTTCGCGAGATGGTGTTTGAACGACAGCCGCGCGTCTAGTGTGACCCCTAAATACTTCAACGTTTTCACCGACCGTATCCGTTCTTTACCTACCGTGAAGGTGGCGGTCCTCTCCTTTTTTGTGCGAGAGATGAGTACCGCCTCCGTTTTTTCCGCCGCCAGACTAAGTCCGTGGTCTCTCAACCAAGTGGCGACCACTTCTATAGAGACGTCTCCGAGATATTCGATCTCTTCGACACTCTTTGCGATCACCACTAGCGCCACGTCGTCCGCGAAAGCCACCATCGAGACACCCTCCGGAAGTTGCTGCCTAAGCAGGCCGTCATAAACAGCGTTCCAGAGTAGGGGCTCAATGACTGAACCCTGCGGCACGCCTCCCGTGATATTGTGGGAGTGCACACCGTCGTCGGTGTCGTAGAGCAGAGTACGGTCAGTCAGGTAACTCGAGGTGACCTCCCTGAGATAGAGTGGCACTTGGAAGTGCTGCAGGGACAGCATGATGTCGTCCCATCTGGCAGAGTTGAAGGCATTCCGGATGTCCAAGGTTATGATGGCACACATCCGCCTTGCGCTCCGACCAGCATTGATGGCGTTTGTGGCTATAATAACAACTCTGCCTACAGCGTCCATGGTCGATCGACCCTTGCGGAAGCCGAACTGGTTGTCGGAGAGGTCTCCGGCCCGACCGATGGCCGCTGCGAGCCTGGCGCAGATCACCCGCTCCAGAAGCTTCCCAACTATATCCAGTAGACAGAGCGGGCGGTAAGATGATGGCTCCTCCGGGGATTATCTTATTCATAACCGTTTTATATGGTCTGCCCCAGGGGTCGTGGTCTACCTCCTCACATAGCTCCCACCAACACTTTCTCTTGGGAGCCTTGATGGCCACCTTGAGATCCCTCCGCTTTTGTTCGTATTCTGCGGAACGATCTTGGAACCGCGGTGTTCCCCTCGCTGTATGGTGCAGCCTTCTGGCACGCAGGCACTCACGTCTCTTTTCTGCGATGTCCTCACTCCACCAGATTATCGGTGGGCGGCCGCGAGGGTTGAACTTCACGGCCATAGAGGCATCGCAAGCCGCTGTTAAGGCATTCGTGAGGCCTCGTGCTTTTTCTTCGGCGGTTCCCTCCACTTTTGCCCCCTAAAGGGAGCAGAGGAACGCCTCACGATCAAACGTGGCTGGTGCCCATCTCTCTCTTGCTCCTCTTCCTGCTCTCTTTGTCCTCCCGCTGGTTAGCTGGAGCTGGTACGCGAGTGCTTGGTGGTCACTACCCGTGTAACGATCGCTAACTTTCCAGCCGAGTCCCCCTCCCCCCATCAATCTAGGATCGACGAAGGTGAGGTCGACTATGGACGACTTGCCGGCTTTGGTGAAAGTCGGGGTTGTCCCTGTGTTAGCGATCTCCAGCCCCAGTAGAGCGAACGCCTCGAGGAGTGCGCGACCACGCGCGTTGGTCTTGGCGCTGCCCCAGTCCGTCGCCCAAGCATTGAAGTCCCCACCGATTGCGACCGGCAGCCGTAAGGACCGAGCACTGTTGACGACTGCATCCAGAGATCTCGCAAAATCCTCGGTGGAATCGCTGGGCGGGAAGTAGCAGCTGTACATGCGTACCCCCGCCACCTCCACCCAGATGAAGCTGGGAATGGGGGCGACCATCTTTCTGGAGATGTGTATATTTCCACATACCCAGATGGCCGCCTTGCCCGTGGCATCCCTTACCCAGTTCGACTTCTCGAGATTCCGGAACTCCTCGCTGATGATCGCTACGTCCGCTCTCTCCTCTCTGACCAGCTGGGACAGCAGGTCCTGGGCCACAGCGCAGTGGTTGAGGTTTATTTGGAGCACATTAATCATTTTTGATGTGTGTTCCTTCCTCATGCGAGGTCTTTGCTTTGGCCTCGCAGTCCACTGCTTTGTGGCCCTCTTGGCCGCACCGATAACATTGCGCTGATCGGTCGACTGCGCTCTTGCACTCCCTCGCGATGTGTCCCGATTCGTGGCATCGGTAGCAGCGCGAGGATACCTCCCGCAGTCGAACTCTGCAATTGACCCATCCGATCCGGAGCTTCCCGTCTTGCAGCAGTTTTTTGGCAGCTACTGCCGGAAGCTGGGTGGTCGCAGCTAGGGTGCCACTGTAGGACCCCCTGGTTTTAATATTATCCGGGGATACCACGTTTGGCCCGATCTTTGCTGTAATCGCTGCGGCCACCTCCGTTGTTGTCGTGGACTCGTCCATGTCCCTGATGGTGATAGACACTTTGTGAGTCAGCAGCTGGACCTCTGCTTGCCGGCAAGATTCGGCTCGGCTCGGTTCGTCGTGGCTACATGAGCGAGATCGATTTCGTGTGCGGACCTGAATACGTAGGTGGAGGGAGATTCGTGCGTGCTAGAAATATATATAGCCGCCTTTTTTAAGCAAGAAGAGCAATTCTTGTTTGTAATATGTAAATTTTCCTGAAGAGGGTCATACATAAATAGATGGCTGAAACGTTGAAATTCAAAATTATTGGACGGATATACCAGTACTTTCAATTATTTAAAAAAGGTTAAAGATTGAAAAATTGAAAAAAATTCCAAAAATAATTAATGAATTAATTGTTTAATTCAATGAGTAGGTGAGTGACAAAATAATAAAACAAATGTGGGTAATAGTTCTTTAAAATCTTTAATTCACATTTTGAAAAAATTTATATATAAAAATTATTTATATTTATAAATGTGAAATAATTTATTCTAATTAATTGTTAAATAACTTAATATGTAATAAACCCAGCCCTGATGAGGTTCATTTGTGGTGAAATCTAGTAGCCACGGGTGAACCTCAGCAAGCCGGTCCCAAGCCCGGAAGTCACTGGAAACAGTGTAATTGGGGAGGGATAGAGGAGTAACATCTCTCTAAAAAACCGTGGCCTTTCTGGCCCGGAAGGGATTCCCACGTAAGGGCTCCTATCCAGGACACGGAATGACACACAACACATCATTTACACTCATGTATTACTGGTAGGGTCTCAGAGGTATGAATGGGAGGCCTATAAACGGCTCTTTCCAAGCGCTTGTAAGAGGCAGCTCTATAAATGGGCTCGCTGGTGAAAGAGGAGATCCCTATAAACGGGTATGCTCCGCGCGGGTTATATATGGACACGCTGGGACGTTATCAGTGAGCATTACACCTATACCTATACACATTCACATGACACAAACAGACACTCACACACACACAAACACCTTCTCACACTGGGGCTCTCGGGGGGTGTTCTTTCCTCGTAGTAAGACTGCTCAAGCGGACGGTTGGGGTACCCATGGAGGCACCCTAGGATAAACTAGGTTGAGACACTCCTAGGCCGTTGAATAGTACAGGGGCCCGGGCTGGCCTAACTAGCAAAGCCTGGCTGCCCTATCAGTCAGTGTATAATCGCGCCAGGGGTAGTAGTGCCGGATAGTGACCGGATGGGACCCTACTGCTTCGGGTGGGGGGCTTTCCTATAGTAGAACCGAAGTGGGTCGCTGCCTGTTTTGCGAGGGCTGTTCGGATTACGAGGGTGGACACTCGTAGGGAGCCACAGACATAAACACTTAACACAAATCAAAAACCCCCCTTAAAAAAAAACCCATGATATGTCCTTCCCTGTAAAAGCAACGGGCTATTCGGATGCTAGCCCAAAATTGTCAACAAACCCTGGTGAGATCCTAACTCTCAACACAACCAATTTGCCGGTGGTAACTTCGGCGCCCAGTGGGATGTCTGCTTACCAACCCACTGAATTTAAAAATCCTGATGGGCCATTGACGGTGCTCAATCCCGAACCGGAAGCTGGAATGCCAATGGATACCAATGAAGGAAGAAGCTGGACGAGTGGACGCTATGCGGAGAAAAACCGCAGGCGAAAGCTCAGAAAGCAAGAAATGCGGGCTCAAAGCGCGGAGAGACCTCCCTCAACGCCTCTTATGGGGAAAAGAGGGAAGGACACGCCGCCAGAGGACCCGCGGACACAAAAACGGCATAAAAACAAGCCGGCACAGGTAAGTAACACTCAGAGTGCTGAAAAGCCGAAATGTAGTGTGGGACTTACAACAGCACAGAGAACGAACCCTCTGTCGAGGGTCGTGACATCAGCAGAATATCCTGAGGTGCTTCTTACTACAGGACAGTTTGAAAACTTCAGGAATGCTCTGGAGGAGGAGACAGATGTCCTTCCTCCTGAGCAGCTGCCAAAGTTTGTTGCGTCCTTCTGCAGGGGGGGAGTGTTTGTGATAATAGCAGAGGATCAACGGTCCGCGGATTGGCTGAGTGGGATCGTGCCCGGACTAAAATCTTGGCGGGGTCCTGCTCTGACAGTCAGCGGAACGGAGGTGCTGCAGAGGCTGGTGAAGGCCAGCGCGTGGATACCGGGAGCACCGAAACCCACGGAGCTGGTTCTTCAGAGGCTGATGCGGTACAATCCGACGCTAAATACCGCAACATGGCGGGTCGTAAAATGCGACAAGGGGGCTACCGACGGTGCTGCAGCGAAGGACAACTTTCTTCTGGTGCAGATGCCGGAGTCCCAAGCTAGAGCCCTTCAGGCTCTAGATTGCAGACCCTTCTACTCACTGGAGCGTGTCACTTTCAAAGTACACGCGCCGGCGGTAGCGGAGTCTGATAAAGAGGCAGCAGTGCCGGGAAGATCGAAATAATGACCTTCAAGGCGCTGCAAATCTCACAAATTAACTTGCATCACTGCAAAGACTCTTCTGCACTATTGCGTAAGGGTTTGGCAGAGATGCACACAGGCCTGTCACTGGTCCAAGAACCATGGACGGTGAGAGGAATAATCAAGGGTTTAAGGGGAAAGGGGCTTGTTTGTTACAGGGACATGCAAGCTGGGACGCCCAGAACGTGTATCATCACTAAGGGAGTAAATGTAACCCCGCTGATGGATTTCTGTACAAGAGACCTGACAGCGGTGAGGACGGAATCGGAAGGCATTGGAAACATAGTCATTGCCTCAGCGTACTTTCCATATGATGGAGAGGTAAATCCACCCACGGAAGTTAAAAGGTTAATTACCTTCTGTGAGAGTAAAAACTTACCGCTCCTAATAGGCTGTGACGCTAACTCACATCACATACTGTGGGGGAGCACAGACATCAATAGGAGAGGAGAGGAACTGGTAGAATATCTAGCCACAACCAAACTAGATATTCTAAACACTGGTACAACGCCAACATTCTGTAATAAACTTAGAGCAGAGGTATTGGACATCACGTTATGTACTGGAGAAATTACAAATAGGATCAAGAGGTGGAGGGTATCTGATGAACCGACACTATCTGATCATGCCAAAATTGTTTTCGAGTTAGTGGGACCTGGTACAAATCCTAGAACATGGACCAGGAAACCGAAGAAGACAAATTGGATAACCTACAAGGAAGAAATAAGCAGCTCACTAGCAAATTTTCCAGAACATATAAGAAACTGGAAGGAGCTTGAAGAAGCTGCTGATAAACTAAATAAAGGAATTATCTCAGCTTTTGAGAACAACTGTAGACCCACATTGGTGGGTAAGCGAGATAAAACCTACTGGTGGAACGAGAACCTAGAGTGTCTCAAGAAACAAGTAAGGAGAACCTATAAGCTGGCCCAAAAAAAAGGTACAGCAGACGAGTGGAATCATTACGCAAGTAAAAGAGACAGCTATCGAGCAGCAATTAGGAAGGCACAAGCAGAATCATGGGCCAACTTTTGCAGCGACATAGAAAAAAACTCACAGGCAGCCCGGTTGGACAAGATCTTGTCAAAAAATCCGGAAGCTATATTGGGAGCACTTAAACTGCCAAATGGGAAATACACCATGACGGACGAAGAAACGTTGTACCGCCTGATCGAATCCTTCTACCCGGATTTCTCGAAAGAAGGGGAAGGGGCGATGGAAGTTCATGAGTCAAACGACTACGGAACGGGAAACCAGCATGCGGTGATCCAAACCGGATCATGCAGTGTGCTGGGGACCGAAATTGCCTCAGATGACAAAGTCAGGTGGGGAAATTAGGCGATCGCCTAATCAGTGTGTAATGATCCGTCGATCAAGACGGATTATTGTTTTGACCGTGATCGCGTACTACTCGTGAGTGCCGAGAGTGCGCCCCACCCCCTCCTGCATTAAGCTCTGTGAACGGTTGTTCCGGAGCAGAGCTAGGTGCGGAGACCCGGGTGGACTGAACGCGTGTCCGTATAGTTTGGTATGTGCTTGTGAGTGTGTGTAATCAAGGACGGGGTCGTGCGCGTGTGATACCGCGGATCGCGACTCGCTCGCCGCGGCAAGGGCCGCCTTCACCACCTCAACCACCGATCGTCCCCTTGTCAAGGAGGTCGACCAGTCGCCGAGGATTGGCTGGGCCATCCCCGAGGAGCGTCACCGGTAAGTAACATTTATTATCGTGACCCTCCCCCTCCCTTGTGTGTGTGTGTATCACGGGAGTGTGTTCGAGTACAACGGTACTCGAACAGCGGTTCCTGGGAGCGAAACCTGTCGCAGGTGAGGATCTCGATCCGACAGGTTTCCCGGGACTTCCGCCCGCGCGAAGCAATATTTGTCGCGGCACACGGCCTGGATGGCTATCTTGTTAAATATGTAAAATAAACATTTCTTTCATTTTATTTTTAATTAAGCGTGTTTATTTTATTCTCCCCGCTCCCACCGACATTCATTTAATTTTCATATCGTGTCGAGGCAAGGAGGATCGCCCGAATCCTCCACACCGTTCGTCCCAGCGAACTCGCGTTCCTGGCGACAGCCGCAGTTCGGTAGATAAATAAATTAATTGTGTACGCGGTATTGGGCAACGCGGCCCAACGGTTAATTTAATTATTAAAAATAACTAATTCGATCGGGTACGCGAATACCACGTCACAACTTGCAGTATTTAAAGCGCCCAAAAAAATTCTCGACGTTGCCGTGAGGTAACACGAAACAATCAAAGTTGCCTCGCTCTTATTGCGCTTAGAGCCACGGGTGGCGAGAGCGGTGGCCATGTCGTCACGCTTCCCCTCTACTCCTTATTTGGATGAATTTTATGCCATTTTCTTGAATTATCTCAAAATTTTACACTTACAAAAATCGAATAAAAAATCGTTTCCGATGGTAAAGTTTACGTTCTTTCATTTGGCACTAGTCGTTTTGCTGTAGACCCAACGGTTATTGAGATATAACTTAAAATAACTTTTAAACGCTTATTTCGCATAGAACCCCTGGACCTAAGAAGCTGCAAATTTCCGAATCGTTTTCTCCGACCTCGATTTACCAAATATCAAAAATTCAGCCATTTCTGTGACAAGTCGATTTCAGACCTATTTTCACTGGACTATATAGCCACATCTGAACTGTTTTTCGCGATTAATTTGTAATGTTTCGTCTCGCCTCGGATATCGTTTGCTCGGACATAATTTGTATATACATACAGGGTAGAAGTAAATAACCAAATAAAATGTGTGACAGCTAAGAATAGCAGTAGCTCCCTCTTGCTGCTACGCCTAAACTTTTGCCTGCCAATCGGTGGGACCTCTGTACGCGCTCTCTCACGGGCTGGAAAGCATTGTTTCTCTTTCTATCTCATGCATTTCCTATACTATCTCTATATCATTTTGTTTGAAGTTGACTATATATATTAAAAGGGCGAAGACGAAAATTGAGGAAAGGAAATCAGCAAGCAATATCTTTGGCATTGATTTTCTTGATTGTGCGTAAATGAATTCGTGTAAAACTTGTTGTACAGTAAAGATTAATAAATAAGGAACGTTATGCGTGGCCAATAGCACAAATACTTAATGTAATAATGCAGCGGTGAGAAAAGTAAAAATCTGAAGGGCTAGTTAGCTGTATATAATGGCTCTCGCTCTCATACTTGCGTCAGGCTCTATCGAGCCTTTTGATTAACAGCATCTCTGATGCATCGCTCTATAATTGAAAACAATGATTAATAAGTATAAAAATAATAACAAACGTTTAACAATTTTTGCACAGAGATTGAGGTTATATATAACATACCTTTCCCTCATTGTTGTCTCCATAATCAACACGAAAAATTCAAATTTAAGTAAATAATTTAAGAAATTACAAAATAAGTTAACACATAATCACACATATTAAGCAAAAGGCAGTCGAATGTTAAAATTAAAATAAAGCAAACAATGTATATCTCAGACGGTTAATACTGAAAAATTGGAAATCTCACGTCTCCCGTTTCCAGAGACACCTATGTGATCAATCCTAATTAGATCGACAACACAGCCATCCCCACTACAGGCGCGAAACTTCAAATTCAACACAAAAAAAAATTAATATAAGACTAAATTAAAATTCATCATTTCAAAAAAAAATTTTTTTCCACGTTGAAACAAATAATATTTGGTAATAATAATTTTTAATAATTAAATTTAAACAGTTAAGTATTTTATTAAAATTTTCGAATATAGTAGATTAACCAAAAAAAATTTTATAATAGTCAAGAATCTTTTAATTATGAACCTAAATGAGAAGAAATTAAAAAACTAAAAAATATATATTTGAAGATCAACACGCAAGTCAATCACTCGCCTTATCCAAACTTCTGATCGATATACATTGATTTGAGGCTAAGCCATAAGGAAGAGATACACATTATAATTTAGATTTTAATTTAATACTATTGATAATGTCACTGTAATGTTGTTTAAGATGTCTTATATCGTCATTGCAATTGATCGCATTATGTTGCAGATTTATGTGGATCATTTCTGATAATACTCGTTTCTTCCAAGTCTTCTCAGTATCGAGTATTTTGACGTTGTCAAAATCCAGCGAATGATCATATGCGAACATATGTTCATTGATTACATAGTGCGACTCTGTTTTATTTATATTAGCTTTGTGTTCTTTAATACGACATTAATAAGACGTAACTAGCGTTACAATCTTTACAATCTATTTTATACACTACATTAGTCTCAGTTAATTTGTCTATTTTATCTTTGCCCCTCACAATAACACCATCAATTTTATTATAAATTTTGGATATAACTTTGATAGCTTTGTCTTTCATAGCACCAGATATTGTTTCATAAAATTTAGGAATAAAAGGGATATTTAAAGTTGCTTTATAATTAGTTATCGATCTATTATTAACCTGAATATTATTATGACAAGAGCTATATTTTATTTTCTCTAATCTTTTTCTTACATTATGATTTATAAACTTTTGTGGGTAACAATTATTTTTAAAAATTCTTTAACTAGTTTAATATCGGTTCCATGAAATTTTTCATGTGCTAACAAAATTGCCTTGTCCACTAATGTATATACCATAGCCCGCTTCTGCTGTATTGTATGACTAGATTCAAAATGTAAAAATCGTCCTGAAAAGGTATCTTTCCTATACCAATTAGTAATAACTTTTCTATTTTCACTTCTTATTAGTGATACCTCTAAAAAACTTATATAACCATTATTCTCTTTTTTAAGGTGTCTAAAAAAAGATGATAATTTGACATCCTTTTTCTGATTAAATAAGAAACGTCAAAATGATACATACAAAAGACGTCTGTAAGTAATTATTTTTTAAGGTGCCGAAAAAAGATGTCAATTTGACATCCATTTTTTGATTAAATAAGAAACGTCAAAATGATACATCCAAAAGACGTCTGTAAGTAATTCTATTTTAAGGTGTCTAAAAAAAGACATCAAATTGACATCTTTTTTTTGATTAAATAAGAAACGTCAAAATGATACATACAAAAGTCGTCTGTAAGTAATTATTTTTTAAGGTGTCTAAATAAAGACATCAAATTGACATCTTTTTTTTGATTACATATTTTTGCGTTACACAAAGTATCTTCAAGATGTCTATTAGACATCCGATAAATCTTGTACGCAGGAGGTTAATATTGACGAACATGCGAATTTAAGAAATGTGTGCGTGAAGCCGGCAAAAATTGCAGTTTTTTACGTATTATTTATAATAATAGTGTTGGATTCGCAGCAACAATTAAAAGTTATAAGTATCACTTATTTATTTAATAATTATTTTTAAATATAGCTAAATTTTGTATATATAATACTGAGTGCAATTTTTATCTAGTAAGTTGTGTATACATAACCTGAAAACAGTATATATTTGTATATGAAAAAGTTAGCTTTACTAAATCATTTAGTAATTTTTAAGGTGCCGAAAAAAGATGTCAATTTGACATCCATTTTTGATTAAATAAGAAACGTCAAAATGATACATCCAAAAGACGTCTGTAAGTAATTCTATTTTAAGGTGTCTAAAAAAAGACATCAAATTGACATCTTTTTTTTTGATTAAATAAGAAACGTCAAAATGATACATACAAAGTCGTCTGTAAGTAATTATTTTTTAAGGTGTCTAAATAAAGACATCAAATTGACATCTTTTTTTTGATTACATATTTTTGCGTTACACAAAGTATCTTCAAGATGTCTATTAGACATCCGATAAATCTTGTACGCAGGAGGTTAATATTGACGAACATGCGAATTTAAGAAATGTGTGCGTGAAGCCGGCAAAAATTGCAGTTTTTTACGTATTATTTATAATAATAGTGTTGGATTCGCAGCAACAATTAAAAGTTATAAGTATCACTTATTTATTTAATAATTATTTTTAAATATAGCTAAATTTTGTATATATAATACTGAGTGCAATTTTTATCTAGTAAGTTGTGTATACATAACCTGAAAACAGTATATATTTGTATATGAAAAAGTTAGCTTTACTAAATCATTTAAATATTCTATTATTATCATTTATTTTAATTTGTGTATATTATATTAAAAGTATAATGATTCGGCGTAAATCTTATTTAAATCTCGGAAATAAACAAGAAAAAGGTGTTTAACTCTTTCGTGCATATAAGGAACTGACAATCATAACGCCTCTGAAACTAGAAAATTACAATGTCCGGCATCGAGCTGAATCCAAATCTGGAGTCAGATTTTGGAAATTATAATAATTGGGCACAACACCGAAGGGGCACACTCTTAGAATGCAAAGTTTAGAAAAATAAAAAATCCCATCGTATTCTACATAAAATTTTAAGAAGAAATCGTTGTTGTCATTTTTTTGATAAGACACACCAATTTCAAGTAAAAAATTATTGAATTTCTAGGATATCGGACCCCTGAGTAAAAGCAGATGTATGTTTTATCATCCCGTGCATACAAGAGACTCAAACATCAAACCAAGCGAAATAAAGTCTTTCTATGGAGTTTTGGAGTAGCTGATGATGAATCTGGTGTGAGTTTTGCGAAATTCTAATGTTTGGGCCCAGTACCCAAATCCAGAATTTTCGAAAACAATAATAATAATGACAATAATGTTAATAATATAATTGATGATTCGCAGAATTGTGATAACTTGTCTACATGTCAGGAAGCTCAGCTTACTAGGAATGATATTAATATAAATAGTATTGATGCAAGTAGTAATAGTAATGATTCAAATGTAAATACTAATTATGTAAATAGTATATCTAGTATTGAAGTAGCTACTACTATTCATTTGAACAATAATAATCCTTTTCTAAGTTTACCTGAATGGGTTTGTCGTTACAGCATTCATCATAATGCTGTAAACGCACTTTTAAAACTTTTAAAACAATATCCAGAAATCAGCATTTGCAATTTACCTTTTGATGTGAGAACCTTATTAAAAACTCCAACAAATACAGTAACTTCTAAGTTAGGAAATGGTGAATATATGTACTTAGGTATAGAAAAAGGAATTATCAATCAATTGAAGCATTGTTCAATTAATTCTTCAAATATTTTAATTGATATTCAGGTTGATGGGATACCCGTATTTAAAAGTAGGAAATTAGGATTAATTCCCATTTTAGCAAAAATTGTAGATCCAAAATTTCAAGAACCGTTTCTTATCAGTGCTTATTTTGGCATTGAAAAGTCTCCTGATCTTAATGGTTTCTTTAGACACTTTGTTATCGAATACAACGCATTAAATACAGAAGGTTTTTATTATGAACATTGTGACGAGTGACGATAGCGCGAGCCACTCGTCATGGTTCTCCGTCGCGAGGCCCGTACGGCCGTCGGGTAAGACCGCGCGGGGTACGGAAGGGAGGGGGAACGAGAGAGAATCAGTGAGAGATATTCTCGCGTGAGCCGCCGAGCTGGAAGGCCCTCGAGTTCATTGGAGCGACGTCGCCGACGACTACGTAGTACTACATTCGAGACGCGAGGAGGTTCACCGGTACTAGTACAAGGTTAGAGCTTGTTCCCTCCCGACGAGGATAACGTGCTCGGGTACTTCTTGCGGACTCTCTTCGCGCCGCGATCCCGCGTCCGGATTATGATCCCCCGCGATTGCGCCCGGGCCGCCCGAACGATTGTAGTATTTTGCGCGTTCGCGACCTAGTTATTGTATTGTACTACAGACCAATATATAAATTTGAGTTTTATTTTATCTTCTGGTTCATATCATTTTGATGTCCCGTATTCACCCAGGAATCCCGATCTTTAGTTTGATAAGCAGACGAGCCCGCGGTACTCGTCTGCCAATCCTAAATTCGCATTTCCGGAAGTGGGCTCACTCTGGAGCCCATAGCAACGTACACGGTAGCTGTTGAGGTATCGGCGAGCCGTTGACGGAGTGCACGAGAGGCCCGATCGCGCGCGAAGGTAAGTTCGTCACGCGCGATCTCGGGGTTACCCCTACTCACGCTATCTCCGCGCATTATTCCATAAAACCCGACATGCACCGTTACATGGCGCCCAACTAGTTAGCACTGGGCATACGGGATTATATAAGAAAATTTAGTATTTTCTTTCTAACAGGGTACCTCACTAAACGAAAAATTAAATACATCGAGTAGTGAAAACGTCAAGGTCAACGTACTTCGCGAAGAGAGTATCGAGCGCGCGTGCGTTTTGTAAACAAAGCGAGTTGTTTACATCGGCGCGAGACTGGAGATTCGTTATTCCCAGTCTCACTATTTCTGTATAGTAAGTGCGAGAGAGAGAGAAAGTAAAATTTGTTTTTACTTTCTCGCACGGATAAATACGCATGTTCGTACTTTATCAATATTGGTTCTGTATTGGACACCTTTTCAAGACAATTTAGAATCAACAGTTCTTTAATTATTTATTGATTTTTTTAAATAACATTCCGCTCTCACACTTACTACACCATCTTGTATAGCGAAAAAGATAGTAAATTCGGTTCAGTGTGTGCGTTATATATACAGTTATATTAGCGGTATATTTATATTACATATGTCTTTGTAGTCGATTGTTGTTACGTATTTATATAACAACCAAACCATTACTTTTCGGGAACTCTCCATTCAGTTATTGTTTTCTTTAGTGATTATTCGCTATTATCTTTCTTTTTTTTTGAACATTTAATTGTGTAGCTACCATAAATTATTTAAAAGTAATTACGAATAAGCAATCATATGTATGTACAGACGTATATATATATAAATAAAAATAATTATACATTTATTTGAAATTAACGGCATTCCGCTCACATTTGAAACACGGATATCGCGTATTTAAATTATTATTTTCTTTTCTATTATCACTTCCATAAAAACTTGCGTATATAAATCGAATAATCTATGTTCCTCATAATTTTGAATTTTATAAATTAATTTGCAATTAAACAATTTACAAAATAATCTTGATTTTTTTTTGTTATAATGAATTGTTAATTTTTACTTTATATTTGTTGTACAAGTAAAAACTAACAACTCTGGTTCCCGTTCCGTACAAACTTTTTTTTTTCACTTAGATAGTTCGCCGTAGCTATTATTTAATTAGCGCAAATATTTTGAAAATAAACAATAATATATTTTCCGTTCCTTTCCTCATATATATAATAAGATATTTATAT
Source organism: Theocolax elegans (assembly GCA_026168455.1). NCBI lineage: Eukaryota > Metazoa > Arthropoda > Insecta > Hymenoptera > Cerocephalidae > Theocolax > Theocolax elegans. The sequence continues at coordinate 57,473,946 of CM047425.1, forward strand.
TTTGACGGTCCTTTTCGATTACGAACTATCTAGTTACGGAACTATACCAGCGTATTCGCTCTTTAGAATCCCTTAACATATATTTTCGTTTCTTGCGAACGCACACACTGACCGACAAATTTGTACACGCGCATCATCATGTCTGGTCACCGAGAAATAGAAGAATGGCTCATGTACCTAGACGACGATACTAGGACAGATATGATGACTAGCTTGGAGCTAGTCACATCGGGTAGCCGCATCGAGCAGTGCGCCCGATTTTATCGATGGCTCAAAGGCGACTACGTTCCCGCGGACTTCCAGCCTACAGAGGCGGAAGACGAGAATGAAGTATATACAACTTCGCCCTTGCCTTAAATGTCCGGGACACTTCGCCCTTGCCTTCATTGGCCGGGACACTTTGCCCTTGCCTTCATTGGCCGGGACACTTCGCCCTTGCCTTCATTGGCCGGGACACTTCGCCCTTGCCTTAAGGGGTCAAGCCTGGGTTAACTGCTCAAAAAATCGATTTTTTTTTTATTAACTTTTTTTAAAGTATTTCTTACATAAAACATTATCCCAAAATTTGAAAAAAAACAAAAAATTTTTTCGCAAGTTATAATTAAAATAAAGTAAGCATCAATAGACATTATTTCTCTAAAATTATTTTTGCAAAAAAAGACATTTTATTTTAATTTAACTAAAATAATAATTGCGAGGTTTTCGACGTTTACATACAAGTATATTAAACGAAGCAACTATCAAGCGTAGAGTTTGGTAAAGTAGAAATCTACTTTACCATACGATTCCAATTTAATAGTTAATAAATAAATGATTCTTTTTACTCTAATATACTGCACAAATACGTACAGTTCTATTTGAAGTAAATATTGCCTGCATTGATAAAGTATTTACATTATTTTAGTAAATACTCAGTGGATTTTAAATTAAAAGTATATTTTTAACTTTAAATTTTATTAGTTTTAAGAAATTAATTATAAGCTTATACAAAAAACGAGCAGTAAAACAAATGCCAGACTCAAGTAACAGAATACCTGGTACATCTGCTCATAAAAAAATTATCAACATCAGTAAGAACCAACTACGATGCACTTCCATCAACATTGATCCAGATCAAGTAAAAAGTTAAAAACTGATACCATTGAAGAAAGTAGCACAGAAAATAGAATTATTGATATATCACTACTTTTCCCAACATTAGAAGAATTTTTAGTTTTTCAGAATTGTCATGGTACAGTTAAATTTTCTGAAGTTGATGTGAGAGGTTTGGGAAGTAAAATAACAATAACATGTACAAACTGTTTTAAGGTATTTGTTATTGATTCAAGTAGAAAAGTTGGAAAAAAAGTAACGCTCATGAAATAAATAGACGTTAGTGTACACAATGAGAACTCTTGGTCATGGGCATGCTGGTTTAGTTACTTTTTGTGGAAATATGGATTTGCCGAGTCAAGTTCCTCACAGTAATTATGACATTATTAATACAGAGATAAAAAATGTTTGTAAAGAAGTTGGTAAACAGTCTATGAAAGCAACTGTCGAGCAAGTATATGATTCAACAAGTCAGAATTGCCATATAAGTGTATCAGGTGATGGTTCTTGGAGGAAGCGAGGATTCAATTCTCTTCAAGGTGTTGATACTGCATGAGAATGAAAAAGTAATTGACGTTCCTCCAAAGCAATATTTTTGCAGAGCATGTGAATTGCGACCAGAAGAAGAAACAAAAGAATATATAGAGAGTGGTACTTTACGGCATGAAATATACTAATTATATTGGAGGTTTGAAACACTTTCACAAATAAGTACACATAAAATAATTTCAACCACATAATATCGCACTAAGCACAAATACACTGAGCATAACAAAACACTTGTTTATAATTTTATCTGTATTCTGCAAATATTGTATATCTAAGTGTTGACACATTGGTTATGCTGAAATGGAGAAACAAAGAATCAATTTCTTGACATAAACAAAATATAAATTTAAGGTTATGCAAATACTTATCTGATATAATTTGTTCATGCAGTTTTATAAACCACTTGTTTTTTTTACTTATTTTATTTAGATATTATATAATATAATATATATAATATATAATTCTACTTGATATTATAATAGCTTAAAACTGAACTACAAACGTGTGGCTGGTGCACACTTCCATTAGCAGCTGTAACACTATATATGCCTCTCTCTTTCTCTATCACGTGACAAGGCAATCCGAAAAATCAATAATTTTATGGAAGACTTGTCATGTGAGAGAGAGAGAAAGAGATATTGTACACAACTGTCAAACAGTATTTGTTTTTACTGCATTCTTTACATACTTTTAATTAAATTTAATGCTTATAATAAAAATTATAATCATATAATATAATATAATAATCATAGTATAAATATTATTATATAAAATAGTCATAAACTATATATAAAATAATCATGTATTAATATTCAATAATAGCTAAGTATTCTTTTAGTTTTAAAAAATTTTATTCCTCTTTTTATAAAGAAACTGATTCTTGAAGTTGACTTTCTGTTATTTTAGATAATACATGTATATTAAAAAAATATACTGAGTATTATATTAATAAAACCAGAAAAAAGTCACTATAAACCTATTAAATAAAATATTATATAATAATATATATTAATTCTACTTGATATTATAATAGCTTAAACTGAACTACAACGTGTGGCTGGTGCACACTTCCATTAGCAGCTGTAACACTATATATGCCTCTCTCTTTCTCTATCACGTGACAAGGCAATCCGAAAAATCAATAATTTTATGGAAGACTTGTCATGTGAGAGAGAGAGAAAGAGATATTGTACACAACTGTCAAACAGTATTTGTTTTTACTGCATTCTTTACATACTTTTAATTAAATTTAATGCTTATAATAAAAATTATAATCATATAATATAATATAATAATCATAGTATAAATATTATTATATAAAATAGTCATAAACTATATATAAAATAATCATGTATTAATATTCAATAATAGCTAAGTATTCTTTTAGTTTTAAAAAATTTTATTCCTCTTTTTATAAAGAAACTGATTCTTGAAGTTGACTTTCTGTTATTTTAGATAATACATGTATATTAAAAAAATATACTGAGTATTATATTAATAAAACCAGAAAAAAGTCACTATAAACCTATTAAATAAACATATTATTAAGATTACACATACAAATTGTACGATACCTGAAGAATATGGTATTAGAATTATAAAATAAGTAAAACTTTAAATCTAATAAGTGAAACTTTAAATGCATTTATCTCATTATTGGTTTTTTAATGATTTTAGCTTACTTGCCGCAGGATATTTCAGAGCCAGGTTGATGAATCACTTTGAAATTTTGGGGAAACTTTTAAAATATATATTTCTATGGACTTATGTTGCCCAATTTTCAAAAAGATAAGTTTTAGGTGAATGTTATGTACGTATACGTACATAACATTCACTATTTTTCTTGTTATTATCAACTTTTATATTTAATACATTGTTATTAATTTTTTTTCAGAAAAGGAAAAACATAAGTCTGTAAACGTATATTCCATGAACATTTTAAGCCTTATTAGACATTAAAAGATGCATTCAATGCTTCAATATCCTACGGCAACTGCAAAAATTAATCAATTTTTTAATACCATTATAAGTTTAATAACCAGGATTAAAAATGCATTATAAACATTTTTTATATTGATAAATATAATGTATAATACATATATATTATGTAAAAAAAATTAATATGTGAGAAGAATTAAAAAAAAAAAAATTATTCTAATAATAATTATTTATTTATTGAAAACATTTAACCCAGGCTTGACCCCTTAAATGTCCGGGACACTTCGCCCTTGCCTTCATTGGCCGCGACACTTCGCCCTTGCCTTAAATGTCCGGAACACTTCGCCCTTGCCTTAATTGGCCGGGACACTTCGCCCTTGCCTTAATTGGCCAGGACACTTCGACGTTGCCTTAATTGGCCGAGACACTTTGCCCTTGCCTTAAATGTCCGGGACACTTCGCCCTCGCCTTAATTGGCCGGGACACTTCGACGTTGCCTTAATTGGCCGAGACACTTCGCCCTTGCCTTCATTGGCCGGGACACTTCATGCTCGTCCCAAATGGCCAGGAAACATCGATCTTGTTAGGTCATCAGTAAATAGCCAAGAGAAAATTTTATCAGTTATGTATTCGACATTTTTCCGGAAAACCACTCTTTCAGAGTTACTTTGCTTTTCCGCAATCGTGATTGTTTTGACCTTCAAATGACCTTCAAAGGTCAAATTTAAAAAATCGACCAAAACGGTTTTGGATATAAAATTTTCCGCTCTTTCCATTTCCGGGGTCAAAAATGGGGTGTTCCATTTGAAAAACTAGACTTGACCTTGACTTTGACCTTCAAGGTCATATCAAGGTCAAATCCAAGATGACCATCAAATAGCCAGGGAAAAATCCTACAACTTTTGTCTCAAACATTTTTCCCAAAAATGCACTCCCGTCGAGATATTTTTGTGTTCCGGTACTTTTGCCACACCCTGTATACACCGCGTGTATTTGAGAAAGATTTGATCGAGCAAACTTGTCAAGAACGGTCCAGTTCGACTATACTGGGACAGGATTACGATTCCAATAGAACACACCCGCTTAGCATCTTACTAGATGAAGCCGGTAGGGACCACAATTACATAATACCACAAGCTGGCACTAACGGAAGTGCCAACACCCAGAGAAACCCCTCGCCAACGCGCTCGGTCAACCGAAATACGAGGTCGGCGACCGACAGCGAAACCGAATCGCCGAATATCGAACCACGACACGACGGTCAGATAGGCGAGACCATGTCACTGGACGGTCTCGAAGGCGAACGGTTTAACCTACCAGTAAGCTTTATAAATTATCTGCAAAGCTTACATCAGCAAATTAAAACTCTGTCAACTCAGATAGCTGAGGTGCGGAGTAGCTCACTAAATAACAGGCAAGGCATCGCGTCGAGCACTCGCATTGATAATGCAACAGAGAGTGCACAAATTGGGCCCGACCTAGGGGCCCAACACCAAGATAGACACCAGAGGCAGCAAGTGAATATCCAGGATACATTCACATGCAATTATTACGACCAGAGTAGACCGATTTTGTCACAACCTGCGAACTTAGGTCACTCTCAAAGTCAAGCCTCACCGTTGCGTGAATCGTGGGATCACACGCAACAACCCTGCAACAACCATACCCGATCTGCACAAAATGCAACTAGATTGCAGCGTTCACACTGCGCCAGTTGCACCTGTGGTTCGATACCACCGTTTGGAAATATCGGCAACGCCTGGGAGGGGGGGGAACCTGTCCAGCAGCGCATATAGAACAAATATGCACCACTCGCAGAGCAACGGTGGATCGACAAATACACGGGATATCGGCAATATAGTTCGACCATGGAACGTGCGATTCACCGGCGAAACAGATGATAGCATTGATCTATTCATCACAAGGGTAGAAGAATGCAGGACATTAGCAAGGCTTACAGACGAGGAATTAATACCCGCACTAGCCGAACTAATGACCGGTATCGCGTCCACGTGGTACCGCGATTATAAAGACCAGTGGACGACGTGGCAGGAGTTTTGCCACAAGGCTAGAGATTGGTATGGCATGGACCGCCGTTACCAACAAAGACTAGCGAGCGATGCGAATTACTACGACAAGGGTCGCCGCTTCGTCGAGTACGAGACAGGCGACCTAGTCTGGAGACGTAACGAAGTACTCTCTTCGGCAGCTCATAACGTGTCGGCTAAACTCACATCGAAATACAGGGGACCGTACTTGGTCTCGAGAGCCATTGGGACGAATACTTATTCGTTAATTGACGGGGACGGGGACTTGGATTCTCCCGTCCATGCAGAGCAACTCAAGCCGTACCAAAAGGGTATAGACCCGGAAGAAGACGACTTCGAGAAGACTCTTCCACCGTTGGATGCGTCACGCGCAAGGGCGGGTAATTGTCCGCCCTCAAATAGCGAAAACATTGTAAATACGAGCGAGTGTGTAACTGAAATAAGCGAGAAAGACACCGTAGCGCCGGCGAATGAATGTCAGACCGCGCTGACCGTGCCCCCCAAGCGTAAACCCGGACGACCGCGAAAAACAGCGTTCGTAGTTCGCCGCCCGATCACATCGAAAACAGTGTGTAGAGATAGTCAGGAAATACGCGGAACCGCACCCACGGGGATAGTACGTCGCCCGGGCCGTCCACCAGGCTCCAAGAATTTTAAACCATCCGTCATAACGAAAGACTGGTCACCGCGTAAGACTCGAAGTCGTACGCAGGCTTGATACGTTTTTCATTCTCGACCCCGCTCCGAGAACGTACTGGCAGAAGCCGGATACCTACCCGGTACCCACCGTCTGGGAGGGGGGTGTGATGAGTGACGATAGCGCGAGCCACTCGTCATGGTTCTCCGTCGCGAGGCCCGTACGGCCGTCGGGTAAGACCGCGCGGGATACGGAAGGGAGGGGGAACGAGAGAGAATCAGTAAGAGATATTCTCGCGTGAGCCGCCGAGCTGGTCCTCGAGTTCATTGGAGCGACGTCGCCGACGACTACGTAGTACTACATTCGAGACGCGAGGAGGTTCACCAGTACTAGTACAAGGTTAGAGCTTGTTCCCTCCCGACGAGGATAACGTGCTCGGGTACTTCTCGCGGACTCTCTTCGCGCCGCGATCCCGCGTCCGGATTATGATCCCCCGCGATTGCGCCCGGGCCGCCCGAACGATTGTAGTATTTCGCGCGTTCGCGACCTAGTTATTGTATTGTACTACAGACCAATATATAAATTTGAGTTTTATTTTATCTTCTGGTTCATATCATTTTGATGTCCCGTATTCACCCAGGAATCCCGATCTTTAGTTTGATAAGCAGACGAGCCCGCGGTACTCGTCTGCCAATCCTAAATTCGCATTTCCGGAAGTGGGCTCACTCTGGAGCCCATAGCAACGTACACGGTAGCTGTTGAGGTATCGGCGAGCCGTTGACGGAGTGCACGAGAGGCCCGATCGCGCGCGAAGGTAAGTTCGTCACGCGCGATCTCGGGGTTACCCCTACTCACGCTATCTCCGCGCATTATTCCATAAAACCCGACATGCACCGTTACAACATAAACTTTATAAAGTAGAAATTAAAGCCGTCATTGCGGACACGGTTGCAAGAAATTGGGTGATGTGTCATCCGACTCATAATTCTTTTTATGCATGTCAAAAGTGTATTCAGAAAGGCGAAAAAGTTGGTGGTCGTATGCTTCTGCTTGACCTTAATGCTCCTTTGAAAACTAATTACAATTTTCGAGAAACTTTACCAGAGCAATTTAAAAATTTATCGAGTCCTCTTGAATGGATTGATATTGGCATGATCTCCCAAATACCTTTAGATCCCATGCATTTACTTTATATGGGTATAATGAAATAGTAGTTTATGCAACAAGGGTGTGAAGGAAAGTGCGTAGCCGGCGACGAGTGTCGCACGCGGTCATGGGGAGTGCGAGAAGCTCACACCCGAGTTACATACAATATTTTGTGTAATTTGTGTGCGTGAAGTTGATGCGTGAAGAACGATTTAGAGCAGTGTCTGAACTGGATTTCACGCACCGAAAATTGTTCTTCACGCATCAACTTCATGCACACTATTACACAAAAGTTTTTAAATATTTGGATTAGCGAATATGGAAAAGGCATTGCGGCACAAGAACTAAATGATTTATTTAGTACAAACTATCTAAGTTTAGCTAAGTGTGTACCATTAGAATTTTCAAGAAAACCTAGACTTTTTGATGAATTAGATAAGTGGAAAGCAACTGAATTTCGTTTATTTTTGTTATATTTAGCTCCAATTTTCATTAAGTCCCATTTAAGTGAAGCTAAAATAATTCATTTTAATTCTTTAAATTGTGCGATTAGAATTCTCAGTGATCCAGATAAATGTTATAATCTTAATTTTTATGCAAATGATTTACTTAAATCTTTTGTTACTCAAACAATTGAATTATATGGAAAAACCAATATAATATTTAATGTTCATAATTTGATACACCTAGCAGCTGATGCACTTCAACTTGGTCCTCTCGAACAATTCAGTGCATTTCCTTATGAGAACTATCTTCAAACGTTAAAACGCATGCGGCTAGAAATAATATCTCTCCTTTAGCCCAAATAGATAGACGTTTAAAAGAAAGAAATCAAGTTATTCCTCCAAAAATTTTACTTCCTAAAGCAAATGGTGTTTACTTAGAAAAAAAAATTATTATTTCAACAAAATCTTCCTATGGGATTTCATAATACTTACTCATCATTAGAATTTGAAAATTTTAAATTAACTGACAAAAAATTTGATAACTGTCGCTATATGAATGATGGAGCAATTGTTTTAATAAAATATATTTGTTTTCATGAAAATAATCCAGTAATTGTAGGACAATCATTTCTTTCATACGAGAGTATAACTGATTACCCATGTGATTCAAAATTAATTGATATTTATAAAGTGAAAGATTTATCTATAAATTACAGTACATCCCAGGCGGAAATTTATTTTTCCAGAAAGGCTAAGAAACGCTAATAAATTTTATAATCAATTTATAATATGCAGATTTTGGACTCTGTTAATAGTTAGTAAGAATTTATAACTTTATTAGCTCTTCTTAGCTTTTGCTAGATTCTATTAGCTTTTAGGTTTTTTTCAAAAGCAAATGAAATGTGCGAGTTTAAAAAAGCTAATAATTACTAATAACATTTTTAAATTATTATATATAGTAAATAAGTATTTAGAATTTTTATGAATATTTACCAATAGAAATCTTTTATTAATAGCTTTTGTTTTTTTGCATACATCACTTAAAAACAGCTAAAAACAGTTAAATACAGGAAAATGCAACAGTTACTATTAGTGACCTTTTGTCTTTTTTCACGATATTTTCGAAATACAAAAATCTAATAAAACCTAATAAAGCTTAGAAATATTTACGAAATTTTCAAAATAACTAATAAAATCTTGTAAACATTACTAAATTTTTTAAACTATTACTCGAGTCCAAAATCCGCACTTTATAAAGTGTTATGAAAATCTCATAAAAGCTAATAACTTTTATTAAGTATTTATAAATATTATACGCATATGATTATTTCCGCTAGGGATGGCCAATAAACCATATTGTCAAAAAAGGTTTCCAAATTCCTTGCGGTGACAGTGTTTATATATTTCCTATTATTCATTCATTCCATAATTAATATTTACTTATTTACATTAGTTTACAGAAACCACAATTGTATATATTTAATCAATGTAATTTAAGATGGTTGATGTGTACCTTTTTTTATATTAAAATAAAATAAATTTGTTTTTTGTTAACGCAGGTATACCTATAAAAATATATAATTATGAATAAGGAAAATACAAAAAAAACAATGCTTTGTTGAATCACAACAAAATATTAAAAACTAAAACTAAAAAGAAAAAATATATCGACAATTTGTTTTTTTAAAACTTTTATGATAAATAGTTACTCTATTACTTGGAGAAAATGATTTTAAGAAATTAGATTCCATATAAAATAAAATGGGTTTGATTTAAAAAAATCTTAAGAAGCATTTCGAAATTTTATTGAAGAAAACTGTTTTGGCTGGGACTTGATCCAGAGCTACACAGGGTCTATCTAGCGTATATGCAATCATTAAAATATAATTTATTACATTAATAATATGATCGTGAATATTATAATCTACCTTTTTAATACAAAGAAACAAAATACATTAGATTAATAATGCCTACTAACCTTCTCATTGTAGATTTCCAAAAATGATGCACTAAGTTTAACATTATAAGCTTGTTTTTCTTGTATAACTTTAAATAAATACACAAAGGATCGAAATACAAGTCCATGATCATCTGCATAATAATTCAGTTTTGAATTCTATATAAAAAATACAATACTTTTAATATATAATTGTAACAGAATGAATAATCCATCTATACCCCGCCTTCTACATGCACATCCATATCTATAACTATATTATATTAAAATCCTATATTTGAAAACTAGCAATTTTTGTAAATGCCCTCATAAATTCTAAACATATTTAATATAAATATAAGTTCTTGCAAGTCAAAAGTAATTGCGTCGATATAGCAAAGAATTTCCGATTGTTATAGATGCAAAATATTAATTACGTATGATTTATCAACTTCTATGTGACAGGGTGTCCCAAAAGTGTGGGCACACCTGAATATCTCAAAAAATAATGGTGCTAGGAAGGAATTATAAATATAATAGTTTTGGAAATCAAGTTGAAAAACCAATAAAGATTATTTGAATGTGAACGTGATTGTTTCAAATGAGAACTTCTAATTTTGACACTGGATTCGAAAAGACGAAGTGCGCGAAGAAATAAATAGAAAAATACGATTGATACAAAGACGTTGGGAAGCTGGTACTAGATATTTGCGATGGAAATAAATATAGATTTCAATTACAAGCATCAAAAAACAAAGTAGAAGCAACATTTTACATTATCTTAGAATCATTTTTCATTAAAAACTAGAGGAATGCATAATCGATTGAAAAGTTAAACGAAAAATAAGAATGATATTCATTCCTTCTAAAAATGTGTAATTTAGCAGACGGAAGAGTAAGAAAAAATTTAGCTAAGTAGTTTGAAAATCCAACAGTAGGTGGCGATGGTAAGCGTTTCCAGCTTATTAAAATATGTTTTATTTCATTCATGGTGGAATAGGCGACGGATTCTATAGGAGGTGCGTGCACGTTCGGGCCATTTGCCATACGCACATCGTACTTCCAAATACATTGTACTACACCGACACTGAATGTTGGGTGCATTATTTGTTTAATTCCAGTTACATAACATAATGACAGCTACAAAACAGGATAGAAGCACATTTTTAATACAGATTTTAAGTAAATTACAAGTACAAAAGTTGAAATTATGTTGATATATCGTTAATAGTACATTGTGTACCAAGGGCGCAAAATTGGGGATTCTGGCCCGAGGGTGAGTTTTCACCCGAGCGAAGCCAGGGTGAAACACTCACCCGAGGGCCGCGAATCCCCATTGCGCCCGTGGTGCACATACTATTTTCTGTCCGAAAGGGTGAAAAATGCTTTAAAAAGGGTTGCTGAAGAAGAAACGTACAAACATTGTATGAATTTAGAAAAAGGGCGAGTGGGCGCAGGCGGGGTCCAGGGGCGGAGCCCCGGTAGGGGTGCAGGGGGCGAAGCCCCCGCGTGGGGGGGGGGAGCCCCCCTAGAAAGAATAAAAATAAAATTATAATAATTATTAAATTATTAAATATTATTAAATTATTAAATATTATTCATTATTATTAAATATTATTAATTATTAATTATTAAATTATTATAATTTAATATAACAAATATTATAAAATTACGTAATGTAATTAATGTAATTTAATTAATATAATAAATAATTAAACTGAGTAATCTTATGAATTAAATAAAATAATTTTTCTAATTGTTTATTATAATACATTATATATTATAATTTTTTTTGAAATTTTGCATTAAAACGTTGAGTTATTGAATATAAAAAAATGTTTTTTTTATTATCCTTCACAATTTGTAAATAAATCATTTAAAAAAATAAATAATTTAAAATTAAATTTTCATTGTTTGTTTAATATTTTTATTATTTTTTCATGTATAAATGACCGGGCGAGAAAACTAATAAAAAAAGCAGGCAGGAATTGGCCATTTTGCGCCCGAAAAAAAAATAATACGAATTGAAACATAAACTCTGTCAGTCTACAGCGACGTATTCTATAGGAGGTGCGTGCATCGATTCGGGCCTGCAAGGATTAGGCGCCCGAGGTTTATCCTCTTGGCGTTGGTAATTAATTAGGCAGGATTCGGCGTCCCTTTAATTACACCGGAAGGAGATGAGGCTGGAGTCGAGAAATTGACGACGAAGCTGTACAGATGAAAAATGAATTTATTAACGTGACGCCTATGTATGACTTGCTGTACGGGCGGCTTAAGACCAACTTTACTCTGCGGTGTCTAAACGCAGTCTCTTGATTCTCGCGAACTCGGCGATTCCGAGCTCTTCGCTTCGCTTGCTCTCTCTGTCGCTCCCCCCAATCAGCTTAATTTTAGGCAGGAGCCCACATTACTCCCCCCAAATGGCATTTAAGTGGATTTTTTTTATTATTATTTTAACGTTGCTCTTTTTATGCTCCCATATCGGTGCTAATCAGCGACGGACGTCATACGATGTCTTGGTGAAGAAAGCACTTGTTGGAAATACATTCCCCAGTGATGCTTGTATCAATCGGCAGGGGCCGGGAATCGAACCTGGGACCTCCAGATTACGAACCCGACGCCCTAGCCGACCAAGCCATCGCAGGCCTCAAAAAGTGGGTTTTTATTTTTGTTAATAATCATTGTTAAAAGACGCTAAAATGTCATTGATACAAAAATTGTTAAGTACAGAGATTATTGAATGCAGAGAGCAATTCATGTACATACAGCCTTTTTGTTAAATCACATATTACAATTCTAACAATTCGTTAAACGCGAACACTTAATATGAATTAATCTCAATAAATGCACAATACTGTGCATAACCACATAATTTCAGTTTTAAATGACTCCGTAAATTTTATGTGTTGAAATTTCGCAAAAATGTGACGTGCTAATAAATTCTCAATCTTACATATTTTACAAAAATTCACTTAATTTATCAAGTATAAATTTTCATAACTGAATCACAGATGTAGTTTTTTAATTTGTACAATATCACATTTATATAATAGTCATTCTTAAATGTTACATCTTTTATTATTCTTTCTTGCATATTTTTAAGTTCAGTCTTTCGCGTTGTAACGGGGCTAGTACTGGGGAAAGTAAGGCGCTGGTTAGGCCCAATCTGTCCCAACCTACCAACCTAAGTATACAGTCCCACGATGCTGCCGGGAATCACTTTGATTCCCGTGCAATGCCGTTAACAACGCCAAATACTTCGTTCGGCTTTAACACCGTGTATTGAGCCCTATGTCCAAAATTTCCAACTAGAGTATACGTCGAAGAGGGCGGTATTCGTGGTATAGGACTTTCACCCGGAAAACGTTATCAACAATCGAGATATTATGTTAGTCAACGAGAAAGGTAATCTCGCCGAGTCAATTTATTAAATAAACAACCAAATAATAATAAATTAACATTAACAATTAAGGGGGAGTCGTATCGATGACTACCCTCGAGGTCAGCGTGAAAACGATCCGTTAAAACCTATTAGCGGTCGAGTTATAAGCAACCGATCCGGGAATAATCGGCCACTTAACCTGATGGCTACTACGTCACGCGGTGTGACGTATATACCTCTGACGTATAAAGCTCTGACGTAGTAGCTGCCTACGTCACGCGCGCCTTCTCTCGTGAAGTGGCTCCCGCGAACCACTGACCTATACCCGGGCGGGATTTGTCACGAGAGGTGGTAAGTAAAGAGGAACGCTTCCTCACCTGGACCGTACTAGGAACTCGGGAAAATATCAACGGGACACACGGGTCCAACGTTGTGCACCACTCACCTTTGTATTCACGCGATACCGCTCGAAATACGTTGGAACGGCGAGAACGGCCTAAATCTCTCCGTCTATCTCTCTTTTTCTCTCGCTCCTTTGGGCGAACTTGCCCTGATCTTCGGTCCTTTCTGTGGACGGAATCCGGAGTGGTGGAGGCGTACGGCTTTGCTCGGCGTGTTGGGTCGTGTGGGGGGAAGCCTGTCCGTACCCACACCGTAACACTCACACCCACACTTCACCGATAAACACGATAAAAAAAGAGACCGTTATCTCGGCCTGTATATTGACATCGTGCGCGCGCTATCTCGGTACTGTCAGCTAGGCGTGCACGATCTCGCGTGTTTGTGCGCGCACCACGCTGTATATACTCTTTCGCATTGCTCACCTGATCGGTAACTCGCTTACCATTATAGCATACGTAATTGCACTTTTTTTGTTTAAATATACTAAAATTGCTTAATACCATAGATCTAAATACTTAATTACAATTATAATAATTAACACTACCTATCTAATACTAATTCCTGAATTTAACGAAAAAAGAAATACATTCCTTAATTTCGACAATTAACATATAAGAATCATTTTTTTCTTCGCAAAATATTTGGAATAAATCTTACGCGTTTTTTAGGCTTTTCTTGATCTTTTTGTCTGTGATCTTGTTCATTAGTATTATTGTTAGAAGTAGAGGGTTCCGCGTCAACATGCACATCTGCACGTGTTATAATTTGATTTCTAATTTGTGAGCTTGGCTGAACGTCAATATTTGTTGAATTACGATCGTCGTTTTGCGTCGTGATTTGAAATTTGAAATTGACTAATTTTATGTCTAATTGCTGTTCAGGGCGAGAGTCCGAATCAGGACCGTTCAGGACACGTACGGTAGGGTTTTCACGCAAAAAAATGCTGGTTTGAGTAACTCAATCGAAACAGTTTTTTCTGTGCCGCTAACATCTACAATAAAATTTCTATCGTCAATTCTTCTTACCACCTTGAACGGACCTATATAAGGCCTACTAATGGTCTTTTTACGGCTTTTCTAGCAGAAAAACATGTGAGCATATAGCTAAATCTTTAAATACAAACGCTTTAGCTTTATTTTTATGCGCTACTGGAACCGGACGAATTTCTTTTATATATTCACGAAATTCGTTGCAAATAACTCTAATTTCCGCGGAATTATCCGGAAAGGACATATAAGTCACGTGAGCTAGTTCTTTTTTGAATTTATCAAATGCTTCGTCGGCCTTTTTGTTCCAGAGAACAGGCCGTTTATCTTTTTTTCTACAGTCTAATGTTAACGCGACAACAGGACGCTGATTAAAAGCCGCTTTTGGCAAACATTTTCTATCATAATTTAGCATACCGAGAAATCTGCGAAAATCGCCGATCGTCCTAGGTTTAGGATAGTTTTCTATAGCACTAACCTTCTCTGTAGTTGGTTTACCGAAGACAGATTTTTTAAGGTTAGGCCGAAGATTAAATTTATCCAACCGGTCCAAGACGATTTTTAGGTGCATCTCATGCTCCTCTTCGGATGCTGATGCAACTAAAATAGATTTATATAACGCTGAAAAGTTTGCGTAGCATTACGGAAACCAAAAGTCATTCTAGTAAATTCAAAAAGACCGAAAGGGGTAGTTACCGCAGTTTTTGGAACATCCTCCTCATCGATTGGAATTTGATTAAAAGCTTTGTTCCTTTTAACAGTGACCTCTTGCCTCTCACGTAGGAATGATTGGCTCTACGGTAATGTCTATTTTGTGTGGTACTCATCAAAGCATGGTGCCGCGCATAGAGGAGTTTCACAACTAGGGCAAATGTATGTCGTTCTACGTGGAGTCTTACGCAAAGAGCACAAGTGGCATCTTCGACTTGTACCTTGCCTCGGGAAATGGCGGCCAACTAATCGAAAGGGAGAGTCATTGTAAGGAGAGATGCTTGCAGAAGGATCAAGTTTCAGTAATGATCTAGCAACCTGTAATCTAAATGAAGGAAATGATATAGCTTTCACGTTTCTCATTTTATACAAAGCATGAGCAATGGATAGACAAAGATCAATAAGATGAAAAAAAAGCTTTCGATACCATTTCATTGTTTTTCGCACTGTTTCTGTTATAGATAATTGTCTATCAACATTATCAATACCACCCATATTTTGATTATAATCGTGGACACACCTTGGCTTTATAATATCTTTATTTGTTTGGTAACATTTTTTTCCAGTTGCACATAATTCAAGTTCGTGCAGAGTTGTAAGCATACGAACGCTACGTTTATCTTCCCACCTCACTGTCATCCACACATCGTTGTGAGAGACTTGTACTTCACCTCGAACTAAATTGCTTTCAAGCTTTGGCATTCCCTTTCTATTTGCTTTCACTGTACCACACATACCTGTATCACGATCGTGTAAAAATTCTGCCAAAGTGAGAGATGTATACCAATTGTCTATGTATACAACATGACCCTTACAAAAATAAGATTGTAAAAAGTGAGCTACAATATCGCCAGTAACACCCAAATCAAACTTTGGCTAATCAGTGTCTGCGCCAGTATAAACAATATAACCCAACACGAATCCCGTCTCGCAGTCTACAATCATAAATAGCTTGATGCCAAAGCGATTTCTCTTCAAAGGAATGTACTGCTTGAATCAAAGCCTACCTTTTCATAATAATAGACTTTCATCTATGCACAGATTTTTTCCTGGAGTAAGAACTGCTGAAAATTTGCTTTGCACGTGTTCTATTATTGGCTTTATTTTCACTAAAGGTTGATTTTCGATTTCTTCATTATTATGAAAATGTAAACATCGTAGGATGTGAATATATCTATCGCAAGGCATTATTTGGCCAAAAATTGGAGTGTGTAGCAAAAGATCTGTGGACCAATAACTTTGTAAATCGCCTGTACAGACATGGCCCATTAGAATGGAAAGGCTTAGAAAAGTTTCCAATTCTGTTTTTGTGACAGGGGACCAAGCTTTCATGTAGGAAGAACGAGTTATGGGATTTTGAGTTGCGTAACGATTGGTTTCCTCTACAATTTATTTGAGCAAAGAAGAATCACAAAAGTAATTGGAATAAGCAATTAGTGTATTTCCTGAAAAAGAGATATTCGAATTTATTTCGGAGCTACCTTGAAAATCTTTGATTGATGGATAAAAATACGCGTCGTCAGACAATTCAGTTTCCTTATAAGAAAAGTCTTCCAAATTGACTTCCCCGATGTCTTCATTTTCTGCTCCATTGTCTAAAACCTCGTTTTCTAATACTTCATTTTCTGGTTCGGACTCGCCACTACTCCAAGCTTCATGTTCAGCCATTTTATAGAAGACAAAATATTACACTATTCAATAGTGTAATATTCAAAAAGTGAAAATAGTATAAATTAGATACTGTGCAAATCCTGGAGACTAACAAGTTATGCATGAGAAGTACCAATCTGCATCGTATTATAAATTTATAAATATGAATGAATAAAAAATAAATTAACTTTACAATTGACGAACAACAAAGATATACCAACTCCCTGACCGAAATAGTAAAAAACAGATTTTGTGTTTACGTCATTGATTTTAGATCACGCTGAAAATGAATGCCGCAGCATTTTATGTAACCTTCAAAAATAAGGTTGAAGCTCAATATTTTGTTTTGGAAACTAAAATTTCATCGCGAAATAGACATTTTCATGAACAAAGATAATTTTAGGAGTTTTTTTTAAAAAGCTAGATCGAACTTTCGCTTATGCAAATAAAATACAATATGACCTTGACTGTAAATTTTCAAGGTTAAGGATACCGCAGTGATTTTTTAAGTAATTTTTATAAACAGTATATAAAATTACGAAAGAAATCACTCTAAAATTCTCGCTTCTACTAGGGATGAAATTTGACCTTGAAATACCTATTTTCAAGGTGAATAATATTTTGAGGAATTATAAAACTATTTTATATACATTCAAAACATCAAAATTGATCTAAAAACATTAAATATGTTGTGTATTTTAAGTGGTCGATAAATCGACCACCCCCGCAGTCAAAAGGTTAAACTTAAGCTACAAATGTATAATTTTAGTATTTGTTAATAAATTTTCAAACTATATAAATAGATATTTTGTGGTTTTATATTTTTTCTTTTTACAGGTTAGCCATCTGTAAAGAGACGAGAAATACATTTTGCATGTAAAAACATTGCAACAATTATTGATTTAATCTTCAAACAAATCGATTCACTACGATTAGAAAGTAGTAAAAACTCTGTTATATGTAAATTTTTTTCCATTAGGATTTAAACAATTTGCGGCAACTTTTTTGCAATTTTATAAACGTATTTCTATTTAATGTTCAAACGATTCTACACGATAAGAGATAGAAAAAAACGACGACGAACCGAGTCTTGCCGGCCCGAGCTGATGCGAACATTACGATACTGTTCGCTCGTGTTGCTCGAATTCGTCAAATGATAAGGTAAAAAGTACCTTACCATTAAACTTTTATTTAAAATTTTTTGGTCAATTTAAATGTCACCTAACTATTTTAATTAATTACGTGACTCCATACTTCGTACTGGAAAATGAGGCTAATGTGGCGTCGGAGGATGACTTGCCTCTTTTTTACATCAGATTTTTTTTCATAATGGACTTACCGCAGGATATTTTAGGAATCACTTCATCGAATAGGCTGAAATTTTAACAGTCATTTTTAAATATGGTTTTATTCCATTTGAACAAAATTCCAATAAAAGTTCAAATATTTATTTAGAAAAATGATTTAGATGTTTTTTACACAATTCTTGAATTTTCAAAATAATTTCGTAAGAATAATTTTTCTATTACAATTTTAACTCAGTCTGTTCCACTCAAGTGGATTAAAAACATATTTAAAAGTTTACTGTTAAAATTTCAGCCTATTCGATGAAATGGTTCCTAAGATATCCTGCGGTAAGTTCATTATGGAAAAAAATATCCAGAGTACGGAGTCTCATAATTAATTAAAATAGTTATGTGACATGTAAACTGATCAAAAAATTTTAAATAAAAGTTAGTAATAATGTGATTTGTTTAAAAAATTAACAAATGTTTTCAACTGTTATAAAAAAATTATTAATTGTTAAAATTGAACATCTTTTTTTCAATTTTAACCCAGGCTTATCCCCTTAAAGATCAAAAGGGTGACAGCGCTCGACGCAAGTATGGGCGCGTAAGCGTTATTATACAGCTGACTCAGTCATCGTATTCTTCCTTTCATAACTGTTCTTTATATACTATTTATTTTAATGAAATTTATAAATCATCGTTTTCACTATTTTATATTTTGGTTTACGTATAGTTTTGTGCGAATTAATTTACGCATAATTAAGAAAAGTCGCGATAAAGAAATTGGATGACGATTTCCTTTACTCGATTTTTACTTCTTCTCTTTTTACATTACCCATATATATATAAAGTTGAGACAGAGGGATGGGTGAACATGTAAGAGAGAAAGAAGACACTCTTTTCTAGCCCGTGAAAGAACGCGTACAGAGGTAAAAACATATAGGAGAAGTTATAACGTGGCAGTAAGAGGGAGCTAGTATCAAGTGAATACTTTCATCACAGCTGTATCGTCTGGCCGATTTTGTTGTGAAAAGTTATGATTTACAATTAATTGTTTATGTAATTTTTCCAACACCTCACACTATTCTATTTCGGTATTCTTTATTATACAACATTACAACCGACTATTGCAAGATGAATATCAAAATGGAATCAACAAGTATTTCTGTAGAAAAAACACATTTATTTCAGAAAAGTATATGTCCTGCAATTATTTGGCTTTGTAACGTCCCTCACAATTTTTCACAAATATTTTTTTTTATTATTATTATATATATATGGGGTATTCCACGTGAAGTGGTCCGATCAAAATTTTAAAATGCCCCAAATTTTGGGTACACATTGCAAATGTTTTTCAGAATACAGAAAAAAATTTTTAGGTACTGGAATTTATTAGTTCAAAAGTTATTCTAACCTCAAAAAGTGAACTTTTTCCAGTTTTTTTCAACACCAGCTGGGTTCATCGCTATTTAACTCAAAATCTATCAACTTTTACTATAGAACATTATATGTAACATTCGTTGCTAATTATGTCTAGAATTTATCCTTCTGGGTTAGAATTTCCAATCTCAAGTTTAATGACAAATAAACTACATGTCAACATTCAACTTAAAAAAAAACTAACTTCGCCACAATTGATTTTTTTATTAAAAAGTCCAAAAGAAAGCTTGGAGCAATACCTTTCAAATGGTCTGTAGCATTTTTATGACCTCTAATTCTGTAAAAAGTTATGACAATTTAAAGAAACACGAAATTTTTTTAAAAATTTAAATGGGAATTACCATGTTAATTTTTGTGAATTTTTTGTCTTTCTTTAAATTGTCATAACTTTTTACAGAATTGGAGGTCATAAAAATGCTACATACCATTTGAAAAGTATTGCTCCAAGCTTTCTTTTAGACTTTTGGATGAAAAAATCAAAGGTGGCGCACTTGCACTTTTTTCAAGTTGAATATTGACATGTAGTTTATGTAACATTGACCTTGAGATTAGAAATTCTAACCCAGAAGAATAAATTCTAGATATAATTAGCAACGAATGTTACATATAATGTTCTATAGTAAAAGTTGATAGATTTTGAGTTAAATAGCGATGAACCCAGCTGGTGTTGAAAAAAACTGGAAAAAGTTCACTTTTTGAGGTTAGAATAACTTTTGAACTAATAAATTCCAGTACCTAAAAATTTTTTTCTGTATTCTGAAAAACATTTGCAATGTGTACCCAAAATTTGGGGCATTTTAAAATTTTGATCGGACCACTTCACGTGGAATACCCCATATATATATATATACACATGAGAAAAATGTAGAGGTCCAGTGAACGAAACGACACATTTTCTTTTCCTTCCCACGCCAGAAAGACATTTCTTTTTAGAAAAACTATAAACAATATACCGATATTACCGGACCACCCGAAACCCGATCAGCCACGCATACTTTCGTTTTCCACCATATGAAAGTAATAAAAAAGATAGCAAGCAGGCCTTGCGACGCATGCACCCTCAGCTGCAAGTCGTAAACATCTCAACTTGGAAAAACCCGAGTACACTCTTAACCGTTTTTTTGTGCGTCTCTAGTTTTCTCAGAAATGAAAATAATATTATTTTTAAATATCTACATGAAATATATAACTATTACCGTAGAGTAACTGTTACATATATGTAAATATATGTTATATACATATTCTATAATTTTAAGAGATTTCCTTAATAATAATTAAAGGAATTTAATAATAAAAGGAAACAAAAAGATAATATTATGAAAATACATATATATGTTGTGATGTGTACGGAGATGTACGAGTATGCACTGTTTATTTAAATGTATTAGTATATTACGTGCATTTCTTGCATATCAGTAGCAGAAAATATAATGTATATTAATGTTTATATGAATATAGTTATATATATAATGCAATTTATATTATCAAAGCAATTTTACTATATTATATCTTTTTATTTTCTTTTATCTATTTTTATAAATTGAAATGATTATTTACTGTAACGGTAAACGGTCCACGCGAGACGAAAATCGTACCGATCGCGTGAGTTTACCGTCGAAGACGCGTAAGGCGCATGCGCGAGCGCGTCGAAGAGCCGGTGTGCACGACACACCGGCAGTATCGTCTCGCCTACGAGAGAGGCAAGGAGAATCGCGCGCGAAAACCATAGAAAACATGGATTCCCGCGCGAGTGAGACACGCAGCAGAACACGGGTACGAGAGAGGAAGAGAGAGTGTACGAGATCGAAGGACGTGAGACACGCGCCGTCCCCCAGGATCATCTTCAGAGATAAAGTAAGTCCTGGCCAGGCAATACCGTGTTTGTCACCACCGAAACGCGAGCGAAATCGGCGACGGGATACGCGCGGTATCCCGATGCGTAAACCATACGAGAGGTTAGCCGCTCTCGTCGCGACACTCTCTCTCTCGCCCCGTAAATCACGATTACGGCAAACCGGAGTGCTACACACTCCGGCGCGATCGCAACCCAGCAATAAACACTGCAGAGCCAGGTAACCGATACCTGGCGAATATAACCTCCTCCCCGAGTAGATCGAGACCGCGAGTCTCGACGCGTATATTACGGCGGGCGCACACACACACACGTCATCGTATATTTTGTATCTTTTATAGGTTACGCGAATAGCCTTATTTGCTTTGAGCCAAGGTTCGACCTTGCCTTGGCTCACCCTATTGTAACGTTTCTTTTATCCTTATTTTATATTAATAAATTAATTAACCATCTCTAATTCCGAGTTATCTTAATTAACCAGCGATTACTCCCTGTCCCCGAAGGCGAATACCGCCATGCCCCGCGGGTGTCGTGCATTGCACTTCGCACGACACATAGCTGAGTAGCCGAGTACGAGTATTGACGGAGGATAAGTGTGCACCAGGTAAGTGCATACATTGTACACAGGGCCAACATCGTCACTCGGAGCTCCGGTCGTCCCGAAAGGTAATTTTACCGATTTGCCAGCTGTATGGTGAGACAGCTGATCTCGGTATTGCGGTGATTTCCTGTGCATTAGATATATGCACAGGACGAGTATAACCCTCCTGACGTATGAGAATAACCCTGTTACATTACTAATAATATAGACTTAATAATTATATAAAATAAAGATCATTTTCTAAAAATATGTATATATTTGTGTATGATATGTACAGAGATTGTATGAGTATGCACCTTATATTTATATGCACTAGTATATTACATGCATCTCTTGAATATCAACAACACGAAATATATCTATCAATATTTTTTTTTACGAAATAAATATATATGAAAAATCATGTGTTTAAAGAATAAAATTATATAGTCTATATTAGTATTTATTGTTTGATTATTTTTATACCTTCGCTTTATATTCTTTTATCTCTTATAACAAATGATCAAAACAATTGTTTATCAATAATAATAGTCAGAATAATTACTTAAAACCAAAGATCCTTTAAGAATAATAACTATTTCTCTTTTAACTTTAATCATTTAATAATTTAAACGTAAATAATATAATTGAATCATTATTGGTAAGCATTTGTAATAAATAAATAATAAGTAAAATGTAGTATAAAACAGTACACATAATGACATCTATGCGAGATGCGATCGAATAGAATAGTTCTGGAAAATGGCGGAGGCGACGCACGCGTCGGGCCTTAAGCCCTCCTACCGACCAATCACAACGAGCGCTAGAATTTAAGGATGTAACCAAGAGTTCTGGGGGTAGAATTTTCCGCCCTTGACCATGAACTTGACAAATCCAAAAGGTCTCCACCTACACTTTTCTCAGCCAAAAATGGAAAGGGAAAGTGTGGGAGGACAACCGAGGTATTCTGTATGACAGAAAACCTACACATAGTCAGTGTTTAAATCAAATTCGAACTCTAAAGTAAAAATCAAATTCTATGTTTAAATCAAAATCTTCAAGTCAAAATCTTCAAATCAAAATCGTCAAGTCAAAAAAAAATCTAATAAAGTTAAAAGTCAAAGTCTAAAACAAATTAAACTACGGAAAAGGTCCAAGGAAACTCAAACCCCAGAGCTCTGAGTCACAAAATATTGCAGTATATTGTGTAAAAACAAAGAAGTAGGTAAAATAAAATAAATTATACTTTAATAACTCTTGTTTTTTTTTCTTTTTACTCTTTAATTTTTCTTTCTATTTTATTTCATTTATTATTTTCTTTTAATTTTTATCTAAACCCACTCCGAGAAGTTTAATCTCTGGTTTATTAAAATCAGGGGTAACTATCTCAATCCTAGTAAACCTTTACCTAAAATATAAAAAAAATCTAAACAATAGTGCTTGTGGAGATAGAATTTTTTGGAAAGCACAAAAGATTCTAACTCAAAAGTTTAAAGTGCATTGTGAAGAAATTGTATTCTATAAAAATCAAATTAATTAATATTTTTATCGGTCTTACAGTCAATTATATGGGCAATCAGATTGCCCCTACTTATAATCACCCCCGAAGAATCTATAAAAATAAAAATAAAAAATATAAAATATAAAAAATAAAAACACTCACTAAACATAAAAACAAATTATTAATAAAGCAATCTGACTGCCCCCCTGCACCAAAAATCTACTAACCCCAAATATGATGTTCGACGATTCGAGCTCGCTGCTGCTCCTCATCAGGGACTGAAATGAAAATCTATTCCACACGATATTTAAACCCTCAAAAAAGCCTCTCCACTCCAAGGACCCACTCTAAATAAATTCACACCAATAAACTAAGCTAAGTTAAGATAGGATGATAAATCTTATTTAATTTACTTGACTCTAACATGAAATTAACATTCTTATCATTCTTAAATATATGAATATTCTCAAGACTTTCTCTTTTAAATTTATTCATAATATTTTGTTCTAAAATTTCTACATTTTTAAAATCAAATGAATGAACAAAATCTAAACAATGCTCTTTCAAACCTGATGTGACAGATACACTCCTCAAACTATATTTATGTTCATAAATTCTCTTTTTCAAATATCTACTAGTTTGACAAATGTAACATTTATCACAATCAATACAATTTATTTTATAAACAACTCCAGATTTATCATCCTTTCTATCTATATCCTTACAATTATTAAACAAAAAACTTAAATTATTAATATTTCTAAAGAAAACTTGAATATCTAGTTTTTTAAATTCTTTTCTTATTCTTTCAGATAAACCTCTAACATACGGTATAACAACAAATGCATCAATTTTCATATCTACTCTAACTTTTAATTTACTATTATAAATTTGATTCACTCTCTCTTCAATCACTCTATTAATCAAATCTATCGGATAATTATTATTAACAAAAGTTTTTTTAACTAAATCCAAATTTACTTTTCTAAAATCACCGTGTGACAGTCCAACGGCACGGTCAATAACACCTTTCAACGCACCAATCTTGTCACTGAACTGGTGATGAGAATGGAAATTTAAAAATCTACCCGACCAAGTAGGCTTTCTATACCAATTCAATTTAACTTTATTTTTATCATCTCTAATAACTTTAATATCTAAAAAATTTAATTCTTTATCAATCTCAACCTCTACTGTAAATTTAATTCTATCATGAATTGAATTAAAAACATCAACCATTTCATCAACAAAACATTCAGGTACTATCGTAAAGATGTCATCAACAAATCTACTAAAAATCATTGGTTCAAAACTCAATTTCGACAAAGCAATACCCTCTAA
Source organism: Theocolax elegans (assembly GCA_026168455.1). Taxonomy (NCBI): domain Eukaryota; kingdom Metazoa; phylum Arthropoda; class Insecta; order Hymenoptera; family Cerocephalidae; genus Theocolax; species Theocolax elegans. The sequence continues at coordinate 57,498,875 of CM047425.1, forward strand.
CTTTTCCATCATTAAATTAGCTTTTACAGGTGACAACGGTGATCCCATTGGGCATCCATATCCCTGCTCATAAAAATATTAATTAATTTAGTTATACTACAGTCGACATAAGTAATATTTTATTAATAAAAATCAAATTTAAACATAAATTCTTTGTTTATTCATAAATTATTCCTGGTTCATGTAAGGCCATCCTAAACTAGTGAGAGTAAAATCTCAGGTTTGAAACGGCCAATACGAGATTAATTTTCATAATTAATCTCGTAACCAGGATAGTTGATAAAGTTTCAACTTTCCGTAACAGCTTAATATATATTTGTTTTTTTCATTCGAACAAACCTTATCTAATACATAATCCAAACGTTAAATATCGAAAAACACCTACTGCGAAGGTGTAAACATTCGTAAGTATGGTTTAATTTCAATCACACATTTGCAATTGAGATTGAATGCTTAAAACAATAACGTTTTAACTTTTTCGATTCTTATAAAGTTTAAAGTACTGAAATTAAAATAGAGTCAATAAGTATCTGTTGATAAAAGACACATTTTTTCAGAAAGGTATATACACTGAAAAATTCTTGGGGCACCCGATGACCAACTATATTATTCGTGCATTCGTACGATGTTTAGGACGGCTGCTGCCCTAAAATGGTATAAGAACCGTTCAAAAGTGGCGCTGTAGTCGCAAAACAAAACCCTTTTTCGTCATTTAGAATAGCAGAGCTTACAAAACTAGGAGAGCTGCTGTGGTAAAGTTAATGTACTGCATTTGTCCTTTACATAAGTACAGCGGATGTCCCAAAAATTTTTCGGTATACTACACATAATTTATTTTATAATTTTTAGCCCTGCTATGTCTTACAGCAATAAATAAATAATAGTATTAATAATAATATTCATTTGTGCGAAATTAATTTCTTCAAATGTAATAAAACAGAAATTTCTCTTTTTTATTGTATTTAAATAGAGTAATATTCGCTCAACGCGTAAAACAATAAAAAAGAGGAATTTCTATTTTATTACATTTGAAGAAATTAAATGCGCACAAATGAATATTATTATAAATACTATTATTTATTTATTGTAAGACATAGTAGAGCTAAAAATTATTAAATAAATTATGTGTAGTATCAAAAGGCTGGATAGAGCCTGACGCAAGTATAGGAGCGAGAGCCATATATACAGCTAACTAGCACTTCAGATTTTTACTTTTCTAACCGTTGCATTATTACATTATGTATTTGTGCTATTGGCCACGCATTACGTTTCTTATTTATTAATCTTTACTGTACAACAAGTTTTACACGAATTCATTTACGCACAATCAAGAAAATCAATGCCAAAGATATTGCTTGCTGATTTCCTTTCCACAATTTTCGTCTTCTCCCTTTTGATATATATAGTCAACTTTAAACAAAATGAGATAGAGATAGTATAGGAAATGCATGAGATAGAAAGAGAAACAATATGCTTTCCAGCCCGTGAGAGAGCGCGTACAGAGGTCCCACCGATTGGCAGGCAAAAGTTTGGACGTGGCAGCAAGAGGAAGCTACTGCTATTCTTAGCTGTCACACAGTTTGTTGATTCCGAGTTGAGCTCTCGATGACTTAGGATCGGGTCTAATGACTGTTCGCTTAAAATTTTCTAATATATTGATTTTTACGTATTCAAAAGTGTGTGAAAATTGGCCAGATAATTAGTTGAATTTAGGACTAATTTTATAGACTCATCTAATGTGAAAAATACATACTCGGATAATGTGGCAAGTTATGAAAGTGAAAATAATATAAATGATAGTCACAAACAGAATGAAAAAAAGGAACTATATAATGATAAAAATAAAGGTCCATTTGATATTAAAAAAAAAAGCAAATTTATCGTTGAAATTATGTGTAATACTAAAGAAGAGGCCAACAGATTGATAATAGATACGAGTTTAATTCAACATAACTTAGAAATGTTTATTCCTAAGTACAGACAAATTAGATAAGGTATTATTAGGAATGTGCCTATTAATATAGATGAAAAAAATATTATGGAAGGCATAATATCTAGTGTTGATGTTATAGATATAAAAAGGATGAATAGAAGAAATAAGGATGCAACATCTAATGAAAACAAATGGATACCGAGTAAGTCTATTCTTATTACATTCTCTGGTCAAATTTTACCAAGGGATATATTTGTTTTTTCGATAAGATGTTTTGTAGAACCATATGTTGCTCGTCCAATGCAGTGTTATAATTGTTTCAAATTTGGACATACTAGTACGAGATGTAAAGAAAATTCATTATGCATAATGTGTGGAGATGAAAAACATGATAATCAACCGTGTAGAAATATGGATATGGATGATAATATAGAAAGTATTGGACCTATATGTAGTAATTGTAATGGTAATCATAAGAGTATTAGTTCACAATGTGATTTTTTAAAATTCTACTACAGAATCAATATTTTAATGGCACACGATAATTTGCCTTTTTTGGAAGCAAAAAATGTCATACTAAAGGAAAATGGTTGCCCTCCTTCTATCATTATGATGATGTCAAATGTTAAAAAAACTAAAGAAAATTTTCCTGTATTAGAAAATAAAAAAACTCAACTTTTAAAAAGGTATAGTTTTGTAGTAGAGAATAGAAGAGATGATAATCAAACACAAGATTATGCACAACAGCAGAGAAATCAAAATTCGAATCAACAAGTTTTAAATCAGAAAGCTAGTCAACGATCATTGCACAACCGATCAAAGCAATATGTGAACCAAAGAACCAAAAATAGTCAAGGTTCTCAACAAAACTTTCAAACTTAATTGGATCATTCTGAAGAGCAAGAAACTAACCAACTACGACAACAACAACGACGATCACAGCAACGACAACAAAATACATATGAACAAGTAACAAGGGATAATTCTAACATACAAAATAATCAAAATCAAAGTAAGGTTTCTGATATATTATTTGATAGAATTAATAATACTAACAGTTCAAGTAATCTTAATGTTAAAAAAATAAAGATAATAAAGGTAAATAAGGTCTAAAAAAGGAATAATTCATATAGTTGATGTAGGGGTGTAAATTATTATTTACATATTTGTATTTGCATACTCTTTTGGATTGAATGGATTTTTTTTGTTTGTAATTGTTTACTTTTGTTTCAAGTGATATTATAATATATATTAGATTAAATTATTATTAATTTTATTTCATATTAAGTGATATTAGAATATTTAATTGTAATTATGAGGGAAAAAAGTCAATTAAAGATATTACAATGGAATGCGATAAGCATTGGTAATAAATTAGATCTTGTAAAATTTTTGCGGAATAAAAAACAGAGATTACGATGTTATAATTATTATTGAATCGTGGTTGAAAAAAAATATTTTCATATTAATGGTTACTTTTCATTCCCATTTGACATAGATTATTTAGTTCCGTACACAGACTGTATATCTGTATATACCGGATTTGTGATCAAGGTCATAACTGATTACAGTGATGTTGAATGGTGTTTAATCCCCTTTCTTGGAAGGAAGTGTATACATTGAAGCTTGCGTTTACTTTAGATGTCAATATACTTTCTTTTGGTTGTGTGGATGATCATTTGTTTTCACATTAGAAAATAACGAAAAAATTATTAAAGGTAAATTTATAAATGGAAAAAAAAGGTTAATTTTACTTTGATAATTATTATAACAAAAGTACTAAACCATGGTTTTTTAAGAAAAATTATAATAGAAAAATTGTAGTAATGATGAATAGGTTGTAAGGTGATCATACTATGTTAAATAGTTCATTAATTCGATACAATATATTGCTTCGGACTTATGTAAGTGATGAAGGGGCAGTGAAAATGCAAATCATATATTTTGGATCTGTGAAATGTACTGTAAAGAAAGAAAAATTTTATATGAATCTTTATATAAATTGTTATGCACACGTAAATTAAATATGTACTGTCCTCTCTTCATACATGAAATTTTACAAGATATGTACCTCAAAGGAGATATTGTAAATGCTTTAGTAAATTTTATTAATTCGACAGGTATAATTATATAACATTACAACATTATATATATATATATATATAGATATTATTTTTATAAAAAAAAAGAAAAAAAGGAGGAAAACAATATAAATTATAATATTAGTAATAAGTTGTTTAGACATAATTTTATATAATTTTTGTATAAGAAAAATGAAAAGAAAATCCTTTGTTACTTTTGTATTCTATATTATGTAAATCTATATTTTGTACTTGGCAAATGGCGATTGCGTCGCGCCAAAAATGACTAGCTACTAGATGGCAATATGTACTATGTTACAAAGCCAATAAATACATTTCAATCAATCAATCACACATTTTAAATTTCAAATTATGTCCGAGCAAACGATATCCGAGGCGAGACGAAACATTACAAATTAATCGCGAAAACCAGTTCAGATGTGGCTATAGGAATGTTAAACCGTTTGTATAAAGAATTTGGTTACCCGAGACGATCGAGATTCAAGAATTTTTTCTGGTTCTGGTCAATTCTCCCGATCTCTCAAAATTTCGGCTTAATTAAGAAAATCAACTTTGTGTTTATCATGTAATAACGAACGAAAAGTTCGCTTACATCAGTGAGTAATAGCTACACAAAAGAAGCCATCCAAAAAAAATGAGATCGCTTTTTGATAATTATACCAGAAAAGAACTTAAGCCAGTTCCTATTAAATTGGTAAACAATTTAGGCATGAGATCGAGCAGCTGATGTCGAAGAAATCTACAAAGACTGATGCACATCATCAAATTTATAAAGAGTATGGATATCAAGGTGCGCGGTAGCGCAACCAACGCAAGTATAATGCGCGCTAGCACCTATTAGACATCTAACTGCACCTGCGGTTTTTTTATTTTTGAATATTAATATATAATATGTTATTTACGTAACTTTTTATATCATATATTATTTCTTTTTTAATATTTTTTCAGTTTATTAAATTTTCGATAAATTAGTTAGTAATACTTTCAATAAAACTTCATGTAAATATCTGAGATGTCAAATTCTTTTACTCGGCTATGTATTTTTCGATATCTTTTTCGTCTCCTATATACAGTTGTGTGCATAAGTTTCTGGCCAAAAAAAAAAATTACATTCAATTTTTTAAGTTTTATATCTCCGTGAAAAATTAATATTTTTTAAAAAACCCGACGCCGTTTTAAAGAGCAAACCAAGATCTTTTAAGCCACGTTGGGTTTTTTTTAAAAAAAATTGAAAATTGCGTTTTTTACGGCAAAATTATCTAGGAATCTATGCATCGTAGAAAAAAAACTCAAAGGAGAAAAAATGTTTGTTTTTTGATGTAAAATAAGAATTTATTAAAAACTTTTCATATAAAGAAAAAAAATTTTTTTTATTTTATCCTGTGTAGGGCTGTGGAATTATTTCCGCGAATTCAAATGAACTTGAAAGTAATAATAAGTTTACATTCTTTTAATATTTTTTTTTTTTTTTATTCTTGATTTTGTGCCCTCTTTTTTCCTGGCACTTCCTACCGTTTATCCCCTGGGGGACTTTAACGGTGTCCACCTACCACCTATGTGTGGGTGCTTTATCCCTCCCTTAAAACCCCACCATCTCGCATTCGCCCGGGGTTATGCCCGTGGATGAGGGAAACCTGTGAAGCAGGGAAAACCTCATCCGAGATGGCCGGTGTATTCGAAACATTCTTTTTGGGTGTCAAAGTCACATTGCGTAGGCCTTGACACCGAAACCGAATGTTTCACACCTCCCGCTCACGTTGTGGAATGTGAAAAACACCTAACCGATCACGAAAGCCGCACGAGAATGGTCTCCCATCCAAGTACTAACCGCGCTCAGCGCTGCTTAACTTTCGCGATCGGCCGAGGTGCGCTTTCCACCACTCCGCCACCGCGTCGGTTACATTCTTTTAATATAATTATAACTAAATTTTATTTTATTTTGTATTTAATTTAGATACAAAATGTGACAAAAAATGTTGGTTAAGATAAAGAAAAAAAACTTTTTTCTTTATATGAACATTTTAATAGATTCTTATTTTACATAAAAGAACGAAACATTTTTTCTCGTTTGAGTTTTTTTCTACGATACATAGATTCCTAGATAATAAAACTTGAAAAAGAAGTGAATTTTTTCACAAAAAATGTTATAACTTTTTAATGGTTCAACAGAAATGGGACAACGGTTGCGCTCATTTGAAGAGGATAAAAAAAGCTTTCTTTTCCATTTGGGTTTTTTAAAATCCGTTAAATAGTTTAAATTATAGACGGATTTTCTCTTGGCAAGGTTAAAAAAAATTATTGCGTTTTTTACGGCAAAATTATCTAGGAATCTATGCATCGTAGAAAAAAAACTCAAAGGAGAAAAATGTTTGTTTTTTGATGTAAAATAAGAATTTATTAAAAACTTTTCATATAAAGAAAAAAAATTTTTTTTATTTTATCCTGTGTAGGGCTGTGGAATTATTTCCGCGAATTCAAATGAACTTGAAAGTAATAATAAGTTTACATTCTTTTAATATTTTTTTTTTTTTTTATTCTTGATTTTGTGCCCTCTTTTTCCTGGCACTTCCTACCGTTTATCCCCTGGGGGACTTTAACGGTGTCCACCTACCACCTATGTGTGGGTGCTTTATCCCTCCCTTAAAACCCCACCATCTCGCATTCGCCCGGGGTTATGCCCGTGGATGAGGGAAACCTGTGAAGCAGGGAAAACCTCATCCGAGATGGCCGGTGTATTCGAAACATTCTTTTTGGGTGTCAAAGTCACATTGCGTAGGCCTTGACACCGAAACCGAATGTTTCACACCTCCCGCTCACGTTGTGGAATGTGAAAAACACCTAACCGATCACGAAAGCCGCACGAGAATGGTCTCCCATCCAAGTACTAACCGCGCTCAGCGCTGCTTAACTTTCGCGATCGGCCGAGGTGCGCTTCCACCACTCCGCCACCGCGTCGGTTACATTCTTTTAATATTAATTATAACTAAATTTTTATTTTATTTTGTATTTAATTTAGATACAAAATGTGACAAAAAATGTTGGTTAAGATAAAGAAAAAAACTTTTTTCTTTATATGAAACATTTTTAATAGATTCTTATTTTACATAAAAGAACGAACATTTTTTCTCGTTTGAGTTTTTTTCTACGATACATAGATTCCTAGATAATAAAACTTGAAAAAGAAGTGAATTTTTTCACAAAAAATGTTATAACTTTTTAATGGTTCAACAGAAATGGACACGGTTGCGCTCATTTGAAAGAGGATAAAAAAAGCTTTCTTTTCCATTTGGGTTTTTTAAAATCCGTTAAATAGTTTTAAATTTATAGACGATTTTTCTTGGCAAAAAAAAAAATAAAAAAAGGGGTTTGCTTTTTTTGCCGTAAAAAACGCAATTTTCAATTTTTTTAAAAAAACCCAACGTGGCTTAAAAGATCTTGTTTGCTCTTTAAAACGGCGTCGGGTTTTTTAAAAAATATTAATTTTTCACGGAGATATAAAACTTAAAAAATTGGCTGTAATTTTTTTGGCCAGAAACTTATGCACACAACTGTATATATGACTACTCGAAAAAGTTGAGACAGAGCTATAGGGGAAAACGAAAGAGTGAGTGAGACACGCGTGATCTAGTTATTTTTTCATTATTATCTTAAACGGTCATCTTTTATCTTACACGGTCGTCAATCATCTAATTTGCCGAGAAGCGTGCGCGTAACAGAACCTGTCAGTGACAATTATTGGTTATGTTTAATGTTGATAATTTTAATTCTTGGTTTTGGACTACAGTTTTCACAGGTATGAAAGCTTCACAGAAATGTTTATTAATTATTTGAATAAATTATTTTAGAGAAGTTAAAAATATAATTATTTGTTAATAAAATTATTTATTTAACAATTTAAATTTTGGAGCCCAGTCGTCAAACATATCAAGCAATATTGAAACAACAAATCACTTCTGCAAAAATGTTTAGGAAAATGCCTGAAATTTTACCAATACAGAAACACGTTCATTTAATTACTAGTAGTATGGTACATTAAGTAGACAATAGTTAGATTTAAGAGGACCTAGTGTTGAAGAAACAGAAAAATTTTTATCTACCAAAAAAATCAGGAGAAAAATAATGATTTTTAATTGTTTATTTATACATAAAAACATTTTTCGTCCAGAAAATAAGTCATTTTAAATGTTTTTGAAAAAGTATGTATGTGTGTATGTATGTATGTAGTCAAGTCAATAGAAAACTCAGCCAATTTTGAACCAATTTGGCTCAAATTTTTATGATATCTTCTACATAAATAGAGAAGTAAACGTTGCTATTTTGGACCAAATTGGTCGAATAGATATTAAACGGTAGCACTTTTTAACATGACGCTAAAACGTTTTTCTACGACATTATATATATATATATATAAAAAAAAATTACAAATCTAAAATATAGATATAGAAAATGTTTAAAAATAAATTTTTATGTACAATTAAATACTGGCAAGTTAAACGCATTGAAGTGTCAAAATAGTGCAAAAAAACGTTTTTTCTACTTTATAAAGACAAATATTAATTGCACTGTAAAAGTTTAAATGTAAAAAATCTTTATCTTAATAAGATGAAATTTTTTTGTATACAACACTTTATGCTTAGATGGATAATTTCAAAGTTTAGTACAAAAAAACAGTTGGAGAAGCCTAAAATGTACAATAAAAGAAGCTTTTCAGATATTAACTAAATAAATATTGATTTCACGTAGAAATTTGAAATGTAAGAAATGTTCATCACATTAAATGAAAACTTTTTTCTATTAAACATTTCTTCCTCACATTGATATTTTTCCTTATAAATGAAAAAAATGATTAAAAAAGCGTAAAATGTACAATGTGACAAGGTGGATTTAATCCACTTGTCATATAGATGCCAGCATTACCGACACCGCGAAGCGGCGCGGTATCGGTAGCATATGATAGCAATAAGCAGGCGCTACGACCAGTGCGGGCGTAGCGCAGTGGTTAGCGTGAACGCCTTCGGATCCGAAGGGGCTCGGGTTCAAGACCCGACGCCCGCTTCATTTTTTATTCAACACTTAAAAAGTCTCATGCCACAATGGCGCCCAACGTAAAAAACCCACATGCTTAAAACCTTGTACATAGTGTAAATAGTCCCTAATCCCTTCCTAAGCAGCCATCCCCAGCAGCAGCGCTCCTAGAATAATTTGAGGGAATTGTTCTAGTGAGCAAAGAGCAGAAGCAAAGCCTCCTCCCCAGCCTATAATACGTCTCGATGTCTTAAAGACACTCGACGGTTTGGTGGGGGGGATTGTGACAAGGTGGATTTAATCCACTTGTCATATAGATGCCAGCATTACCGACACCGCGAAGCGGCGCGGTATCGGTAGCATATGAGAGCAATAAGCAGGCGCTACGACCAGTGCGGGCGTAGCGCAGTGGTTAGCGTGAACGCCTTCGGATCCGAAGGGGCTCGGGTTCAAGACCCGACGCCCGCTTCATTTTTTATTCAGCACTTAAAAAGTCTCATGCCACAACAAAAAAGACTGTTTCAGACCTTATCTAAATAAATATCGATTATACGTACAAATCTTAAAGGTAAGAAATGTTTATCACAAAAAAAACTTTTGTTTACCTTCTAATTGTTTTTGAAAATGTATATATGCTTGTACGTACTATGTATGTAAACAAGTCAATCGAAAAATTCAGTCAATTTTTTACCCATTTGGCTAAATTTATTTTTATAGTAACTTTTTCATATATTCTAGTTGTGTCGAGGTATTATTAGCTTTACCTATTATAATATAATAGTATTAACATACTATTTAGTATGAATTAATTCATATTTTCTGTAGTACACTTTACAGAAAAATTTTTACCTACTAAAAAAATCAGGAGAAAAAGAATGATTTTTTGATGTGTTGGTTAATAATCTTAATGAAAAGCTTTCTGCCTTGCCATATAAGAAATCCCAAGCTGTGATTATTTAGTTACTACATTACAAGTTTTTATTAACGTAACTCGATCTAACGATTTGTTCACGATGTATTAAGTGAAAACTTTTATATATATTTTTAGAAACTGTTTAATATAATCTATTCTCTTACAGAAATTACATTTTCATCCTAAGTATTTAAAAAACATTATTTATTATATTAAATTTCTAACATCAAGTTTTATGAATAGAAAGTATTTTGAAATAACACCTTCCACGAAGGTGTGAGAATACGCAAGTATAATGATAGTTGTTAACTGATAAAATAAATATTTTCATTTCTTGCTTCTATCTTTTTTTCTACTTAGAAAAACTTCAAATGTTCAACAACTTAAAATTTGGTATTAAAAAGTAGATAAATTGTTATTAAGAAGTTGTTTGAATAGAAAGCACTGAAATGAAGCGGAATAACCGACAAGTATTTTGTACCACATTGTAAATCTAATATTTAACTTTAATTATTAAGAATAAGATCAAACCATAATCACAGTATTCGCAAAAAGTTACTGCAATTGAAAGTACTGAAATCAAAATAAAATTGTCAAGTATTTTGCGCTACATAATAATAAATAAATGTCTTAAATTTATTTACCAATCTATTTTTTGTCCATAGCAGTCTTAAGGTTATATAATCAAATAAATTTACTACAATTATTTAACAATCTCGTATAAAACTAATCCAAACACACCATACTCCCACACATAGTCCCACCCCCACACACACACACCAACATATATATATATAGTATATACATACTATATATAGTATGTGTGTGTGTGTGTATATATATATATATATACCACACTCATGAACCCGTTCAGTTCTAAGTTTTCTAAGGAACTTTCAAGAATTAACCTACTGCGTTTTTTAAGAGCAAAAAGTGATTCGATTTTTTTAGTTCAGCAGTTCTAATCAGCAGACAAAATATTTCAAAATATCTATATAATATATTATAATTTAACATTTTTACTCATTTAATAAGAAGAAACTAAATTTTTTCATAAAACTAACATGTTTGATCTCATTTTGAAGGTCATAAAATGACCTTGAACTCATAACTTTAATTTTCCCAGATAGCATATTCATCAACTATCTTACCCTCAAATTTCATTATTCTGCACCTATCACAACAAGAGTTCTACGATTTTAGGACAAAATTCTTACCTTTTTTCCCATAGTGCGGCGCGGTATCGGTAGCATATGAGAGCAATAAGCAGGCGCTACGACCAGTGCGGGCGTAGCGCAGTGGTTAGCGTGAACGCCTTCGGATCCGAAGGGGCTCGGGTTCAAGACCCGACGCCCGCTTCATTTTTTATTCAGCACTTAAAAGTCTCATGCCACAACAAAAAAGACTGTTTCAGACCTTATCTAAATAAATATCGATTATACGTACAAATCTTAAAGGTAAGAAATGTTTATCACAAAAAAAACTTTTGTTTACCTTCTAATTGTTTTTGAAAATGTATATATGCTTGTACGTACTATGTATGTAAACAAGTCAATCGAAAAATTCAGTCAATTTTTTACCCATTTGGCTAAATTTATTTTATAGTAACTTTTTCATATATTCTAGTTGTGTCGAGGTATTATTAGCTTTACCTATTATAATATAATAGTATTAACATACTATTTAGTATGAATTAATTCATATTTTCTGTAGTACACTTTACAGAAAAATTTTTACCTACCTAAAAAAATCAGGAGAAAAAGAATGATTTTTTGATGTGTTGGTTAATAATCTTAATGAAAAGCTTTCTGCCTTGCCATATAAGAAATCCCAAGCTGTGATTATTTAGTTACTACATTACAAGTTTTTATTAACGTAACTCGATCTAACGATTTGTTCACGATGTATTAAGTGAAAACTTTTATATATATTTTTAGAAACTGTTTAATATAATCTATTCTCTTACAGAAATTACATTTTCATCCTAAGTATTTAAAAAACATTATTTATTATATTAAATTTCTAACATCAAGTTTTATGAATAGAAAGTATTTTGAAATAACACCTTCCACGAAGGTGTGAGAATACGCAAGTATAATGATAGTTGTTAACTGATAAAATAAATATTTTCATTTCTTGCTTCTATCTTTTTTTCTACTTAGAAAAACTTCAAATGTTCAACAACTTAAAATTTGGTATTAAAAAGTAGATAAATTGTTATTAAGAAGTTGTTTGAATAGAAAGCACTGAAATGAAGCGGAATAACCGACAAGTATTTTGTACCACATTGTAAATCTAATATTTAACTTTAATTATTAAGAATAAGATCAAACCATAATCACAGTATTCGCAAAAAGTTACTGCAATTGAAAGTACTGAAATCAAAATAAAATTGTCAAGTATTTTGCGCTACATAATAATAAATAAATGTCTTAAATATTATTTACCAATCTATTTTTTGTTCCATAGCAGTCTTAAGGTTATATAATCAAATAAATTTCCATCAATGTATGTAATTAAAATAAATAAAATAATATAACTTCATATGTAAAATTTTAGTAAAATTTATATGATAAATGTGTAGTATTTATTTGCAATCTGTTTAATTATGTGTGCTAACGGTTTTTGAATCTAGAGTTAAAAATTCATGATATCTTATTTGCAACTAAAACTTATTTCGTAAACATTTCTAAGTGAGTAAATGTTGTCTAATAAAAGACGTGAGATTAGTTTTTTGAATAGTAAATAAATTAAATAAAAATAAATACTTATATTCAAATTTTATTATAGAATTGATTCGATAAAAATTACATTATTTTCTATAAAGTATTAATCTTAATAAGGTATTTGGTATTCAAATAAACAGAAATCGTAACTATTGTCTAAAATAAAAAATTATTTCTACATTTCAAACTTCCATCAAGGAAGTGTCTTTTATTTATTCTTATAAACTAGGATAATACTTGCGCCACCCGTCTGCTAAGTGCTTAAGGGCAGTCACTAGTGTTATTTTCACAAATTCGCCACCCAAGAATATGCGTGTATTAATGGCGCTGGTGTCAAGTGAGCTGAGTTCATATTCATCCACGCATATCCTTGGGTGGTGAAAAAAAACGCGTGAGTGAGTAAAAAACGCATTTTATACCCACTGGTACATAAAATTACTTACACACTCGTCTTAGTATTTATCACTTAATACATCGTGAACAAACTGTTAGATCGAGTTACGCTCATAAATTTTAAAACAATAATTAACTTTTTATGACCTGTATACATATAATTATTTATTAAAAAAATAATTAATAAAAATAAAAATGCTCTTATCAAATAAATTTCTCACCACTTGGTAATTGTTGTAACCAAATTATAAAATTCAAATGAATTACAAAATTAAGAAATAGTGCCTGAAAACACTTAGCAGACGGGTGGCGCAAGTATTATCCTAGTTTATAAGAATAAATAAAAGACACTTCCTTGATGGAACTTTAAAATGTAGAAATAATTTTTTATTTTAGACAATAGATACGATTTCTGTTTATTTGAATACCAAATATCTTATTAAGATTAATACTTTATAGAAAATAATGTAATTTTTATCGAATCAATTCTATAATAAAATTTAAATATAAGTATTTATTTTTATTTAATTTATTTACTATTCAAAAAACTAATCTCACGTCTTTTATTAGACAACATTTACTCACTTAGAAATGTTTACGAAATAAGTTTTAGTTGCAAATAAGATATCATGAATTTTTAACTCTAGATTCAAAAACCGTTAGCACACATAATTAAACAGATTGCAAATAAATACTACACATTTATCATATAAATTTTACTAAAATTTTACATATGAAGTTATATTATTTTATTTATTTTAATTACATACATTGATGGAAATTTATTTGATTATATAACCTTAAGACTGCTATGGAACAAAAAATAGATTGGTAAATAATATTTAAGACATTTATTTATTATTATGTAGCGCAAAATACTTGACAATTTTATTTTGATTTCAGTACTTTCAATTGCAGTAACTTTTTGCGAATACTGTGATTATGGTTTGATCTTATTCTTAATAATTAAAGTTAAATATTAGATTTACAATGTGGTACAAAATACTTGTCGGTTATTCCGCTTCATTTCAGTGCTTTCTATTCAAACAACTTCTTAATAACAATTTATCTACTTTTTAATACCAAATTTTAAGTTGTTGAACATTTGAAGTTTTTCTAAGTAGAAAAAAAGATAGAAGCAAGAAATGAAAATATTTATTTTATCAGTTAACAACTATCATTATACTTGCGTATTCTCACACCTTCGTGGAAGGTGTTATTTCAAAATACTTTCTATTCATAAAACTTGATGTTAGAAATTTAATATAATAAATGATAAGTTTTTTAAATACTTAGGATGAAAATGTAATTTCTGTAAGAGAATAGATTATATTAAACAGTTTCTAAAAATATATATAAAAGCTTTCACTTAATACATCGTGAACAAATCGTCAGATCGAGTTACGTTAATAAAAACTTGTAATGTAGTAACTAAATAATCACAGCTTGGGATTTCTTATATTAAACATATAAACAATTCAATAAAGTAAGTAACTTTATCGTATATTTTTTTTGTTTTACAGATTTTACTCAATTTAAACAATATTTCAATGAATAGTTAGCAAAACAAGTTTTTATATTTACAATATAAGATTTATCGGGATTTGCGAATCATTATGCTTTATTAAGCGAGGTTTTTACTCTTCGTCCACTGCGACGGGCGTCTAAGGAAGGCCTCTACCTCCTTACTGAGTAGACCAATGCTAGAGTGCTGTGGTCGAAACGCCAATTTTTAAAGGTTTACTCTGGGACTTCCACCAACCATGGTGGACGAAGAGTAAAAACCTCGCTTAATAAAGCATAATGATTCGCAAATCCCGATAAATCTTATATTGTAAATAACCTGTACCGAATGTTAAAAATTTTCATTAAGTTTTTATATTATTAGCATTCGCATATCAATGTTTTATGTATCTTTGGTATTTAGCTTTGTATGTATCTTATTGTATCTTCAAAAAAAGTCCAACCTTAATTAACATTGTATATATTTAATTGAAAGATAAGTAAGCATTGTAGATTTTTATACCATCTGAAATTGAAAAAGATGTCTTTCTATTTGCATTTTTCATGGATAATAAACTAAAAGCATAAAGTCTGTATGTAATACATTTGTTATCTTCTAGAAATTTTTTTTAATTTATAGCGGCTCTACATATTTTTCAATAATAATTATTTTCAAATGTATTTCTATTAGAGAATTGGCTTGGAAAGAATATTGGCCTTTCTTAAAAGATTTTGCTGGTATGAGGTGTGTTGAAGATTTGGAGAAATTGGAGGAATATCTAAAAAAAACAATTTCAAGAAAAATCAAAGCCAATTTTATCTTTAGAAGAAAGTTTTATAAATCTTCTCCAAATGGTACAGTTTAGTTTAACGTCAAATTTGATATTTAATTTTTTTTTAATATTTCATATTAACAATTGAACATATTTTTTAGAACAATTCAAAAAAGGAAATAGATTTAGATGTTTTCTGCGATAGATTTCAATGTTTTGTGATAGAATTTCAGTCAGGCTCTGCTCAAGATGTTGAATGGAATATTACGACCAAAAGAATGGGAAGAAAATGGACAATTTTGGAAACAACAGGTATTGTAAAATTAGTTATTATAAAAATATTTATGTAGAGATCCAGTATACCAGCTACTAGGTTGGATGTGATTAACTTACAAGAACAGTTGGATATGAAATTAACTCAGCGACAAGCTAGAGAAACTGGTATTTGTCCTGTTCGAAGAGAACTTTACACTCAGTGTTTTGGTAAGATTTAATTTTATTGCTAAAATTAAAGAAAATCAAATTTAATTGAAATTATTCATTTAATTTAGAGACGAAATCATAAGATAAGTTACAATTAATTGTGCAGAGTGAGGACTTCTCTTGCTTAGAGTAAGGGATGAAATTCAAATGACAATAGCTACTTACCAAACTCTATATCAAAGTAGTATAGCCTTTGGAATGCGTAAAGCTTTACAGGTAACAAGGATATAATGCATATTTAAATTACAATTCAATTATTTTAAGTCTATCTATTATTTATATTCTATTCATACCATACTTACTGTAACGGGATGGGTACTGAGGAAATGTAAGGCCCTCGGTTAGGCCCAATTTGTCCCAACTTACCAACCTTAAGTGTGCAGTCCCACGATGCGTCCGGGAATCACTTTGATTCCCGTGCAATGCCGTTAACAACGTCAAACACCTCGTTTGACTTAGATACCGTGTGTTGGGCCCTATGCCCAAAATTGCCAACTAGGATAAACACCGGAGTGAGCGGTATTCGCAGGATAGGACAGTAACCGGTAAAACACTATCAACAATCGATATTTTACGTTAATCGACGAGCAAGATTGTCTCGCCGACTCGATTTATTAAATAAACAATTAAATTTTAACAAATTAACTGTAAATCAACGTTAACAATTTACGGAGAGTCGTACCGATTACTACCCCCGAGGTCAGCGCGAAAACAATTAGATAAAATCTATTAAACTGCAGAGTTACGAGCAACCGATCCGGGAATGATCGGCTACTTAACCTGATGGCAAACGTCACACCGTGTGACGTATGTATCTCTGACGTAGAGAGCTCTGACGTAGAGGCTCCCGCAAACCACCGACCTGTTTACCCGGGCGGGAATTGTCACGAGAGGGGGAAAGGAGGAACGCATCCTCACCTGAACCGTACCAGGTAAATCGGGACACGAAATAATAAATAGACACGAGGGTCTAAACGTGGTGCACCACTTACCGCGAATCTGAATATCTCGCTTCGGCGGGAAAACGCAGTGCCACTGAGAGAGAGCTCGTACTCGTGAATCTCCCTCTCTCTCTCCCTCCAACGGTCAAGAAGGCTGGATACCCCGTGCCTTCTTTTCTCACTGCCTGTAAGACGTGCTGCTCCGCACGCCGACGTGGAGGTTAGTGGGGAGAAGCTTCTCACACCCACACATAAAACGCACCAGTCCTTAATATCTTTTATCACTTAAAAGTATTCCCAACGGTCGTCAACACGTTGTTGTTGCCGTGCGCGCGCGAACTCTCTCACAGTACTGTCTCCGCGCACGATACTCACGCGCGTTCCCTGCGCGCGCATCCATCTCATGTGCCTGAGGGAAGCCTCCGTCTCCTGCTGCTCCTCTTCTTGCGTCTTCGGTCGCATCTTCTCTGTCGCCGCAGAGGTTGCGGGTTGGGACCCGTTGGAGTGGGGTAGACGGAGCTGGGATCTGGTGGTAGCTGGTTCCGACGCAGTCTTCCCCTGCGGGTGATCCGATACCGGATTGCCCTCCTTCTCCATCCGCTCTTCTGTCGCGGATGTTGTCGTCGACGGAGAGAACAGAGGTATCGTCCCCTTTGCTTGCGTCAAGCGGTCCGCAGGAGTCGCTACGTAGGCCGTATCCTGGCCCTGGCCATCCTCCAGGACCTCTTCCAGGACGACGGCGGCGATATCCTCCTGGCCACGGCGATGCTTCTCCTGGAGCTGTTGCTGCCGATGATCTACGGCAGCAACTACTGCAGACAAGACGTCCGCTGTCTGCATCTCGCCGTGGCTGGCCAGGGTGTCAATTATCCTGGCTAGGAGGAACTCCAGGGCTTTCTGCTCAACCTCGATGATCATCTGCAACAAAAATCACGATCTCAGGTTATGGCCCATCGTTTCAAACGATACTGTTTTTTATTTGGATTTTGATCCACGAGGACGCCCTCGTCCTCGTCTAAGGGGAACAGTTTCTGGCTGCGCATCGATATGCTGTCTTACTGGGGATCGGCGTCGCACGGTAGCATTCGCTTTCCGGGGACGACCACGTGGTCGTTTGGTATCGGGGGCCCTATCTAAGGACGTACGCGACGTATCACGCGGTTTACACCGAGTCCCATCGCTAGGTGACTCGCTCGCATTATACACCCTCGCAGGGGAGGCTTCGCTCGCTACAGGTGGGTCGCACTTCACCTGTTGATCCCTCGGCGATTGAGATCTCGTAGGTTGCTCTTCATCGTTTGGTTCAGCATCATTTTCGGGGACGTGACTCTTCAGATGCTCTATATGAGATACCTCTTGGTCCCGTTGATCATCGTGTATGACATATGTATTCATACCTTTCCTACTAATGATTAGATATGGCCCTGTGTATTTCGGAGCAAGCTTAACCGAGATACCTTGTGCGCTGGACGAGAGGTTGCGGTTGCGTTTCCACACCTGATATCCTACCTCGAATTCCGCTGGCCTTCGTCGTGAGTTGAAGATTTCGGCTTGCCGAACCTTACTGGCAGCCGACTGACGATTTGCATTCTCGTGCAGTCTTGGCAACTGTTTGATTTTGTCGTTCCAATCCTGCAGTCTACGGAACTCAAACTGTTGCTGGGCAAGTCGGTCTTGCTCTCGACGAGCTGTACTATGCGCTTCGGGTTGGCGACCATAGTTCAGCATAGTCGGGCTCCATTCAGTAGAACTTTGCACCGCTGTATTTAGTGCAAAGACTAACTCCGGCAGCTTGTCGTCCCAGTCGCTGTGTTTATCCTGGACATACGACGCCACCATTGTCTTAAGGGTCCGATTGGCCCTCTCGACAGGATTGGTCTGTGCGTGATAAGGGGGTGTCGTCGAATGATACACTCCCTTAGTTTCGAGGTATTCGTCTACGAGTTTATTTTTAAACTCGGTCCCGTTGTCCGAATGAAATACTTCCGGGGTGTCGACCCGGTTGATCACTCGTTCGTGAAGCTTACGAACTATCGACTTTGCGTTAGCTTTTCTTATCGGGATTACTTCAATCCAGCGCGTGAATAAATCCTGGAATACTAGGATGTATTCGTATCCTCGGCTAGAGCGTGGAAGCGGGCCAGTGATATCTCCTGATACCACCTGCCATGGTCTGTCCGATTGACGGTGACCCATTAACCCTGAGGGAGCACGTTGCTCGACCTTACCTTGCTGGCACACTTGACATCACCTGACGTAATCCGCAACTTCTGCGTAGAACCGTGGCCAATAATAGTTTTGGGCCACGCGGGCGAATGTCGTTTCTCTGCCGAGATGGCCAGCTGAGGGGTCGTCGTGACACTATCTCAGAATAGAGTGACGATTCTCTACGGGTACGACCAGCTTCCATGCTTGCTCGTCCATCCATCACTTCCTCTAACTCCTTGTCGGGCCGATAGATGTATAGATTTCCTCCAACTATTTTCCAGTCGGGGAAATCACGGGGTCTGTCGGAAACGTTCTTGATCCAGTCTAGGTACCAAGGATCTTCAGTAGTTTGAGCCCACGACATTGCTGCTGCTGTAGGCTCGTCGTCTTCATACATGCGAGATAGGGCATCGGGAACGTGATGCAGAGCTCCTTTTCTGTGCTCGACGACAAAGACATGAGCTTGAAGCTCTAGAGCCCATCTCGCTAGTCGGCTGGTTGGATTTCTCATATTACACAACCAGCGAAGACTACTATGATCCGTTATCACTTTGAAGTGGTACCCTTCGATGTAAGGTCTGACCTTATTAATAGCCCAGACCACGGCCAAGCATTCCCTCTCCGTAACGCTATAATTCTTCTCGAGTGCTGTGAGAATGCAACTGGCAAACTCAATGACTCTTTCCTCTCCGTCTATCTCTTGGACGAGCACGGCTCCTATGCCGGTATCGCTCGCGTCCGTGTGCAGGCTAAACAGTCCATCTGCACTGGGACGTTGAAGAACTGGAGCAGTCATGATCAGGTCCTTCAGCTGCTGAAAGGCTTGTTCCTGTTCATCTAACCACTCGTACCCTTGGTTTTTCTTTGTGAGACGGGTAAGCGGCTCGGTAATCGTGGCGTAATCCGGCATAAAACGCCGATACCACGACGCCATGCCGAGGAATCGTCGAAGCTGTTTGAGGTTCTTGGGAGCCGGATAAACCCTTATAGGCTCTGTTTTGGCTGGGTCGGGACGAATTCCATCCCTGTTGACCAGCACGCCAAGATATCTCACCTCATCTTGACAAAAGACACACTTGTCTTTACTTACTGTCAAATTAACTTCGGTCAGACGTTTCAGCACCATCTCGAGATACTTCTTGTGCCCTTCAAATGTCTTGGTGACTATAATAATGTCATCGAGGTAAGAAAAGGCATTGGGCTCGAGATTAGGACCAACAACGTGGTCAATCATGCGTTGGAAGGTTGCGCCAGCGTATGCCAGTCCCTATGGCATCGGCTTAAACTGACACAGTCCCATCCTCGGGACTGTGAAAGCCGTATAAGGACGCGATTCCTTCTGGAGAGGTATTTGATGATACGCTGAGTTCATGTCCAGAGTACTAATGTACCGACATCTCTTCAGCTTGCGCAAGATATCCTGCATGAACGGGAGAGGATAAGCGTTTGGTTTCGTTAGCGCATTGACTTTCCTAAAGTCAATGCAAAACCGACATGATCCGTTCTCCTTGCGTTCCATCATGAGGGCTCTATGATCTCTAAATCTAGCATCTCTCGGACTTGGCGGTGCATCTCCTTCTGTATCTTCTCCGACACCGGGTAATACTTCTGCTTGATCAGGCGAGCTGATCCCACGTCAATTGAATGCTCAATGAGTTGGGATCGCCCGATTTTGGGAGAAGTATTAGACAGCACTTTGCTTACTAACGCTCGCAGCTCTTCCCTTTCCGCCTCGGTTGCGTCCGCTATCCCAGCGGACGAGAAGGTGGCCATACCCCCTATGCCAGCAACTTCGAGGTGGATCTGCTGCTTGCTGTCCTTGAGGAACAGGCGGTCGCTATCCGGATCCAATATGGCTCTGAATGCTCGTACGAAATTTACTCCTACGTAGCATTCGGCATCAAGGTTTGGTATGATCGCTACCCTTATTTCACGTGTCTCATTTGTGACAGTGAAAGGTAAGATCACATGGCCGTTTAGCGGTTGGTAACTACCATCCGCCATCTTGACGCGTCTGGCGTTCGCCACAATGAGCTCCTTGCCCAATGCTGCGGCGATTGCAGACCGCTGGGTCCCATCACGGTTGTGAAGGTTCCGAGATCGTATAAGGCTCTTTATACGAAAGCCCTCAATCTCCACGAGAAGCCACCAACGACTCTCATCCTCTGGTTTATAGGATGAGGTTGGTCTCCTGGCTTCTTGGGACCGTTCCTCTATTTGAGGCCCTTTCCGCTCCTCTCTGGACCATACTTTCGGTCGGAGCGGGTCTGTCCCGAACTCACCTGGGACAGCGGGGACTCAAGCTCTTGGGTCGCGATTTTCGTCCCGGTTAACCGCTCCCTTTGGCGTTTCCCGAGCACACCGGACAGTACCTGAGGGAATATCCAATTTTCCCGCAGCCCTTGCAGGTAAGAGGCTTAGTCGGATCGAACGTCGAGCCCATTCGGTTTTTCGGCTGTTCCTTCCCTTTTTCCCTCGGTGGACTAGCACTCTTCTTCTCCTACCGGTGTCCGAAGCTCTTGCTCGGTCCATTAGGTCTACCAAACCTCCTACTCTTCGGAGATCGGTTGGCCGGCGAGCCTTTCTTTGGAGAGCCAGACCTTGGGCTTCTCCTACGGGACTATCGGGTCGTCGACGCCGATTGGGAGACGATGGGCCGCAGCTCATCCTCCGGCATCTTTGCAATGTGGTCGACGACGTCTGGCTCGCTTGGTTTGGCTGAGTTTACCTCAGCGGCCGTTACCTTAGCCTTCGGCGAATCTTTTTTCCGCTTCGGCTTATACGCTATTTCAGGAAGCAGAGACCCTTCCTCCGTAGGTGGTGGACGATATACTTTCTCACCTTCTATCGTCTGCTCCGCTTCCGTGGCGAGGTCCAGCATTTGTTCAATTGAGCGCACTTCCGCTCTCTTAAACAGCCGTTGAAGCTGTGGCAGCATGTTCCGATACAAATGATCGAGCTGCTGCGCTTCAGTCGGCGTAGGGCCTATCTTTCGCATTATTGCGATAGAGCACGTCATATACTCCCTAACCGGTTCATCGGGTTCTTGAGTCCGTGCGTTGGACTCGGCGATGATCTTCTGCTGGAAACTTAGACTCATTCCGTACCAACGTTTAGCCGAAGTCACGAAATCCTGCCAGGAGTGCCACTTGTGTTTCTTGTTCTGGTATCACGTGGCGGCAGTGTCTGTCAGAAGTTCCGAGAGTGACAGCAATAACTCGTCCTCTGACAGGTTGGCCAGGATCCTGCAATCCTCGATCATGGTTAGGAAGGCGTCGATGCTCTGGCTCTTGTCGCCAGAGAACTTGACCTGCCACTTCCTCACAATGCCGCCGACGTCCGAGGTGTCCATTCAACCTCGATGACGTCGAGAAGCTTGGTGTTGAAATGTCCGACTGTTGTTTGGCGAGCTGCGCGCTTGAGGAATCCTCTGGGATTCGCGCGCATTCCCCCTCCGTAACGCTATAATTCTTCTCGGTGCTGTGAGAATGCGACTGGCAAACTCAATGACTCTTTCCTCTCCGTCTATCTCTTGGACGAGCACGGCTCCTATGCCGGTATCGCTCGCGTCCGTGTGCAGGCTAAACAGTCCATCTGCACTGGGACGTTGAAGAACTGGAGCAGTCATGATCAGGGCCTTCAGCTGCTGAAAGGCTTGTTCCTGTTCATCTAACCACTCGTACCCTTGGTTTTCTTTGTAGACGGGTAAGTGGCTCGGCAATCGTGGCGTAATCCGGCATAAAACGCCGATACCACGACGCCATGCCGAGGAATCGTCGAAGCTGTTTGAGGTTCTTGGGAGCCGGATAAACCCTTATAGGCTCTGTTTTGGCTGGGTCGGGACGAATTCCATCCCTGTTGACCAGCACGCCAAGATATCTCACCTCATCTTGACAAAAGACACACTTGTCTTTACTTACTGTCAAATTAACTTCGGTCAGACGTTTCAGCACCATCTCGAGATACTTCTTGTGCCCTTCAAATGTCTTGGTGACTATAATAATGTCATCGAGGTAAGAAAAGGCATTGGGCTCGAGATTAGGACCAACAACGTGGTCAATCATGCGTTGGAAGGTTGCGCCAGCGTATGCCAGTCCCTATGGCATCGGCTTAAACTGACACAGTCCCATCCTCGGGACTGTGAAAGCCGTATAAGGACGCGATTCCTTCTGGAGAGGTATTTGATGATACGCTGAGTTCATGTCCAGAGTACTAATGTACCGACATCTCTTCAGCTTGCGCAAGATATCCTGCATGAACGGGAGAGGATAAGCGTTTGGTTTCGTTAGCGCATTGACTTTCCTAAAGTCAATGCAAAACCGACATGATCCGTTCTCCTTGCGTTCCATCATGAGGGCTCTATGATCTCTAAATCTAGCATCTCTCGGACTTGGCGGTGCATCTCCTTCTGTATCTTCTCCGACACCGGGTAATACTTCTGCTTGATCAGGCGAGCTGATCCCACGTCAATTGAATGCTCAATGAGTTGGGATCGCCCGATTTTGGGAGAAGTATTAGACAGCACTTTGCTTACTAACGCTCGCAGCTCTTCCCTTTCCGCCTCGGTTGCGTCCGCTATCCCAGCGGACGAGAAGGTGGCCATACCCCCTATGCCAGCAACTTCGAGGTGGATCTGCTGCTTGCTGTCCTTGAGGAACAGGCGGTCGCTATCCGGATCCAATATGGCTCTGAATGCTCGTACGAAATTTACTCCTACGTAGCATTCGGCATCAAGGTTTGGTATGATCGCTACCCTTATTTCACGTGTCTCATTTGTGACAGTGAAAGGTAAGATCACATGGCCGTTTAGCGGTTGGTAACTACCATCCGCCATCTTGACGCGTCTGGCGTTCGCCACAATGAGCTCCTTGCCCAATGCTGCGGCGATTGCAGACCGCTGGGTCCCATCACGGTTGTGAAGGTTCCGAGATCGTATAAGGCTCTTTATACGAAAGCCCTCAATCTCCACGAGAAGCCACCAACGACTCTCATCCTCTGGTTTATAGGATGAGGTTGGTCTCCTGGCTTCTTGGGACCGTTCCTCTATTTGAGGCCCTTTCCGCTCCTCTCTGGACCATACTTTCGGTCGGAGCGGGTCTGTCCCGAACTCACCTGGGACAGCGGGGACTCAAGCTCTTGGGTCGCGATTTTCGTCCCGGTTAACCGCTCCCTTTGGCGTTTCCCGAGCACACCGGACAGTACCTGAGGGAATATCCAATTTTCCCGCAGCCCTTGCAGGTAAGAGGCTTAGTCGGATCGAACGTCGAGCCCATTCGGTTTTTCGGCTGTTCCTTCCCTTTTTCCCTCGGTGGACTAGCACTCTTCTTCTCCTACCGGTGTCCGAAGCTCTTGCTCGGTCCATTAGGTCTACCAAACCTCCTACTCTTCGGAGATCGGTTGGCCGGCGAGCCTTTCTTTGGAGAGCCAGACCTTGGGCTTCTCCTACGGGACTATCGGGTCGTCGACGCCGATTGGGAGACGATGGGCCGCAGCTCATCCTCCGGCATCTTTGCAATGTGGTCGACGACGTCTGGCTCGCTTGGTTTGGCTGAGTTTACCTCAGCGGCCGTTACCTTAGCCTTCGGCGAATCTTTTTTCCGCTTCGGCTTATACGCTATTTCAGGAAGCAGAGACCCTTCCTCCGTAGGTGGTGGACGATATACTTTCTCACCTTCTATCGTCTGCTCCGCTTCCGTGGCGAGGTCCAGCATTTGTTCAATTGAGCGCACTTCCGCTCTCTTAAACAGCCGTTGAAGCTGTGGCAGCATGTTCCGATACAAATGATCGAGCTGCTGCGCTTCAGTCGGCGTAGGGCCTATCTTTCGCATTATTGCGATAGAGCACGTCATATACTCCCTAACCGGTTCATCGGGTTCTTGAGTCCGTGCGTTGGACTCGGCGATGATCTTCTGCTGGAAACTTAGACTCATTCCGTACCAACGTTTAGCCGAAGTCACGAAATCCTGCCAGGAGTGCCACTTGTGTTTCTTGTTCTGGTATCACGTGGCGGCAGTGTCTGTCAGAAGTTCCGAGAGTGACAGCAATAACTCGTCCTCTGACAGGTTGGCCAGGATCCTGCAATCCTCGATCATGGTTAGGAAGGCATCGATGCTCTGGCTCTAGTCGCCAGAGAACTTGACCTGCCACTTCCTAACAATGCCACCGACGTCCCGAGGTGTTCCATTCAACCTCGATGACGCAGAGTAGCTTGGTGTTGAAAATGTCCGACTGTTGTTTGGCGAGCTGCGCGCTTGCGGAATCCTCTGGGATTCACCCGCATTCTCCCCTTTCCAAGCTCCATCAGGCTTTGTCTGAGGGGCGCTTGTGCGTTGTTGCTCGCCATTTATTTGCGCCTCACCTATCTCGCTCACATCAGGACCATAACACGTATATGTGTCCTGAAATTGCACATGGTGAGATTGGTTGGCACCGTCCAATCTCTTGCCGTGAGCGGTTTGAGTGCGCTTGGACATCAACTTATCCACCTTTTTCGTAAGGTCATTCACTTTTTGGATAAGCTGCACCAAGGTCTGGGAGAACGATCAAGGGATTTTAAAAATGTTTCCCTCGTCTGAGACCAATGACAGCCATTCTTCTTCTCGTTCGGGTTGTGGCTCTGTGTTAGTCGCGGCCGACGTCGTTTCATCTTGCTCGACGTCATCAAAGTCCTGCACCGCCCTGTGCAGGTTGTCTTTAACCGCAGCGTTCTCCCGCAGTACCAGATACACTTCCTGATCTGGGCTAGGTTCATCAGACTCCTTGTCTTGATGTTGACCTAGCATCTGCAGCCACCTATTTCTCCGTTGGAGACGGCTGCGAACTGCTGTGGCTTCATCTTCCTCCTCGTTAAACTCCTGGGACGAATAATTCTCTAATAGCCACTGGTGGAGTCGCTCGGCTTTCCTATGTACCGAGCCTGCCGATTTTAGGTTCAGTTGGCGATTTTCTTTCCTTTTCTCTCTAACGTATTTTGATGTTTATTATACGAGAGCAACGAAGAAAAAAAATTACCATCTGGCAAACCTGCATGCGATGGTAAGACGCGCGTAGTCGCGGAGCATACGCGATATAGATGGGAACGCGAAATAGAACGGGTAAATTCCCATTATATCATACGGTATATTTAAGAGATGCGTAATGTAGTATATGTATTCTACATATACTAATGACTTTATAGTTGGGACGATAGATTGCTTAAGAGGGTTCCAAAGTCAATTTTTATCCTCCCTATCTTATCGACTGAGTAAATCAAATAATCGATTATAATTAGATAATTATATTATTATGCGGAGAAATAAGAGTTCGTTGCCCTTCGTATATGGATTATTTAAGTGTGTGCAAAATTTTGGACAGTAAAATTATCACGTTTTTGTTTAAACCCTTACCGAAAATTTTGAGTATGCTTCGCCCGTCTCCCATTTTTGGTAAGGGATTAAATAAAAACGAGATAATATTTTTGTCTCGAACTTTGTACATAGTTAACTTATTCATATACGAAGGGAAGTGTACTCATAAATATATTCAGTATATAAAAAAAAATAGTAGACTTTAATACCGCAACAGTAACAAAATGAAATATTACCCCATAAATTACCGTTCGGTGGCGCTAGCGGTAGAATGATACGAAGGTTACGCGAGCGCAGCAGCCGCCAACTTAGACTGTCGGCAGCACGGCAAACTGTCAACTTTTTTCAAAGTTGTCAATTTGACGTGCAAACATATGGATATGCACACACAGGGATCATGAAACAAAACTTTTATGTCTATAGGAAGAGACTAAGTTAAGTAATATTCAGTCTTTAATTTTGCAAATAAACATTTTGAAGAATATCCTTAGACGACTGTATTTTCTATACATAAAACTTAGTACATGATTTCTCAGCGTGCATTTCGATATACCTGCACAGTTTGATAAGGTTTGTAAAAGCATAAGCTATCAGTTCTACTTGTAAAACTAATTACAATTATAAAATTAGTTACAATTATGTACTGAGGGATCTTTCCCAAGTTTTATACCTGAACAGTACTTAGTTTAAACGATAACCAGTTTTTAATTTAAAAGATATACATATAGTTCAATATACAGAATGTCTATTATTAGTTGGAATGTGGGGACTTCGTGGTGCGTGCGCTCCGTCGATCGCCTGGGTACACGCACCACGAACTCGCATTTGCTGCTCAATTCGGGTGTGTCACGTCATACTAGAAAAATTAAAAATATTGCTGCTACGTTTATAAGATTTGGAATAGACGAATATTACCGTTATAAACTAACAATATCTATAACGATAAAATGTTTCTGAACGAAGTCTACGAAGGTCTCATCTCCGTCGGGATACGACCCGTCTAGTTCGTGCGCGCATGCGCATTGCGTTGGAATCGACATGATGCGAGCATACGACGTACGCCCGTGCGGTCGTCTATCGGTATACGCGTACGTTCTCGTTCGCTTCTTGCCGATCTGTCAACGGGTTCTTCATTGTATTGCTGATGACATGGTGCTTTTTATTCAACACCGGCTCGCTATATGATTAACGTGGTATTGTGGTTTTTGTTTAGAGGTAAGTTGCTTAGCCGTAGAAGCTCTTTGTTATTTATATAGTTATATTACAAGTGAGAAGGTTGGTGTTCCCCTAACCTCTCAATTGATATCAACAGACAATTGTATACCTTTATGCGTCTTTTCTTCCTGTTTCCCAGTATACCATTATTTAGTAGTTTGCTTTGTCTGATTTTTTAATATATTCGCAGAAAACCCTGCACGGGTCGGCAACAATCATCGAAGCCAATCTGAGTATGTGCTGTTGTTCATAAGACTTCGACGCGGTGCAGCTTCTAGAAGATATACTACCCTTCAACTACTGGGCTACTGAGTGAGCTAATGATGGTGCTCATCTTGATTCCTTGGGCCCATTTCTAGTCAAAGAGACTAATCATATGTGCTTTTTTCCAAACTAAGAACGCTTGAATGCTCGATTATGATAAAATGTGCAATGTTTCCTAATAAAATAAGATATTCTATAATTTGAATTATAAAATAGGATTTTTCACGCATGCCCAATGATTGCTAATAACTGTTCGTAATTATAACGTGACGTGTGATAAACACACGCACTAGTATTGCGTAAAATTATTTTATAAATTGTTTATTTACTATAATTATCCGAGACCTGTCACCAATAGGAATGTATAATAATATTTACAATTAATTAACAAATTTTGTTTATACAATAATAATAAGTACGTAGTATATTAAGATAGCTTCGCGATAGACACGTGCCGTTAAACGCGAATTCAACGATCTCGCTATAAATAGATTAGAGTCATTGACCGCCTCCCCACTACTGTGACTACTCGCCAGTTCATTGACCCAGTCCGGATTGGGGGGATAGGCGTTATACGCATGCGCGCTCTCGTAGAATCGGGTATATAAGGCGCACCGAAACCACCAGTAGGCAGTCTGCAACTGGACGTCAGATCGGACTGGCCGTGAGCACACGACCAGCCCCTTACTCCGACCTAGTGCAGCAACCGTGGATACGTTCGTGAGCACACATTCGTAAACACGGTTACCGTATACCGTACCGACCGTTACCATAACCGCATCCTACCGTAGTCACCTATCCGTATCATCGTGAGCATACGTAAATTATCCTGACCGTATCCTCGTGAGCACACGTGGATTATCCCGACCGTATCTTCGTGAGCACACGTAGATTATCCCGACCGCACCCTCGTGAGCACACGTGGGCTATCCCGACCGTATCCTCGTGAGCACACGTATATTATCCTGACCGTATCCTCGTGAGCACACGTGGATTATCCCGACCGTATCTTCGTGAGCACACGTAGATTATCCCGACCGCACCCTCGTGAGCACACGTGGGCTATCCCGACCGTATCCTCATGAGCACACGTAGATTATCCCGACCGCACCCTCGTGAGCACACATTGGTTATCCCGACCGTATCTTCGTGAGCACACGTAGATTATCCCGACCGCACCCTCGTGAGCACACGTGGGCTATCCCGAGCGTATCCTTGTGAGCACACGTGGATTATCCCGACCGTATCCCCGTGAAGATACGTACTAGCCCGAACCGTATTGCCGTGCGAGCATACACGATAACCGTTAGTTGCGTCCGTTTAGGAAACTAGTTATAAGACAGCGTTGTAAAGTTCGTAGATCGACTAATAATTAAGTATTTTGTCTTGATTTGATTACAGACTAATTAACTACTTCACCCGACCAAGACCAGGCAGGCTGGCAACATTTGCATTATATCTTTGTTTATTTTTATATCTGTACATAGTCTTAATAATAATTAGCCTTTATTATAAATAGTGGTACTTTATTTCAAATTCCTTAAAACCTGAATCGTGGAATCTGAGCAAGGTCCGGCAAAGATTCACTTCGTTACAATAATATTTAATTTTAGTTATTAAAAAATTGAACAATTCATTAAAATTGTTGTCACTCCATAGTGAGTAAAAGTATCAATTGCTTGTAACTATGCAAGTACAGAACTGTAAGCCTAATTGCCCACTCTATAATGAGTAATCAATCCTGAATTTATCGGATTAAGGCATTAAAAATATTTTAGTACGTAACTGAATTTATAAAAAAGTTTTATGATTATAAAAAAAATGATGAAAAGAAAAATGTTTTAAATGATTTAATTATAAATAGCAGTACGCAATTAGAATTTATAAATATCTTACACGTTATACAAAAACATTTATTGGATTAAGATATTCTATAATTTGAGTTATAAAATAGGATTTTTCACGTAAGCCGAATGATTGCTAATAACTGTTGTAATGGTAAGTGACATTCACTCACCATTATACGAATTCAGTAGGTAAACACGAGTGCTATATATAGATATAGATATAGCCAACGACTCGAACGGACGATGCCCGCGCAACGAAAATCGGGGAATGTCGGAGAGAGAATTTGCGCGCGCAGGACGACCGGTACAAGAGAGAGATCGCGACGACACGTGTGTCTGTAAACGTCCCGGATTACGTAGTTATTTCTCCACGAGTTTTTCCGTGTGGTTTTTATATGTGATATTTTAATATACGCACGACGCGGATTAATCGGCGGTTGACAGTTGATCCTGCCTTCATAGTAGTCAAGCGATAAAGAGAGAGAAAGAAAGAAAGCTGTCCATTCTTGGTGGTTTCTCTGCGATTCGAGGATAATCAAAAGTAAGTGGTACCACTTCTCGTGCAAGCGATAATTATCGCGTATTAATTAATTTTAACGTGATCGTTCGTATTTTAAAAGAGTTAGTTCGCGTACCCCTTTTCCCCTCTCGTGTTGAGCCGACGTATACGACTCAACTCTCGTGCATGCGTTGACCTCAAACGATAATTCTTTTGTATCTAGTAGATATTCCATTTGATATAATAAATCTGATTATATTTAATTTCGTCCCAAGTCGTGTTGATTTATAAATCGAAAACCGTTGCATATAGTTTTTTCCTCCCTTATTCTACGAATCATATATAAATATACGGACTCTCGCGAACTCACATATAATTTTCTTTCCGCGGTCCATTTCAGGAAAGATCTTTATTTTACCTGTCGTTATTGGAAATCGAAGTACGATTTCCAAACAACTTTAACGGCAAGTGTGCGGATATGTAACCGCAGCCGCTACGCGGGAAATATTTGTATACATTATATATATAGATATATATTCTGTTTAACCATCGAGTACGAGATATCAAGTCGGCGATACTAGTCAGGTTTGTACGCCACGAATTATGTGGTTATAAGACGGGCAACTCGATGATTTTTCCCCTAGGCAAGCACACCGTTACATGGCGCCCAACTAAGTAAAGAATAAAGTCCCTAGGCGTTAGGATAGTTGATTGCGCGTACACGGCGCATAACAAGGGAATAGGAACGGGCCGGAATTGAATTATTTATACGTATGCTCGGTTGATTTACGTGTGTTTGGTGATTAATACGTTAGTTACGTTGATTAATGTATTAATTGTTGTCGACAATTGCATTAATTGAATTGCAATTAATTTCAATTAATAAATTATTGTGTTTGACAATAATTTAGATAATTTTATCGGGTTTTCTTCGTTTTTTTTGTTTCAGTGAGGAAGAAATTCGAAATCGACAGTAATAAAATTTCTTTTTGATATTTTGATGATTGTTGACACACGTAAATTATAATAATTTCACATTTATTTATTTACATGAGATAGAATTGTTTGAGGTCCGCGATTTAAAAACACGTGTCCCTGATTCCGTATAGATTAGTCGGAAAATTAGCGAAAGGATTTTTCCGACTTAATAAAAATTGTTAACACCTGCGCAAGAGTGTGATTTTTGAAATTTGCTTAAATTATAATTTTGTCTACGCGTATCCGCTCTCGCGTTATAATAAAAATTGTATTTAATTTTTTTTATGTAAGACGCGATTGTAAGAGGTCACTGCGTTAGATATTCTACACAGTTAGGTAGGAATATATTTATTTATTAATTTATTTATTGATTCATTTATTAATTTATTTATTAATTTGTTGATGAATTTATATATTCTTAAGTATATTTACGTGCGCTGGTGACCGAGAGCCGAGGATAATCCATTTTTTTCTCATTTTATCGGATTAAAATTTTTTTTTATTGTTTAATATTTCGTTTGATTTATTTATTGTAAAAAATTTATTTTTAATTTCGTTGAAAATCGGGTACAATATTTTAAAATAAATTACCCTGAAACGCGTATAACAAATTTAAATTGAAAGTGAAATTTAATTTATTTTGTTAAATAGTTGTCAAAATTTTAAAATCTTTTATTTTTTTTAAAGGAACTTTAAAGTAGTGAGCGTAAGTTGTTTATTTAAAAAGGAAAATGATCACAGTCTTCAACACAGTGGCCCAATAATTTAGTAGTTTAACGCCACCTGATGTTCAATAAACAAACCTTGCACAAGTTGCGACGCTACTTTTCGTCGGGGAAAATATAATTGGATTAAATTAATAACCGACGGAGGTTCCGTCGTAGCGACGTTAAAAATGGTTAAAATATCACCGATTTATCTTTGGTTGGGCGCCTGGCGATATTTAAAAAGAACGAATAATTACTTACATTACAACACTACTCGGCAACCCGGCAAATCCTCCCCTCGACTCCTCGTCACAGAGGGAATCCCGACGGCTGGCCACCTCGGAACCGGCGGCTTTTAGAGTAAATGGAAATTATCAAATAACACTCACGAATTCAGCCTTATAATCACAACTCAATTTATTTATTGGAATTTTAAATAAAGTAAAATATTACAACTTCCGGCACCGACACAATATGTAATCGCGACTCGCGACCGACTCACACACGTGCACACAATCACTCAACTCCGTCCGGCGGTATATAAAAATATAATATTAATAATTACGTGTGCGCGCTATGTACAAGGGTATACACCAACACATAGGTGTGCGCGC
Source organism: Theocolax elegans (assembly GCA_026168455.1). Taxonomy (NCBI): domain Eukaryota; kingdom Metazoa; phylum Arthropoda; class Insecta; order Hymenoptera; family Cerocephalidae; genus Theocolax; species Theocolax elegans. The sequence continues at coordinate 57,531,345 of CM047425.1, forward strand.
ACCGTCTATATCTATATATATACATATATATATCCTAGTATGCCGCGGTATTCCTTCGCACGCATACATTAGGTATACCGCGACTCCTACTCTACTCGCGCTCCCCTCGCTCCGCGCGCTCCCACCCATTATCCCACTACGGTCGATCACTCGAGCATCTTCGCGCGCGCAATACTCTCGCTGCTCGAGTGATTCCCCCTTCCCCGCGCACCACGCCTAGTGTCGCACGAGCGTCGCCGTCGGTGCCGCGTTCCCCGGTATACGGGTGCATGGTGGGGGAGCACCCTGGCTCTCCCGACTAGTTGTACGTAGTTCGGGCGTGCGCGCACCCATGTGCCATCTCGACCGTCGTCGTCTGCTGAGCACGTGTGACGGTTGAGGTTAGGACGCCGCCTAACCTCCCGTCTTGTTGACATCAGCAGCGGGTACGCCAGGTATCGTGAGAGGACCTGGGCTCGGTCCTTGGCTCACGATACCTTTCGGCCGTGGTCTGGGTCGTGATCCGCGTAATACCGTCGGATATCGGTCGCGTCGTTCGTCGGCTCCGTCGCTAAAACATACCTATACCGTGGGTTTCAGTGTTTATTTTAAAGTGCATCGGTACACGTCGGTCCGCCAGCGAGGGATTCGCTACCTGCGACGCGATCGCGAGCTATCGTAATGTAACAATTATGCATGCACATGACTTGTAAATAAGCCATGTGCATGTACTTGTGCGTTGTATTTTACAACCTCACAAAGTACCTGCGGAAGCGATTATTTTTTTATTTTTGTTAATAAATCGGCGATAGTTTTAAGATAATATGGCAGAATCGATGACTGACCAGATCGATAACTGGATTGATACTCAATCCGGTGAACAGATAAGGGCTCACCTCGAGTCATTGGAGATGCGAATTGACGGCCCAAATTATAAAAGAGCCGAGCGTCTCCAACGGTGGTTAATGGGGAATTGTACGGCTCAGGATTTTGCGGAAGAAACGAATCTGTTGATGTGTCGCGAAAGGCGAAATAGGCGGAGGTCGGATTGGTTCGAGGCTATGTTTGCCCAGAATCCGGCAATACCTGATCCGGATTCTGATCCAGCTGTTGTAGAAGTTTTACAACAGACTCTTGCACTGGACGTTCCAGATGTAGAATGGCAAGAGACAGATGCACATACTGAGGTAGATCAGCATGCAGAGGATCAACAATCCGAAGTCTCCAGCCAAGAAGCTAATAAAGAAGAGTGGATCACACTAGTGTCTACAGGCGGCGTACAGTTCGAGATACCAGCAACATTTGCTGCGATGTTGACAGAGCAGTTGAAGCAACAGGCCATCATGTCAGCACGGATGAAAGATTTGGAGGCTCAAGTGTGCGCTTTGAAAGCAGAGTTCTTAGACCGCGGTAGTACACAGAGAACGATCGCCACCAGAAATCGAGAGCCCAACCAACATGTCGGATTCCAGGATACGTATACGTGTGATTCACTGGACGATACGGACGAAAGACGACGACAAGTGCAGGCAGAGTGCGATGGTTCTCAAGCGCCTCAAGCACCTGCTAGAGGATTGCGATAATGCGTAAGCTCAAGCCTATTCCCGATGAGCGGAGCCAGTTAGATCATCTGTACCGCAATATGCTACCTCACCTTCGACGGTTATTGAAGAGAGTTGAAGCTAGGTCGATCGAGAGTTTCTTACAATTGGCGTTGGACGCCGAGCAAACACTTGAGCGAGAAAAGCTATATCGGCCGCCTTCCGCAGAAGAAGACTTAATGCTGCCTGAATTAGCATATAAGTCGAGGAATAAGAAGCGGCCGCACGCTTAACCCAAGGTAGCAAGCGTAGCCAAGGAAACGAGTGAACCGACCCAACCGGATCTTTTAGAACGGTTCACAAGGATTCTTGAGGATACGCTAAAATCCGTGAAAGATCAACAATGATGTCCCTCAAAGCAAGAAGACCCACAGATCACCTTCTCGTTTCAAGTGAGGACAGAGGAAGGATAGTCGTAAGAGTCCTGATTGACAGTCATCGAATGGTCATACATAAAGAAACGACGAGAAGTCTAATGCCGGAGATAAGGAGAAGCGGAAAGACGTTGTCCCCAAGACTATAGCCTGCAATACATGTGGCAAATTGGGCTATACGATTAGGACGTGTCCTGATTGTGCAAAAAACGCACGGGGAAACGGCTAAAGGGGACAGCTCTGGTCCCGAGGTTGAGGGAGTCCCCGTAGAAGCGGTATTAATTCTGAAATCTCGAGGCAGTCAAGCTGCAGAGAGGCGTCAAGAAGATCTGACGATAAATGACCCCAAAGAAGTTAAGACGGATCCGGTCACGAGTAAGATTTTAAAAATTACTCCGGAACCGAACCAGCGAGTTTATAGTCCAGAAGATGAGACACTCTGGTGGTGTCAAATCGATATCGGTGGATACCGGATCCGAGCGTTGTTTGATACAGGTGCATCAACAACGGTTATGGGTTTGAACGGTTTGCAGTTGGCAACCGCTCTTGGCAGATTCATTCTCGATAACCAAGCGGGTAGTGCTAAGTTTGCGGATGGTAGCACACAACAGTTGTGTGGACACGTTATGCTACCTTTTACAATTGGTAAAGACACGCGAGAATATACGGGTCGCAATTATAACGAATTTAGACCCGGAATGCTATTTAGGAATGAATTTCATTCGAGCATTCCAAGCAGTTCTACACCCAGATTCCGACTGTTTATACTTCAAAGGGTCATCACAATTCTTACAGCTGGAAGTGGCAAGTATTGAGAGCGGTCACGCTTCGTTTTCGTCAGCGGGTCTGGCAGACTCGACAGAAGATGAGCGCCAGCAACTGCGTAAACTTCTGGATCAAGTGTTGTCCAGTACTTTGCCATAGATCGGCCGATCATACGATGTTGAGCATGATATCGACGTCGGTTCAGCGCGTCTGATCAAACAAAGGTATTATCCCGTCTCGGATAAGATTCGAGAGGAGATGCATCGACAAGTTCAAGAGATGCTCGAGACAGGTGTTATAGAGCCCTCTAGTAGCGGATAGTCCAGTCAAGTGGGTAAGAAGGACGCGAATGCAAGACGTTTTTGCATTGATTTCAGGAAGGTCAACGCCTTGACCAAACCTGATGCGTATCATTTGCCGTTTATGCAAGATATTTTACGCAAACTTAAGAGAGCGCGATATATATCTACGATAGATATGAACTACGCATATCACCAAATACCTCTGCAAATGGAATCGCGCCCGATTACAGCATTTTCGGTATCTGGAATGGGTTTGTTTCAGTTTCCTCGTATGCCCTTTGGATTGGCAAATGCAGGTGCAACGTTCCAACGCATGATAGACCAGGTGATTGGACCTACTCTCTAACCGAATGCTTACTCTTACCTCGACGATATCATTGTCGTGACGGAGACCTTCGAAGAGCACAAATTGTTGCTAAAGGAGGTGTTGACTCGTTTGACTGAAGCCAGTTTATTGGTAAACCGAGAAAAATGTGTTGTCTGTCAACCCGAAGTAATAACCCCAAGTATACTTGGGTGTACGGATCAATCGCGACGGGATAAGGCCTGATCCAGCTAAGACGGAGCCGATTCAGGAATATCCGTCTCCCCCAATCTCAAGCAGCTAAGACGATTCCTCGGGATGGCGTCTTGGTACAGACGATTTATACCCGACTATGCTACGACAGCGGAGCCGTTAACTCGTCTTACAAAGAAAGACCAAAAGTACGAAGGGCTACAAGAGCAAGAAAGTGCATTTCAGCGACTCAAAGCGCTGTTGATGACTGTACCCGTTCTGCAGACTCCTGACGAGAATGGCGATTATACCATTCAAACAGATGCTAGTGACACCGGTATCGGCGCAGTGCTAACACAGATCGTTGATGGAGTAGAGAGAGAGTGCTGGAGTTTGCCAGTAGAGTACTCTCGCCAGCAGAACGCAACTATAGCGTTTCAGAACGGGAATGCCTGGCCGTAGTATGGGCAATTAGGAAATTTCGACAATATATTGAGGGTTACCAGTTTAAGGTTATAACCGATCACAGTAGTCTTCGTTGGCTGTGCAATATACACAATGCAACGAGTCGGCTCGTAAGATGGGCATTAGAACTCCAGTCTCATAATTTTACAATTGAGTACAGGAAAGGAGGTCTAAACTATATCCCTGATGCACTTTCTCGCATGTACGAGAAAGACGAGCCGTCCATTGCTTCAGCTTCTTGGAGCCAAACTACGAAAAATCCTTGGTACCTCTCATGGCTGAAAAACGTGACAGAGCGACCTAGAGATTTTTCGGAATGGAAGATGATAGGAAACAATTTGTATTCGTATCGCGTCGATAACGAGTTAGACGACGTGATGGAGGAACAAGACACTTGGAATCTGGTTGTACCAGAGGAGCATAGGCAAGCCATACTCTGTGAGTTTCATGATGATCCGACTGCTGGACACTTAGGTAGGGAAAATACATTTGTTAGAGTGGCTAACATGTATTATTGTTCGCGTTACTACGCCGAAGTTGGAGAATATGTACGCAAATGTCAAGTCTGCCAACAGTGTAAGGTGGAGCAACGTCCTCCCATGGGTTTAATGGGGAAACGAGTGATAGAGAAGCCATGGCAAGTTGTAGCAGGTGACGTTACTGGCCCACTTCCACGGTCAACACACGGATACGAATACATATTGGTCTTTTAGGATTTGTTAACGCGCTGGATCGAGGCAGTCCCAATTCGGAAAGCTAATGCTAGGACCATCGTAAAAGAGTTGCATGAGCGAGTTATCACACGTTATGGAACCCAAGAGGTGTTTCTGTCAGACAACGGAACCGAGTTTAAAAATAAACTCATGGATGAGATAATCGTAAATTTCTTAACGTAGAATTAGTAAGAGTTACGTATAGGGCTTTGGTCGATTCCGGGTCTACATTGTCATTAGTTGGGACTAAAAAAGCACAGCAATACAAGCATAGAATTAGGACTAATAATTCGGTACTTAGGAATTTTAGTGGTGATACAGTTAGTGCAGTGAGCACAATCGACATCATGTTAGAAGTTAACGGTCAGGAAGGCCAAATCCATTGCAATGTAGTCATCGACTTAGGCACGAAGATGTTACTTGGGATGGATTTTAGCAAAGCCTGTTCCCATTGTTCGATTGCGACGGAATCAATGGAGAGTTAGTGAAGGCAAATGGAGAACTTTCGACGATAATGCTGAAATGCAGTCGTCGAATATCTATGGTGAGTGCACTGGTATATCCGAATTGCAGAATAAAGAGAAGTTGGGCATGACTGATTGGACGGAGCATCCTATTGATGTGCTGAATCCCCACTCAAGCATCGCACGTAGAGGATGTCTCCCAAGATGCTGGAAGTGGCTGAGGAAGAAGTCAAGAAAATGTTGCGGCTAGGCGTTATTGAGCGATAAGCCAGTGATTGGAGTAGCACACCCGTTCTTGTTCGCAAATCCGATGGTTCAATTCGATTCTGTATCGACTATCGGGCCATTAATGCGGTAACCAAACGAGATGCATATCCTTTGCCCCAAATAGATTCAATCCTGAATAAGATATGAAGAGCGAAATTTATAAGTAAGATGGATTTGAAGCAGGCTTACTTCCAAGTTAAGATGGCGTCTGCTAGTCGAAGGTATACTGCGTTTTCCGTACCGGGATGGGGTCTATGGCAATTTAGAAGGATGCCCTTTGGTTTCACCAATGCTCCAATGACCTTCCAACGGTTAATTGATGCAATATTTGGGCCTGAGTTTGAACCATTCGTGTTTGGGTATCTTGTCGATATCATCGTGGTTACTGAATCGTTCGAGGATCTTTTGAAATATCTAAAGCTAGTACTTAAAAAGTTATTAGATGCTGGTGATTAACTATCCAGTACATACAACAAGTAATGAATTGCAAAGGTTCTTTGGTATGGTAGCGTGGTACTCGATGTTCATTGAGGACGAAGCTAGAATAAAGATACCGTTAGTGAAGTTATTGCGTAAGGGACAGTAATGGACATAGGGAGAAGAACAGCACGTTGCCTTCAATGAATCAAAATAAGCCTTGACTGCCGCTCCGGTTTTTGCTAGACCTGAATTCGGCAGGCCTTTCAAGGTTCAGTGCGATGCTAGCAACTTTGCCTTGAGGACTGTGCTGATACAGGATCACGAGGACGGAGAACATCCCATCATCTATATTAGTAGGGTCTTGACTGCTGCAGAGCGAAATTATACGACCACTGAAAAGGAGTGTTTGGCATTGCTCTGGGCAACTAAGAAGTTAAGGCTCTATCTTGAGGGTTAAAAGTTTACGGTAATTACGGATCACAGTGCTCTTAGGTGGCTGAGAAATTTGAAAAAGCCGACGGGTAGACTTGCTCATTGGGCACTGGAGATACAGCAATGGGATTTTAGATAATTTATAGCATAGAAGCCTTGAATCAAGTCCCAGATGCTCTTTCCAGGATGAATGAGTCTGTAGAAAATGTTGTAACTGCCTTTAAAAAGATTGAAGGTTCATGGTTCCTCAACATGCTGAGCAATGTTCAGCAATTCCCTGATAGATGAACCACTATTAGATTCAGTGGCAAATAGAGAAGAGTCCTGGAAATTAGTGGTTCCAGAGGAATAACGTGATCGGGTTATGAATGATGCCCATTGCATTAACTCCGCAGGTCATTTAGGGGTCGAAAAGACATGATAAGGTCACTAGCGAGTATTTCTGGATATATGCCATAAAACACGTTGGCCACTTAGGGCTCGATTACGAGTCGGGCCGTCGATCGATACAGTTTAAAACATTACTTAGATTATTATTACCGAAAGAGGTTATTTTATTGATTGTTTTTCGAGCTTCTGCAGGTGAGAACTTCTGCCCCGCTGTCCTGTTCGTCCAGCTTCCCGTACAAGCTGTGTAATTGTGCGTGTGTGTGCGGTAATCGCAATTTGGATGTATATAAAATTGCTGTGTAAACACAGCTGGCGACCGTGACTATTTTTTCCGTTTTCGTTTATTGTATAATTATTTTACTAGTATTAAATATTCCAGCTTCTAATAAAAAGTGTTGTTTTATTAATGTATGAAAGTCGTTTACCCTGATCCCCAATGAACGTGTTTTATGCCAATCCCTGGATTATTGACGACAAACGTCGATAGGACCAAGTCGATTAGCCGGGTTAATTACAAATGGTAGCGTAAAGGTGAGGCTTTTGCCTCGTGCTCCCAGGATTGTGGGTTTGCGCCCCGATAGAAGCCTCACCACTAAGCTACCATTCGCAATTATCCCGGCTAGACGAGTAGATCCAGGGACCTACCTGCGCCGTCACTCGAAATCTGCACCCGTTATATTCCCCACCCAAACGTTTTGACGTTCGCGCGGGGAAATCCACCGGGACTGTGATGGTGGGGATGGGAGTTTGTAACCGACATTGGTCGAGAATGAGCCAGGCAAAAATAAATTACTTCGTCTCTTCTGGCAAGTGGGTTTTTGAGTTGGGCGCCATTTGTAACGGAGTATAATCTCTCGCGTGCTGATGTCGCGTCTTTGTACAGCTGCAAACGTCGTGAGCTAAAAGGGACCGCGAATAAAAGGGAATAAATCTGCGGTAAATTTATCTCGGCAGGCTCCTGTATTCGAGATAACGGGAATAACGTATACCGGTAATTAATAATCATACTTGCACTCGATTATTAATTATGAATAAATTTTATTTATCCAAAAAAATATCAAAATGAGTTTCACAAAGTATAAAAACAAGAAATAAACAAACTACAAAAGAAAGTATAGGCCGCGTGAGGTCTCGTGACGAGGTGTAACCATCGGGGTTACTCGCGCTTTCTCTCTTACACGCGTACGCGATCGCACGTCGGTGAATTCCCGTGATCTCTCTGATACATCGTTTACGCATGAGAGATACCACGAGTCAACAGTGGTGTCTCTCCAAGAGTCCGAGGCTATCGTCGGCTCTTCCTCTTCATACATTCTGGAGAGCGCGTCTGGAATATGATTAAGCGCACCTTTCTTGCGCTCGATCGTGAAGGTGTGCGCTTGGAGTTCGAGAGCTCATCTTGTGAGACGACTCGTTGGGTTGCGCATATTGCAGAGCCAACGCAAACTGTTGTGGTCGGTTACTCGTAACTCGTAACCTTCTATACACTGCCTGAACTTCTTTATTGCCCAGACAACGACTAAACATTCTCGTGGTGACACTGTAATTCCTCTCGGCTGGGGACAGGATCCGACTTCCGTACTCCAAAACACTCTCGTCTCCATTCACGAGTTGGAGTAGCACGGCCCCTATACCGGTGTCACTGGCGTCTATCTGCAGTATGTACTGCCCATTTAGGATAGGTCGCTGCAGAATCGGTGCTGTCATCAAGACGGCCTTGAGCTGCTGGAAGGTTGCTCTGGCTCCTCAAGCCACTCATACTGCTGGTGCTTCTTAGTTAAACGCCTCAAGAGTTCTGCGATTGTCTAGTAATCCGGCATAAATCGCCATTGCCAAGAAGTCATAGCGAAGCTTTTTAAGATTTTTCGGAGCAGGATACTCTTTTATCGGCTCTATCTTAGCGGGATCGGGGCGTACTCCATCCCAGTTTACTAGTACACCAAGATACTTAACCTCTGACTTCCAAAAAACGCACTTATCCCAGTTTATTGAAAGCCCGGCTTCTGACAGTCTTTTAAGGACTTTCTCTAGGTAACGCTTATGATCCTCGAATATCTCCGACACGACGATAATATCATCAAGGTAAGAAGATCGCAGGTCTCGTCCTACGACTTGGTCTATCATCCGTTGAAAGGTCGCTCCCGCGTATGCCAATCCGTACGGCATTCTCTTGAACTGGAACAGTCCCAGTCCGGGGATTGTAAAAGCAGTAATAGAGCGCGATTCGACTTGCAACGGTATCTGATGATAGGCGCAATTCATGTGCAGAATGGGGATATAGCCAGCCTTTCTTAGTTTGCGCAGTATATCGTGCATGAAAGGCAAAGGCTATGCATCTGGTTTTGTTAAGGTGTTAAATTTCCTGAAGTCGATGCAAAACCATCTAGAATTGTCATCCTTTCTCGCCATCACCACCGGACTGGATCATACGCTAGTCGAGCGATCTTTGGCATGGTATTGGATAGAACTCGGTCCAACAGCTGACGCAATTCCTCGCGTTGACTGTCGGTTGCGTCAACAACCCCTGCTGATGACAAGGAAGCCATAACTCCAATGCACGTACGAAATTGACTCCTACGTAACATTTGGCATCCCGATTTGGCATAATGGCAACCCTGAGCTCCTTGGTCTCACCACTGAGTGTGAAAGACAACATTACGTGCCCGCTCAGTGGTTGTGCACGTCAATCAGCCAATTTCACTCTCCCCGAGTTTTCGGTAGAGAGCGATTTTCCCAGAACGGTAGCGATTGTGAGGCCGTTAGACCCCATCACCATCGTCGAAGCTCCTGGATCATACAGGGCTCTGATGCGGAAATCGCCTATTGCCGCTTGGAGCCACCAGCGCGTCTCGTCCTCTGGAGGTAGCTCCGGTGTGACTCCTGCTGACCTTGAGGAATAGAATCTTGGGAATTAATTTTCTTCCTGTGCTTCTCTGACTTCATCGAGTCTATTTCGCCGCGGATGAGCTCCACGTGGTCTCGTTCATTCCATAGGCCCGAGGTTCTGGGCACCTCGGGGACTCTCTGGCCCTCGGATTTGGCCTGAGTTCCGTTTAGCCGCTCCCGAAGGCGTTTCCCTTATTGCAGTCAGGGCAATGGCGGCGGAAATACGCATGCTTACCACACCCATTACAGGAAATCGGTTTGCTCGGATCAAAGGGCGTCCTGCTGGGCCCTCCTTCCGCGCTCTTTCCGCCACAGCGCTTCTCGTATTGGCCCCTCCGCTCTCCGGACCGGTTCGGCGGTTTCTTTTCCCGGCGCTCTTGTTCTCACTTGGTAGCAGCTTCTTCAGCTGGGTGAGAATCGCGTCCAGCTCCACCAGATTTTTGCCGGTGGTGGATTTCTCGGATTCTACCGTTGCTACCTTTGCCTTTAGAGGAGCCTTCTCTGACTTCTTCCTGGCCTTATACGCGAACCCCGGCGGCGCCAGCTCCCCTTACATTCGAGGTGGTTTGTAAAGCTTCTCGCGCTCTTGCAGCCTTTCAGCTTCGCGGGCCAGGTCGAACAGCTGGTCGATCGTCTACGCCTCGATTCGCTTGAACCGTCGCTGAATTCTTGGCAGCATGTTTCGGTAGAGGTGATCTACCTGGTTTCTTTCGCTAGGCTTGGCGACGAGCTCTTGTAGCATGCCTATCATGCAATTCATGTACTCACGTACCGGTTCGTCTTCGCCTTGAGTACGTGAGGTACACTCAAGGATCAGCTTCTCTTGGTAAGTTTCGCTAGCTCCGTACCAGCGTCTTATTGAGCACGTGAATTCGTCCCTATGATGAAGGAAGAACTTCATCCTGCGTCATGTTTGCTAGGACTCTGCAGTCATTCACGCGCTCCAAGAAGCTGTTAATGCTCTCGCTTCCGTCCCCTGAGAACTTTATTCCCCACTTACTCACGATCTAGCCTCGGTTGCGTGTGGGGTTAAATGAGCGCGAGGCTCAGGACAGTTGTTCCTGGACGCAAGACACTTGGGGCCTTAAGAGTAAACTGTGTTCACATGGGGGCCTTTCTGGTACCCAGGGGTGTCTCTCCCCCTCCCAAGCTCCGCCCAGGGTGGCGCTAAGAGCTGGTCCTGGCGTTTGGGGTTGTAGTCGCGCGTCCTTCTGCTGTACCAATGACTCCTCTGGCCGGTAGCAGGTATATGTGTCCTGAAATTGGACACGTGGACTTGCGCCTAGTCATTCACGCGCTCCAAGAAGCTGTTAATGCTCTCGCTTCCGTCCCCTGAGAACTTTATTCCCACTTACTCACGATCTAGCCTCGGTTGCGTGTGGGGTTAAATGAGCGCGAGGCTCAGGACAGTTGTTCCTGGACGCAGACCACTTGGGCTTAGAGTAAACTGTTTATGCTGTACCATGACCTCTTGCCGGTAGCAGGTATATGTGTCCTGAAATTGGACACGTGGACTTGCGCCTAGTGGATCCAATCGCGTACTTGAGGGTCATTGGGACGTCATGTGGTTTACGACATCGGTTAGCCTCGTTATCGGTGCCGCCATACTTTCCATTTGCTCTTGTAAAGCTTTTGTCTTCGCAATTTGTTCCACCAGACATGTGGAGAATAGCCGCGACACATCAAATGGCGTCCCATCGGTCGCTATTAGCGCTATCCAGTCGGATAGGTAGTCGGGTCGTGCGGTTGAGGTTCTCCTCAATCAGGTGCGTACCTCTCTCATCAGGTAGCGCTCCTGGCGTTTTCTCTCCGACTCGGCGGATCGCTTCTGTCCTCTTCTCGACCCGCCTTATCCGGTCATTGACGGTGTCATTTTCTTGACTAAACTCGTCGACCGAATAATTTCCTAGCAGCCATTGCTGTAGGCTTTCCGCCTTTTGATAGCAAGAACCATCAAGTCGAAGAACCATCTGTTCTAAGTGGGCCTCGATTTGTGCTGCGTTTTGGGTGTGGATCCACTCGTCCACCTGTACTATAATGTCCTCCTCGTCTTGTTGGTCCAAACAGTCGGCGTTTCGGTCGGCCATTGCACTTTTTTAATTATCGCTCGCGGATAAATTAAAATAAACCAAAATCTCTATGTTTGGCGCGCGCTGGTCTGGTGTGCGCAAGGTTATTTTATTTTAATTTACGTGACAGCAAAGAAGAATTAAAATTATTGTGCTAAGGGTTGAAGGAATTATCTTTTCCCTGAAATATCGAGCCACTCACTTAGATCTGCTATCCTCAAATACTCTTCTAGCTTTTCGGACAGGTTCTCTTGGTGAACTCTATTATCACTCACTAGATAACTATCAAAGAAAACCGAGGACAATTTAAACTTTAATGATATAATTTAAAAATTAAAATATACAAGATTTCTCTTATCTAGTCATAAATTTAAATTCTTAACCTGGCTCGAGGTCTATCGCAAATAAATCTTCTTAAATTAGTGAGTTTAAATAAATAAAATGACTTAATCGCAAACAAATTAATATCTTATCGTTATTTAAATTATTTAAACCGCACGCATGGTCTCACTTACAATCGCATAAACATGGATTTGTTATCCTCACCTATAGATGTTAAGACGTCGGGATAGGTTATGTCCGTCCGAAAAGCTTTAATTCTAACAGGTTCAAGTTTGTAATCTTGCGCAGACTTTACAATTCACTTTGTCGTATTTAGAAATAATTGTCTCAATCCGCCGAAAACGAGACGATTCGAGAGAAAGAGATGGATATTGATTTAATTGAGTCGCGGGGTCGACCTCGCGTTGTGGTCTTTGTCCGCAAATACCACAGCGGCTTTTCAGATTTTATTACCCACTTAATTGGTAAGATTAATTATCACTTCTCTGTGATAATTAATCCGGCGTAATCCCTAATTCATACGTATTTGGGCGCCAGTTGTAACGGGGTACAATCTCTCGCGTAGGTAGGGGTAAAGGAATCGGTTGCTACGGCACTGCCTAGTTATACTCCCTAGGCGGTGCCTCGAAAGTGTTTTGAAAATACAAGGTACCTCAATCAGGGTCTCAGGGACTGATGAGCAGTAATGTAGTAGAGAAACCATGGATTTTCTTGGCGGCGGATATGATGGAATTTCCGGCCAGTAAAAATCAATGCAATATCTACTGGTATTCCAGGATTTATTTATTCGCTGGATGGAATTGAAACCATTAAGATCTGCTGATGGTAAACCGGTAGCGAGAGGGTTTGAGGAGATTTTATTTCGCTGGGAAATTCCAGAATATTTGCTTATTGATAATGATAAGGAGTTCGTGAACAAATATCTGAACGATATTTTAGTAGGATATGAGGTGAAACATATCACTACACCCCGTTACCACCCTCAAGCAAATCCGAATTTAGATTATAGATTGAATCCTTTCAGAATTTAAATACATGCAATATTTAAAAATATAAAAAAATTATTTTTGAGAAAATAATAGGTAGGCTAAATCGCAGCAATGGGCATTGGTCGGTTGGAGAGGTGGCCGGCTGGTGCTAAGACGCAAACTCAGGGTAAACGTATCTGCGACACGAGAAGGCAGTGCGCCAAACAAGGGAGGCAGTGAAAACCTATAGCTCGACGGGAAGTACTATGAATACCTGGATGTAAAGAGGGTACATAATATAAACCGGGAGGTCGGCGTTCGGATCGCCGATCGTGCACGCCCGGACCGCACGATAGTACCAGGGCCCGGGCTTTCTTCGCCAGTTAGTCGGGCTGCCCTGTAGCAGCGTGTGTAAAAATTCAACTTGCTGAGGTTGCTCCAGGCGGCACCTGGAAGGGAAGCGGCACTCGGAGGTTTAAATTGTATTTGACGAGGCCACGATACGTTTAAGGCTCACGGTCAAACCCGTCAAAACAACAACTGCTGATGGGTGATCACCGAATAACTTGCTAGAGTTTACTGCGTCGTGTAATCTAGAAGATGCACAAAGAATACACTAATACTAAAATGAAAAATGAGCAAAATAATAAAAAATTCAATGGTGCACAGACAAGAAAATACAGGGATTCCCAACCCCACAGAAACTACAGTAACAGCAACAACTACAAAGGAGAAAAGTACTCACAAGAAAACGGGTAAGCGTGGCCTGTCGTCTTCCTCGGAGGGGGAGTCGAAGGACCAAAAGAGACATAGGCCAGGGACAAGTAGAAAGGCCATGAACAGTTCGAGCTCCTCTTCGGAATCAGATATAGAAACAGAAACTGAGGTCCGCCCTGAAGGCAAGAAAGAAAGACATATATTGGAAACGCCAAATTATGTACTGCAACAAATAGAGACGATAAAGAAATACATCGTCAAAAAAGACAGAGAGAGAGCGCATACGGCTCTTCACAACATTCATGCGATAATGTCAACATTAATAGCGAAAAGTGCGTATCTGGAAGGACAGGTAAAATCGCTGAATGAGAGAGATAAAAGCAAACAAGAGTCGTACGCAGGGGTCGCGAAAAGACTTCTAGCGCCGAAGATAACGGCAAAACAGGTGAATATAAAGAACCCGAAAAATCACAAGCTCGTGATAAGACCAAAAATCGCTGAATCTTTTAAGACAGAAGAGGAAATGAAACAGAAATTTCAGGCGGACTTCAGACCGAGAGTAGAAAAAGTGCAGATAAGAAGCCTACGCACAATTAATAAGGGCTTGTTGATAGAAACGGAGAATGAAGAATTTCTGCAAAAGATTCTTAATAAGAAGGAACTGAAACAACACTTCGAAATGTCGAGACCAACGAAACAGAAACCGAGGTTGATCATTTATGACTTACCAAAGAACATAAATGAGAAAGAAATTGCTGAAATAATAGCAGAACAAAATCCATGCACACAAGACGAGGCCAAAAGACAGATAACCCCGAAATTCAGAACCGGAAAGAAAGAGGGAACTAGGACGAACTGGGTAGTAAAGGTTACACCGGAAATGAGAAGTAGGTTATTAGAAAAGAGGAGAATATTTGTAGATTACCAATCTTGTAAAGTGCAGGACTTCGTGCTAGTCTCCAGGTGCTATAAGTGCCAGGGCTACGGACACATAAGTAATGTATGCCATAACGAGGTTTACTGTTCTCATTACGCCGAAAAAGGTCACTCCTTTGATAAATGCCCGAATAAGAATAGCCAGAAGAAGTGTATTAATTGTGTAAAGGCCAAGAAAAAGTCAGAACACAATGTCTTAGACACAAAATGTCCATGCTATATTAAGGCACTGGAAAGACTAGTCAATAACACGGATTACGGAGAATAAGAACCGGTTATTTGTGGCTCAACTTAATGCCAGGCGATCGAGAAGGGTAGTACCCGAAATCAGGCAAAAAGCGTATGAAAATGTGATACAAGCTTTAATGTTACAAGAGCCGTATACAAGGTCGAATAAAGTGATGGATTACGGAATGGGAATAAGAATTGTCTCTGGAAAGGAAAACCCATGGGCTGCTATAGCAATAACAGACCCGAACGCAGTAGTTTTGCAAATATCAAATCTCTGCATGACACACTTTGCGGTTGCAGAAGTTTCGATGCCATATAAAGTATATCTTTTAAGTGGATACTTCCAACTAAAGGATGATAGTAGTGCATCTCAACACGTTGCAAACAATTATTAATGCACTGCAAGGAAAGAACTTTATTATTGGTATCGATTCTAATGCCCGATCTGCCCTATGGGGTCCAGTAGACACAGATGCAAAAGGAGAAAAGCTAAAAGAGTTTATAATCCAGAATAATTTGTGTGTGATAAATGACCCTAATAGCATAGCAACGGTCGCAAGTGAAGTCGGAGAAGGACACGTAGATGTAACAATAGCCTCACCTAATATGATCGAAAGAATACATAACTGGAAAGTTCAAAAGAACTGGACTTCCAGCGATCACAGGACTATAACGTTCGAGATAGGAGAAATAGCTGCAAGCGGAAGATACAGAAACAGCGAAAATATGAGGCGTTACATGATCAGCAAGGCTAACTGGGGTTTATTTGTACACACTCTAAGAGAAAACTGGAAACCAATTCCGAACTATCACGATACAGGCTCAACGATCGCCGGCTTGAGAAACATAACCAATGGCATAAGGATGGCATGTGACAAAGCCATACCAATAAGAACAAATCAAATAGGAAAGTCCCATGGTGGAATGAAGAACTGACTCAGGCCAAAAAATACACAAACAAACTGAGACGGCAATTTCAAAAGGAAAGAAACCCAGAACAAAGGGAATATAAGAAAAGGGTTTATAAGTCGGCCAAGAGACAGTATACAAGACAAATTGACTCGACAAAGACCCATAAATGGGAAGAGTTCGTCACGTAGATGTAACAATAGCCTCACCTAATATGATCGAAAGAATACATAACTGGAAAGTTCAAAAGAACTGGACTTCCAGCGATCACAGGACTATAACGTTCGAGATAGGAGAAATAGCTGCAAGCGAAAGATACAGAAACAGCGAAAATATGAGGCGTTACATGATCAGCAAGGCTAACTGGGGTAATTTGTACACACTCTAAGAGAAAACTGGAAACCAATTCCGAACTATCACGATACAGGCTCAATGATCGCCGGCTTGAGAAACATAACCAATGGCATAAGGATGGCATGTGACAAAGCCATACCAATTAAGAACAAATCAAATAGGAAAGTCCCATGGCGGAATGAAGAACTGACTCAGGCCAAAAAATACACAAACAAACTGAAACGGCAATTTTAAAAGGAAAGAAACCCAGAACAAAGGGAATATAAGAAAAGGGTTTATAAGTCGGCCAAGAGACAGTATGCAAGACAAATTGACTCGACAAAGACCCATAAATGGGAAGAGTTCGTAACCAAACAAGGCAATGACAATCCATGGAGCTTACCGTACAAACTGGCCGCCAAAAAGGCAAGGATTAGAGACATCGCAAGTAATATTCTAACAGATAGTGGATACACGATGGCTTGGGAAGAAACAGCAAAACAGATACTAGACCGACTGTTCCCAGACGATGAAATATACTCAGAGACACAAGAGCAAGCGAATATGAGGCTGCAAAACAATAGATATACAGACGAATACAGAGAAACGGAGGAGTTTACAATAACAGAGATGGTGCAAGTGGTAAAGAAAATGAAGCCAGGTAAAGCTCCAGGAATAGACTGTATCGATCTGACAATAATAAAAAGTGCTCTAGAGGTAGTCGGCGAAGATCTGTTAAAGATATACAATAGCTGTTTAAAGTATGGCATCTTTCCGAACATGTGGAAAGTTGGAAAGGTCATTACTCTAAAGAAAGGAATCGATAAAGACCCAAGTCTCCTAAGCTCGTATAGACCAATATGCCTTTTATCTATATTAGGCAAAATACTGGAAGGACTGATAATTAGAAAACTGGAAAAAGTAGTGGAACCCAGTCTTTCAGATAAACAATACGGCTTCAGGAAGAACAGATCCACAGAAAATGCGATAGTCTATGTAGTTAATAAAGCGAAACAATCTAACAAGAAATACGTGATCATAATGTTTCTTGACATAAAGGGAGCATTTGATAACGTATGGTGGCCGGGAGTATTGGAAAAGCTAAGATACATGAGATGCTCCTGAAGACTGTATGAAATAATTATGGATTACCTCTGTAATAGGAAAGTAATTATTTCCGAAGGTGGCAACTTTGCGAGTAAAGTTGTGACAAAGGGATGTCCCCAGGGTTCCTTATTGGGGCCAATCTTATGAAACGTAGTGTTCGACGAAATACTTCACGCATTAGAGAGAGAAGGACATGAGACGATAGCCTATGCAGATGACCAGGCAGTAATAGTAGAAGGAGACTCCAGGAGAGAACTAGAAATAAGAGGACAAGCTGCAATTGACATGATAGAGAGATGGAGCAAAAAGATCAAAATGAAACATGCACCAGATAAATGTGGCATGCTCTTAGCCAAGGGAACATTTCATGAAAAATGTTACCCAGTAATTAAAATAAATGGCAAGAGAATTAAAAGACAGGAACCAGTAAAATATCTGGGAGTTTCATTTGGCAAAGACCTAAGTGTGTAGCATCATGCCACGGAGATCTCAATGAAAACCAGAGGAATCTTTCAAAGGTTAGCAAGATTAGCTAGAGACGAGTGGGGCTTGGGCTATCGTTCTCTGGAAATAATATATAAAGGGGTATATATACCAATTATAACGTACGCAGCAGCAGGATGGTTTAAACTCGCAAATAATGTCCAAAAGAAAAAGCTCATAATGTCACAAAGATTTGCTTTAATGAAAACAACGGGAGCATATAGAACCACTTCGGCTGAGTCCATCACAATGATAACGGGTTACTTGCCGATAGATCTGGAATGTGAAAAAAGAATAGGAATGTATTACATAAGGAAGAACAAGGAATTTAAATACATGAACTATACATACTAGACGGTGGAGAATCCTCTACCAGGCAATGAATGGAAGAGAAAATATAATGCAAGGTGTGAACTGAACAAGGAATTGAGAAAAGTGTGGCAGTCGAGGTAGGATAACTCTATAAAGGGCAGACATACGTATGAGATAATGCCAAACGTGGAAGAAAGAAGGAAAAAGACGTGGCTTAAACCGAGCAAATATCTAATGCAAATTCATAGTGGACATGGAAGTTTTCAAATTTTCAGAAAGCGATTTAACTTCGTAGAATCAGACCTATGCAGCTGCGGAGAGATAGACTGCCCAGAACATGTCATATGGAAATGCGTGAAGTACGAACAAAGAAGACTAAAACACATGCAGGAGACACAGGCAGGAATGAGAAACACAAAAGCCTTATTGGAAACAAAGGAAGGGACCGAGAGGCTGACAAGGATGACGAAAGAAATCTTACTCGCAAAGGATGCTACGGAAATTCTAGAAAGAGACTTAGTCGTAGATATAGTGGAAATTGAGGAGGAAACGCAAACAGAAGAGATAAGGGAAGAGAATGAATGAGTAGGATAGGGATAGATAATATTCCAGAAAGTAGATAGAGAAGAGAGAAAGGAAAATCATAAGTGAAAAGGGTATGAAAGAAGTTAGGTTAGAAAAAATTTACATAGTAACTAACAAATGGAAGAATAGGAAAAGAAATAGACTCAGAGGTAATCAAGATAGATTCTCATACTAGACAATAGGGTAAACTAACAAATTCTATTAGAAAGAATATAACTGACGAGAATGAATGACGCTGAAAGAGGAAAAATGGCAATAGAGAGAAAGAAGAAAGAATGGAGATGAAAGACAAAGTTTGAAAGATAGTGTGAAAGGGTATGAAAGCCAGGGAGAATGAATGGACGCTAGGTAGGAACTCCTTCTTTTATAAAAGTAGATAGACAGAAGAAAACAAGAAACCAAAGTAGGGTAGAAGAAGAAAGAAAAGGAAGAAAGAAGAAGGAAGATATTAAGAAGAGAGAAGAATAGAGAAGGAAGAGAAGGAAGAGAGAAGAAAGAAGTAAGAAAAATAGAAAGTCCTAGTCCCTAGTTCCCCAAAAATAGAAAGGAAAAGAAAATAAAGTAAAAGGAATAAAAAATAAAAAAATAAAACCGAAGCACAAGAGAGAACATAGAAAGGGTTGAATCGCAAGAAAAGGAAAAGACAAATGTGAACTCTGGAAAGTTCCGTAGTCCAAAAACCGTCACAGTCTAAGATAAGGAAGACAAGTAGAAAGCAAAAGAGACGTGACAAGGACGACCGCCGGTATGCCAGAGGCGAGGTGCGGCGGCAATGGTCGATGTGTTAGACATTGATCTAGCTCGGTTTTTTTTTTTTATGGTTGGTGGAATTTCCCAGAATAACGGCCTTTTTCAAAAATTAAAACAAAAAATTAAAGGCGTTTCGTCCTCGATCCCCAGTTTGGACTCCTCAGTAAGGAACTGGAGATCATATCTTAGACGCCTGTCGCAAGATGATCTGCGACGTGATGCGATGGAAACGACTATACTCGTTGGAGAGATTGTCGTCTTCCTCACTGACTGGCGTCGCAGTTCATCTTGCGACAGGCATCTAAAGTATGATCTCCAGTTCCTTACTGAGGAGTCCAAACTGGAACTACGTTCGGAGTTCGATGATTGCCAGATGTCGAAGTCGTAGTTCCTTGACTAAGGCTCGTAGATACCAACGATGCGCCTCGATTCCCGAATACAAGATCTCTCTTGATTTTGAATGCGTATTTTTTTCAAACTCCGAGTAGCAGAGATTCGCCCTCGGATGAAAATTAAAGAGTTGACTAGCAGAGCTTCGCCTTACGGAAGCTTTAGACGAAAAACTAAGAGTGGTTGTGTTCGTTCTGGATCCTCTTTATATACCCTAAAAATCTATGTATCTGTTCTTTTCATACGTTATGCTTTAGATGGAAATTGCGTAAGTAGTTCTCGATTTTTCTGTGCTTGCACCCGATTGGACCGTTAGATGTGCGTGATCCATAAATTATCGAATCCCATACATTTTCTGTATCGTAGTTATTATGGAGAATTTACTGTCCCACTTTTATCACTGCCACATTACCCAAAAAAAACGGCTTCTTTTACTTGGGTTCTTAATTTATTACTTTCTTCTAATGCTTGAGTTTTCTCGTCCATGTCTCTCATCGTCGGATCTTTTACGAGCATTGATTTTATATTGCAGTATACAAAAACTCTTGCGTAACCCTTCGTTTCGATCTCACTATCAGCAATCCCGCTCATATGCGTATTGGCTTTGAATAATATCTTAAAGTCTACTTATCAGTCTCTTTTTCATTTGAAACGTTCGTAAATTAATCTGTCCCTTAGCTCTATAAATTAGGCTTTATATTACTGTATTTACTTAGAATCATTTTTTATCAACCTTATTTCGTTCGTCTTCTACGCCGTAATTTTATTTTATACTGCGCAGTACTTTTTTTACGAAAAATAATAATATAATTTTCGTCGGGACGCGGGAACACCAATCCTATAAAAGGGTTAAATTGATTTGAATATTTACATATATAACTTTTTTATATTATTGGTGCATATTTTATTATGAAATTAATTTTTTTACACCTAGTTAGGATCGGGGTTGCTGTTAAAAATAGTATTATTCTGCGTAGTCAAGAACCATTCATAATCTACTTTCAATATTTTTTATTTTTAACACTTCACCCTAAATTTGTACCCTTAAAATTGAGGTTATTGATAGAAATAGTAGTCATATTTACAATATTGCTATTGTAAGTGCAAAAATATTTATTACACTAATTTTTTATCCAGTTTGTACTATTATATTTAATTTCCTCATTTACAAAATTAATTAAAACACCGTTACCTATACCTGGTTTTTGATCATACTTAAATCAAAGGTAAAATTTTATTAACAGATTAGCAATGTACAATTCTAGCGAAATAGTACATCAAATATCCGAAGTAGGAAAATAACTATAGATTGTGTGATGTCGGTATCACAACTTTTAAATAACTGTTAAGTTTTTGGCCTAGATAATATTTCCAATAGCCAGGGTTTTAATTTTTGTGCTTGAAGAAAAATCAACTTTCTTTTATTTTATTTCTTATTTTTTTGGGTGATTTTATTTTTAGTATTAGGAAAAGGGAAAGTTATCTAATACGAACTAGCGTATTTATTTATAACTTTTAGGAACGGGTAAAGCAAAAAAAAAAAATATTATAGAGAACCGCTTTACGAACTTAGCGTATATTTCAGTTCTCTTTGAACAGAATAGGTTTGTGTGTAAATAAAGATTTATAGAAGAAAGAATATAAGTTTATATTAATAATTAGATTTATTCTTACTTTCTTTATAAGTTGTGTTTTTCCGTTGACTTATACAAATAATCAGGTTCAAATCACTTAGATTAACTTAGAAAAAATAAAAACGTTTGTAACTCAGCAAGCTTGAAAATTGATTGGAAAGTTTGACTTGGATGAACTGAATGGAACTGACTTGTCCTTGCACTTTTCCTTTACACATCACCTCGGTGATGCACTTTTAAGCTCCCACTCTGGCGTAGGAGGGCTGGAAAAGTCTGAGAGTGCAACCCAAAATCGAGCGCGCTGACCCTCTAATTGGTTAGTGCATCTTGTCATTGCATCTTCGTTCATTAATTTAATTAGGGTACCCTCTTGATCAGCCACGGGGTTACCGTTAATTTCTCTTGTAAGATCATTTAAAAGAGCTGGTCTTTCTACAGGAAACATGATGCGTTCTCTTAATTCATTCAAATCCTTATCTGTGTATATGCCCGCTGTAGCTAACTCTGCTGGATTAGTATATTTCCAGGTGGCTTGTGTTAATGGTTTAATAATATGGGGTGGGATAGCTTCGGAAACGGTAGGTAGTACTTTATACCAAGATTTTCCAACTTGATAATAGGATGGTAATAAGGTATTACAAGCTACTTGTGTACCTTTATTTTTAAGAATATGTATTCTGGGAGTTAGGAAATACGTAGAATTACCCCGTTCAACTTGAAATTCTGCATAACAATAAGTACCAGGTTTAATTTTAACCTCAACAGGTATACATTTTATGATATGGACAACTTCACACTTCATAGGGGTCTGAAAAACTCGCTCCGTTACAACGACCATCTGTATTCAAAAAACCGGCAAATGTCAGACTGTGTGTAATGGTACATTTATCTTTACACGCAATCCTTGAATCACATGAGCATCACCAAATTTCATAATACCAGTATTATGAATTTCATCGCATGCATGGTGGCCTATTTCGTATATGTATTCTGCTTCTCCATGTTTTACTACATAAAGTGAGAATACATGCCGCAGTAATATACTGTCCTATGGATTTCGAGTTTACATTGTATTATCGATGTTTCAGTATATTCATTAATTTGAAGAAGCTGGACATACTGCTTGGTTACAGTGATGTTTTCATCCGGTATATCACAGTCTCCTACTTCTGTTAAAGACAAAGTAGTCACATTAATATGGTGTGAACCGCAGTCATATCCAATCAAACCATGTACAATACGGACTAAAAGGAGGGAGATGAACAAATATTTATTCACTTTTTTTTATTCTGTAATCATAAGAAAATGTATTATGAACAAATCTAAAAAGAAAAACTTTGTATGTTTGATTTTAGGCAATCATATATTTTTATTAAATTGATGATATTTTCTTAAATTGTTAAAGGAAACAATTTTAATGGAATTATTTAATTTAATTTGAACTAAATTCTTAACTATTTTCTGTATTTTATATGAGCCTAAATAATTATTACCAAATTTATTGTATTTATGTGATGTTAATAAAAATACATAATCTCCTATTTCCATTTCTGAAAAACAAAAGAAACAGAAATTGTTTAGATAAAGTTTTATTAATCTACGTCACTAGATTTGGGTTTCTTTTTACTTTTAATCTTTTTAGAAACTTCGCTATTTATATGTGATATTCGTAATCTATTTGCATGTACAATTTTATTACTATTTTTAATTTGAATTCGGACATTATTGATATTTATAATTTCTAATATTTTATAAGGACCCGAATATTAATCTCCAAATTTACCAGGTTTTGGACCTGATAATAAAAATACAAAATCTCCTACTCTAAAATTTCTAGGATGAATAAATCTATCGAAATATTTTTTTGATTTAAATTTTGAAGATACTAAATTATCGTAAGCTAATTTATGTATACAGTTGAACCTAGTCACTAAATCTACTATATGGGTGAAAATCATCTAACGTGCATATTTGTGTAATAGTGAAATATATCGCATTATATCATATATAAACTTACGAATAAATTATTCTAAGAACAATATATGTAATTTAATGTAAGTCAGCCGTGAAACTTGACAAAAATTGATTTTATTGCCAAGTTTAAGTTGCTTAAAGTTTGAAATGTAACGTCCCCTGGCTGTAACAAGGCCATAATCGCATATTATCAGGTGCTATTACAGGCGCATTTCTTTATTTCAAAAACGGGTTCGAAACTTAATTGTTCATTTTGATAACCACAATTAAAATCAAGTTGAAAATCTGAACATTTATTGATTTTTAAAGTGCACTGAACATGCTAAACTTTGTAACAAACTTGTTATCAATAATAGCTGTGTTATGACTAATGTCTTCAAAATAATTGTAAACATAAAACATTTTTCTAACCAGGTGAAATTGTTAACTTTTGGTTTACTTTAAACGTAAAAATTTTATTTTTAATATTTCATGATGTTAAGCAAATAATACGGGCATATTATTGTGGTAATTCAGCGGTTACCTTTTTTAATGTAATTCCTCTGGCAGAGTATAAGTGGAAGACTAATAAACTTTTTAAAACCAATTCATAGAGTAAATTTGAAATAAAGTAACTACATAAAAACAGTATTATTCCGATTTGGAAATTTTGATTGTTAACGTAATAAAATTAAAAAAAACAATCTATGTAATGTCCCCTGGCGTGTAACGTCCCTTGTCCAAATTTCTTTTATAACAAATAATCGATGCTGATCATTACATGCTTTACTGTTTTGACCAAAAATAAACATTATTTCTTAACAATTGTTTTCTCCTTGAATATTTCCGAAAAAAGATACTTCACATACCTTTTAAAAACCGATATGGTATTCTCATACGACTTTATATTCTCTTTATTATGCCCGATATTGAGTGTAAACACTTTCCTCTCCTGGCGACGTATTTACAATGCTTATTTGGTACTACAAATTTCTAAGAATACGTAGCTTAACGGAGTCCAGAATGTTTCGAATTGTGCTTCTAATTCACTCATTTGAAGTCCATCGTCATGATTAATTTGTTAATTAATTTTTTATTATTGTTATTATCAATTAGGTATAGTTATATTCAATGTATACTTCATAATAAAATATGTTTATCAAAACGTTCTATCCCTATTACAAAATCTTACGTGAGAAATTTCTAAAAATCGAAAATATGCCTTAATTGCTTTGAAACTTTGATTTTTGAGCTTTTCTGGGGGATTGCATCACTTAAAAAGTGACTTTCCATACTCAGAAATTGATTTTTTATTATTTAGCAAATTTAAACACCGCTCCAATTGAATTATCACATGAAATTTTGTATTTGGGATATATTCCAGATGTTTATGTTTTATATATTAAAATATATGTAATTCCCCTGGAATGTAAAAATTAAAAATCTTCAATACGTTGAGTAAATCAACCGCTTCTGTATGCCCACTGTAAACAGATACTCTAAAGACTGTAATTGGTCCAGAGAAACCAAAAATATATTATTTTTTTCATTTTGTTTTCTTACATATTAGAACGTCAAATGTTCACGTTAGATGATTTTCACCCATATATCCTTTATAGGTAGGTAATAAATCGCCTTCTCTCAACGGATCATTAGAAGGGAGTCTAGCTAACCTTCCAAATATTACTTCATATGGAGTGTGTTTAGTACTTTCTTGCATACATGTATTATAATTTAACATAGCCAATTCCACCCAGTTATCCCATTTACTATCTTGTGATGTATATTGTTTAAGAAATTCAGAGTGCATGATGAGATCGTTCTAAAGATCCATTAGAAGCTGGATGAAATGTCGTAGTTCTTATTTTTTTATTTTAAATCGTTTTGCTATTCGATTCATTAAACTACTAAGAAAATTCTTACCTTGGTCTGTTAAAATTATTTTAGGAGAACCAAATATGCATATAAATCTTCTTATGAAAGCATCAGAATTGTAGAAGACAATCAGCATTGTAGAAGACAAAGTATTGGGTAAAGGAATAGCCATACATAATTTCGAAAATTGATCTTGTAATGTCAATATATATTGATTTCATTGTAATGTTGGTTTTAAAGGCCCAACTATATCCATAGCCACTTTTTCTAGTGGAACTCCTGGTGTATCAGTAATAACCATTGGTTGTTTAGTTTTAAGTCGAACTAATTTCTTTAGTTGACACTCTAAACATTGTTGAATTCTTCGTTGAATATCATCCTTTAAATTTTCGCAATAATATTCTCGACGTACTCTATTAAAGGTTTTCGAAACACCTCTATGACCTCCAATAGGTGATTTATGCATTTCATAAAATATGTCATCCCTTTTATCATGAGATACATATTTCAATTCACCTTTACATACAATGGTTTTAATTTGTGTTTGTGTAAACTCTTCATTTATACAACTGAGAACTTCAGTCCATTCTAGATTTTCAATAAATTGACTTTTTGCAATATTGAATTCAGTTTTTTAGATTTCACTAATAATTGACAAAGAACATATAATGTACTTTTAATATTCTCTTTTATTTTTGATAACGATTCTGTATTATTTCCTCTAATACATAAAGCAAATAAATGATTTTTCTTTTTCGATATTTCTTTTACTTCCCCAATTTCCATAGTATAATTAGGATCTATCTTTTGGAACTTTATTAGTTGTCTAGCGCCTTCGTCACATGGACTTCCATCTGTTCGCACAAAAAATATTATATTACCAAATCTATGTGGTAATGGTTCCTTTGTTTCAACTATTTTGTTAGTAATTAATTTATTAAAATTTGTACTTTTGTAGGAGGATTTTTCAAAAGACTGATCTGAAAGATCATCTGATTCACCTTCTAGAGAGTCTTCAAGTATTTCTGGTTGTTTTACCTCTTTAGATTTAACTACTGTCGGCGTAGCCTTAGGTTCCATTTCCATATCATTTTCAGAATCAATATCACTTTCATAGTAATTAATTTCCTTAATTTTACGTTTTGGTTCATTATTAACTTTATTATATTTATTATTTATTTTTTTCATATGTTTCTCCTCATTATTTAAATTTGTATTATCTACTTCAACAGGTTTTTCAAATCGTTTCTTCTGTGCCCTTGTAATAGCATTTACATTAACGGGTTCAACTGGATTTCTGGATAAAGCGTCTGCATTGGCATTCAGTTTACCAGGTTTATATATAATAGTATAATCATATTCTGATAGTTTAAATCTCCATTTTTGAACTCTAGTGTTGAGATCTACAGTTTTAAACCAAATTAAAGGTTGATGATCAGTTATAATAGTCAATTTAGTGTTATAAACATAACTTCTAAAAGTGTTCACACTATGTACAATTGCAAGAGCTTCTTTTTCATAAACTTCATATTTTAATTCTGAATTATGGAGTACACGAGAAGTGTAGGCAATAGGTAGATCTTTCCCAATAATTCCTTGAGATAGCACACCTCCTATGGCATAACCAGATGCATCAGTAGTAATATTATGAGCTTTCGATAAATCTGGGAATTGCAATAACGGTGCATGACACAGCATATATCTTAAAGTTTGAAAAGCATTCTCTGCTTTTTCATCCCAATTAAAAGGAATGTCTTTTTGCAATAACTTTGTTAGAGGTTTAGCTATTAAAGCAAAATTTTTTATAAATCGCCGATAATAACCAGCGAATTCTACAAACTGACGAACATTTTTAATATTTTTAGGTGTTGGATATAATTTAACAGCTTCTATCTTTTTAGGGTCGGGTTTGAGTCCTTCTTGACTTAACTCGTAAACTAAATGAATTACTTTTTCTTTTAAAAATTCACACTTATCAGCTTGAAGTTTCAAACCAGCATCTCTGAGTCGACTCATTAACAATTTAATTTTCTTATCATGTTCCTCTATGGAATTAGCGTATATTACAATATCATCTAAATAAACAAATAATATTTTGCCTTGCAAACCAACTAAAACATCATTCATTAGTCTTTGAAAAGTTGCTGGAGCATTTTTAAGTCCAAATGGCATCCTAGCAAATTCAAAATGTCCGAAGGGACTACTAAATGCTGTTTTATGAGCGTCTCGCGGATCCATTTTTATTTGATGAAATCCGGAGGCCAAATCCAGAACCGTGTACAGCTTACTGGAACCTACTTGATCAAAAATCTCAGTAATATTAGGTAAAGGATAAGCATCTTGAACAGTTTTTTCATTTAATTCTCTAAAATCTAACACCATTCGCCATCTGGGCTTTCCAGATGAATCTGGTTCCTTCGGTACAATCCAAAGAGGTGTATTATATGGTGAAGTTGAATGTCTTATAATGCCTGCATCAAGTAACTCTTGTACTTGACGATTTACCTCATCTTTTAAAGCATGTGGAAATTTATATTGTCTTGAATTAAAAGGTTCATCATCAACAGTAGGTATTCGATGTCGAACTATATTAGTTCCTTGTAATTCATCTCCTGGGTTAAAGAAAACGTCTTCATTTTCTTTTATTAATTTTAACACATATTCTTTTTCTTTATCTTTTAAATGATCAGTTCTAATTAACTGAGTTATATCCACTTTTTCAGTATGCGATGTGGATGACTTCAATTCTGTATTTAATGTCACGTTGAAAATATTTTGAATAACTTCATTTTCCGAATTATCTTGTATGTTTAAATCTTCTATAATTCCTGATTGTTGCATAAGAAATGCATTTGTAAAATTTTCAAAATCTGAAGTATCACTTGTAACTTCATTGTTATATTCCGATCCTGCATAGGCATGTACAGAGATATTTTCAATGTTCTCATCAATTTTTTTATAATTAACTTTTAGAATTTCCATTGGCACTTTATTTGTATTAATTTCACAAATCAATTTAGAATAATCAATAATGACACCAGATTTATTTAAAAAGTCTGCTCCAAGTATTCCTTCTCCAATTATATCCAGATCATCTGGTATTACATAAAAAATGGCTGAATGACCATATACACAAATTTCAATTAATCCAAGAGTAGGAATTATTTCTGATCCTATCCCTTTTCGAAATAATTTTGATTTATTTATTTCAATCTGTTTATTTTTCAATACATTTTCTTTTATAATATTTACTTCCGCACCTGTATCTATTTTTTTTTTTTTTTTTTAAATAGTATAGAATTTTTTTTTTACTCAACTAATAATTATGGGATTGTTAATTAATATATAATTTATGAAAGAAATATACAGGATGATCCAGAAACATAGGTAACATATATATATATTCCGATTCAGAAAATTAATTCGTGTATAACCCCGTCGGAATTTTTAAAAAATATTAATTAGGCGAGGCGTAATTAATTTTTGAAATGGGCCAATCAGAGGCCGGATTAGGGAAGAAAGGTGAGCGGCGTTGCCGCGCGAGACTAATGCAACAGGTCAACGAGCGAAGCGGCCGAGACGCCTGAACATAGCTAATGCGTATAGCAGAAGCGAAGATCGCGAAAGCGAATGAATCGCAAAATATATTTTACGAGATTGATTGTATGAATAAAATGTACAATCAAGGAAATGATTTTTATTTAAGTTTGAATTGGACCGCAGACTAATAAATTCATTACTACTATTATTAATTTACTTACTAAATCTATAATACGCGTGCGTTATAAATATGAGATTATTACAGTTTTTAATCTCATCGTATTTACATTAATTTATTGAAACCTTTATGACGAATTTTAAGACAATAAAATTTTGAATTGAATTAAGTTTTGTGTACAATATAGCCAATAAATACGTTTACCATAAAGATATATCGCTACATATTGGAAATATATTAATTAATTTTGCAAGTATATTGGCAATAATATTGCTAGGTAAATAATTTCCAGTCCGTGTAAAATGAAATTTAGCTCAAGCCTCAATTCTCCGTTTAAAAAACATAATGCTACCGCGAGCGCTCTCCGATGTTCGAGCACATCAAATTTTGTGTTCGCGGAGTAAGCCCGCTGCGGGCGCTCTCCGACGTTCGCGCTCATCAAATTTTGTACTCGCGGAGTAAGCCCGTCGCGGACGCTCTCCGACGTCCGCACTGCAAGAGCAAACGTGCTCGAAAAAAGTTACTTCGTTAAAATTACAATTCATTGTGTTTTAGACTTAATAAATATTTTGGAAAACTCGTTCCAAATGTTTAGGATAATAATTGCAATAGTCTGGGAATCATCTAGCTATAGTATATCTATAATATGTTTACGTTTACCAAATATTTTTAAACTGATTTTTTATAATATATTAGTATATGCTGAACAAATCGATATCATTAAAATTAATTGGATCATATCTTTACTAAAAATCGGTATTATGAGAAATCGTGGATTTATGTCACGCATCTTAGTAATTATTCGGATGACCAAAGACAGACGTTCATTCACGTTTTCATCCACTTGAGGTAATAAAAGTTCATCGATTCGTCGGTAGTATTGACAATTTGGAAGACACGAAACATATTGGCGATATATTGATAATACTTTGGCAATATGTTGGCAACATATTGGCAACATATTAGCAATATATTGACAATACTTTGGCAACATATTGGCAATATATTGGCAATATATTGGCAACATATTGGCAACATATTGGCAATACTTGGCAACATATTGGAACATATTGGCAATACTTTGGCAACATATTGGCAATATATTGACAATACTTTGATAACATATTGGCAATATATTGGCAATACTTTGGCAACATATTGGCAATATATTGACAATACTTTGACAACATATTGGCAATATATTGACAATACTTTGGCAACATATTGGCAATATATTGATAATACAAATAATAAATACCCGCGTAAAAAAATTAAAGTTTATATGAACTTTATATAAACTTTAGGTTTGGCTAAACATGATATGGGGTAGCCAACGAGACTGAGCCGAACTTGTGCAATTGACTGTTCAAGTTTGGCGAAAGTATGTCAAATGTTCAGCTGAAATTCATATAAAGTTTTTATAAAGTTTTTTTACAATTACTGACAAATAAAATATAGTTTATACTAAGTTTAGCTGAACTCAATATTAACGTGATAGCAAGTTCAGGTTTATAAAGTCATATAATGTTGATATCAACATACCCAAAGAAAAATTTTAAAAATCTGCTTTAACTGACATCAGTAAGAATACATCGGTTAGAAAAACGGAGATATATTCCAAAAAATTCGAATCCGTCACTGAAAAGTGTTGTCCATTTCCTTAGTTTTGAAGACATAACCTGAAAGAAGAAATTTAAAAAACCAGAATGTATCTATTTTCACCATTTTTCTAACCGATGTATTCTTACTGATGTCTATTAAAGAAGATTTTAAAAATTTTTCTTTGGGTATGTTGATATCAACATTATATGACTTTATAAACCTGAACTTGCTGTCACGTTAATATTGAGTTCAGCTAAACTTAGTATAAACTATATTTTATTTGTCAGTAATTGTAAAAAAACTTTATAAAAATTTTATATGAATTTCAGCTGAACATTTGTCATACTTTCGCCAAACTTGAACAGTCAATTGCACAAGTTCGGCTCAGTCTCGTTGGCTAACCCCATATCAAGTTTAGCCAAACCTAAAGTTTATATAAAGTTCATATAAACTTAAATTTTTTTACGCGGGTACTTAACGAAATACACTTTTAACTGCAAGATTTAAGCCATACTTAAAGCCATACTTTCACAAACATTTCATACAGCCATACAATTAGCCATACTAAAAGATCAACTTTTCATTCCTTGTAACTACCCTCTGTATTGGTTGGTACGAAAAGCCAACTTAAGAAAAATCAACAAAGGACAGATATTTTAGATAAGAAAATAACATGAAAATGTCTATTTCTCGATAAAAAAGCAAATTTCATTCCTTATGACTACCCTCCTGTATTTAGGTGGTTGATGAAACTTCTCACACAGATTGTGCTACTAATGCAAGAACGAGAAAACGATTTAAAGCAATCAACAAAGACAGATATTTTAGAATAACAAAATAACTCGTTGATTTTTCTTATGTCGGTTTTTATTACCAACCAATACAGAGGGTAGTTACAAGGAATGAAAAGTTGATCTTTTAGTATGGCTAATTGTACGACTGTATGTGTGTCTGAAAGTGTTTGCGCAAGTATGGCTTAAAGTCTGGCTTAAATCTTGCAGTTAAAAGTGTATTTCGTTAAGTATTTATTATTTGTATTATCAATATATTGCCAATATGTTGCCAAAGTATTGCCAATATGTTGCCAATATATTGCCAATATGTTGCCAACATATTGCCAAAGTATTATCAATATATCGCCAATATGTTTCGTGTCTTCCAAATTGTCAGAACTACCGACGAATCGATGATCTTTTATTACCTCAAGTGGATGAAAACGTGAATGAACGTCTGTCTTTGGTCATCCGAATAATTATTAAGATGCGTGACATAAATCCACGATTTCTCATAATACCGATTTTTAGTAAAGATATGATCCAATTAATTTTAATGATATCGATTTGTTCAGCATATACTAATATATTATAAAAAATCAGTTTAAAAATATTTGGTAAACGTAAACATATTATAGATATACTATAGCTAGATGATTCCCAGACTATTATAAAACTTTATCGAGGGTTCAGCTAGATTTTATTTTACACGGACTCGGAATTAACTTACTAGCAATATTATTACTAATATATTACCAATATATTGCGAATTTATGGTAGTTATTCATTGGCATTTTGTATATTGAACACTCAATTCAATTCAACAGCCAGACTATTGCAATTATTATCCTAAACATTTGGAACGAGTTTTCCAAAATATTTATTAAGTCTAGAACACAATGAATTGTAATTTTAACGAAGTAACTTTTTTCGAGCACGTTTGCTCTTGCAGTGCGGACGTCGGAGAGCGTCCGCGACGGGCTTACTCCGCGAACACAAAATTTGATGTGCTCGAACATCGGAGAGCGCTCGCGGTAGCATTATGTTTTTTAAACGGAGAATTGAGGCTTGAGCTAAATTTCATTTTACACGGACTAGGAATTATTTACCTAGCAATGTTATTGCCAATATACTTGCAAAATTAATTAATATATTTCCAATATGTAGCGATATATCTTTATGGTAAACGTATTTATTGGCTATATTGTACACAAAACTTAATTCAATTCAAAATTTTATTGTCTTAAAATTCGTCATAAAGGTTTCAATAAATTAATGTAAATACGATGAGATTAAAAACTGTAATAATCTCATATTTATAACGCACGCGTATTATAGATTTAGTAAGTAAATTAATAATAGTAGTAATGAATTTATTAGTCTGCGGTCCAATTCAAACTTAAATAAAAATCATTTCCTTGATTGTACATTTTATTCATACAATCAATCTCGTAAAATATATTTTGCGATTCATTCGCTTTCGCGATCTTCGCTTCTGCTATACGCATTAGCTATGTTCAGGCGTCTCGGCCGCTTCGCTCGTTGACCTGTTGCATTAGTCTCGCGCGGCAACGCCGCTCACCTTTCTTCCCTAATCCGGCCTCTGATTGGCCCACTTCAAAAATTAATTACGCCTCGCCTAATTAATATTTTTTAAAAATTCCGACAGGGTTATACTCGAATTAATTTTCTGAATCGGAATATATATATATGTTACCTATGTTTCTGGATCACCCTGTATATATATGGGTGGTTCTCTGTGACATCGAAGATGAACAAAATAAATATTGCTATAACTGTGGGAATATGTTTTAGAGGTATCCAGTAGTTCTCCTGAATTTTTTCAGATTTTTTCTGGGCCATTATTTTAAGTTACAGAGAGTCAAAGTTGACATTTTAGCACTTTTTTGCATTATATGCATATATTCATGAATTTTTAGCTCCCAGGGGATGCATTTTTCACTAAAAACATAAGTATGACTTTTTTTGTAAAATTTTCCGAACTTTTCATTATAAATACTTTTAAAGACATAAATGTATGCTGTCACACTCTTGTAAGCCATTTAAACCTTAAATAGTGAAAATCAGCAATTCTGCTCCGGACTCTGGTAACCTAATACTGTCTAAAAGATGTCTTTTTATAGTCAGAAACTGCCTAAAAATTTCCAGAGTGGGTCTAAATCATTAAGATCACTTATGGTCAAAATATCCGGGAAAAGTGCCCGAAATATTAATAGAAATGTATATTTGTTGCCTTATAACGATGAATCTAGTAGCATGATCATTGCAAAAAAATTTGTGCACTTACCTTGGAGTGGTAGAAAAGTATCTTCACTTGTTTCAGTATCCATCTAATCCCCTGTAAGCTGCTAAAAATACAAATATTATTATACAAATGTAAAAAATTAATTTTTAAACGTTTATAATGCTGAATTTTTAGTTTTACATCCCTTACAAGAATTATAATACTAATCTGAAAGATTACTATAAATATATAAACATCATTATTACAATAACTGAATATACGTATTTAATACAAAAGATATATAAATAAATCGGATATATAATTATAATGAATAATTTGATAACATGACAGCGACAAGTTTGTGAAATCTAAACAATGTATTGCTGAATAATAATAATAATAATAATGTTGATACTTTTATAGTAATCCTTCAGATTAGTATTATAATTCTTGTAAGGGATGTAAAACTAAAAATCCAGCATTATAAATGTTTAAAAAATAATTTTTTATAATTTTATAATAATATTTGTATTTTTAGTAGCTTACAGAGGATTAGATGGATACTGAAACAAGTGGAGATACTTTTCTACCATTCCAAGGTAAGTGCATAAATTTTTTTGCAATGATCATGCTACTAGATTCATCGTTTATGACGTAGCGTTTTCTATCGAAATGATAGAATTCTCGGAACGCTAGTCACTATTAATATTAATTATTTTCTTATTATAATATCCTTATCCTCAGCACCAATTATCCGTAGAGTAATACAAACCTTATTCAGCTTCGATCTATTTTAATTCAGGTCTAAGAACCTAATTACGAAGTAAATGTTCAAATGCCGGCGATCGGTAGAGCTAACACTCCTGTCTACACGTGGTTCGGTTCCGCCAACGAGAAAATGGTGGACTGCTGATTGTATCTTGGATGGGGAAGTATCGATAAATATATGTACACGTATTAGGAGATAAAAAAAAATATAATATTTATTGAATCTTTGCACTTTGCGATCTATACATATATATCCTCGCCGATTTAAATGTTTACAAAAATATCACAATCTTATTTCCGTCATATAAAACTTTCCATCGGTACTAATTCATCTTTCTCCTTTTAATATTACTAACGACTTAACCCGAAATTCACGTAACCTGTCTAATAATTATGTGTATTACGATACACAGAGAAACTCACAATAATCATTATTCTATTTATCACGATTTAATCACGAGATTTTCATCATCGATTTATCAGAGTAGTCAAAAATTAAAGAACCGAAAACCGCGCGAAAAGATCCGTGTGTCTATGCTTCACGCACTCCCGATTTAATAATTTTTATAGAATAATATAGAAAAAATATGGCCGGCGTACAGTCCACTTACCGCACGCGAGCTTCAACTCTTTCGTTTCGTCTCAACAATCCCTTCTCCAATACTTCTCCAATAATTTTTCAAAATCTCCTCAAAATCTCAACGACAATATTTCCTCAAAATACTGGTAGTTATTCCTCCAATTTATAGGCAATATTCGCAATAGTGATCAATCCTTCTCATTAACTAATTCAATAATATTCTATATCAATACTAGATCTCTAATATATATGTGCTTTACTTTTTACGGTTCGGCAGATACTAATTATTTCCGGCTCCTTGTCGGTTTCATCCCTTTAATTGCCGATTCGCTGCGCTAGTTTCCCTCATTTCCGTCATTTTAAACCATTTACATATTGACTACGTCATTAAGTTACTACCTAGCCCTCGACGCTACCGCCACCTATTACGGAGTTCGTAGTGTTCGATTAATACCGGCCGACTCGGATTTATCTGGTGTTAGTGGATTCGTGCGGGTATCGAGATCGGCGACTGAGCAGTCTTCTCCTGGAATGAGGCCATCGTCCGTTACATCGGTTCTCTCGTCTCCGTTGTCGGCTTCCATCAACTTCAGGTGCGTGCAGGTAAGTATACTTTCCATCACATATAACATAATTAAACCAACCCATCCCATTACTACAATCCTCTTAATAATCCTCTTTAATACCGGTGACGAGAATGGCTCGGGTTAAGTTATTTATTATTAATTTATTTGTTCACTTTCTAATGTTTACCTTTTCCTAACCTCTCCCTGTCACATGTTATACATGGTATTAACCCTATTTTATTAATTTACTTTACTTTGTTTGTTATCTCCTTTTCTCTTATTAACGTCAATCATTTCCTTACAACTAAATTTAACAATATCTAATTTAATATTAACATATTTTTCTTATTTTCAGGTTTTGACATGGACAGGGAGGACTTCAAACAGTGTACTCGGTTCCAGTGCAGGAGTGTGTCTCTCTACCAGGGAGGAGGAGTCTACGTTATAAGGTGAGTTAATTTCCAATGTGTTATTACTATTCAATACATATTTCATTCTTTGTTTATCATTTACAGGTGTTCGTCCCAAGGCGCATTCGACTCTTCAGGACCAGTCAATGGGGCTTCTACGCTTCAACGGTACAAGGAGTCTAGGAAAGGTGAGCACGAGTGATGTGTAAGCATTGCTCGTGCTTAAGTGAGTAATAATAGCTTTTTTTATTGTATATTATTTATTTCCTATTTATATGTCTGTATTTTATCCGTATTCTAATCCTTATTTATCTGTTTCAGGTATGGACAACGTTCCCACCTTTCCTTTCCTTATCCCACGATTCCCCTCTTTTACTTTAATAATTTTAATAATTTATTTTAAATCAAGTGAGGTACTACCTCACAATACCCCCCCCCCCCTAAGTCAGGACACACCCCTGCAAGGAGAGTGGACTGCACTTACAACAAATGGCCAAAGCGAAAATCGTCACCGGACACACATAATCCAAAACAAACAACAAAAAAAAAAGAAAATTATTCATTCAGCATTCTAACATCCAGCGTTATTTTTCTGCCCAAAAGGAATTACTCTATTCTATTAATCATTCGGGGAAAATTTTGGGTTATACAACTACATCCTTATAAATAATAGTATCTTCAAAATATATATATAGAAATAAGATAAGAATAAATTATTACTGTTACCATCCAATACTTACTATTTTCCTTTATCCATCATCTGTTAACATTATTCCATCATTATTCTGTAAGTCTATTTCCATCATTTTTATTTTACCGCTTCCTTCTCTCATTTGTTAACCTTATCCCATCATTATTTTGTAGGTCTAATTTCATCATTTTTATTTTATCGCTTCCTTATTGTATCTTCCATCATTGTTTTATCATCTTATATATTTTATGTTATTGTTACCTGAAATTAAAATTTTCCATCATTCCTTCAAATCTTCCTGAAAAATAAAAAATTTCCATCATTATTTCTGCTTTTTCTTTTCGGTTTCCATCATATCATTTGTTTTATGTGCTTCCCCTTCATTGCATCCATCATTACTTTCCTTCCATCACTAATTTCATCCTTCCATCACTAATTTCATCCTTTCATCACTAATTTTTATAATTCCATTGTTAATTTTTATTCTTCCATCATTCATTTTTTTTTTTTTTTTTTATTTAGTTTTTATCCTTCCGGGGGTGGGTTCGGAGGGATTACTGTGGTTCTTGTTGACCGCGTGATTTTGCCTGGGTGTGGTCCCTCTAACCCGGCGTATCTGCCCGGGTTTATCTCCTTCAATCTTCTTATGTGTGTTCGGGAGCATCTGGGGCATGATATGGTCCGCACCCCTTTTCGGCCGCAGTTTCTGCAGTATTCGTGACTTGTTGGTTTGGGACACTGCAAGGCTTGGTGACCAGTCTTCCAGCATGCGTAACATGCGCCAAAGGGTGGGTCCACTGTCGTGTCGATAGGGATCGGATCCAGATCACTGAACATTATTCCCTTCTTCGGAATTGGTGCCCTACGCTGGGTCTCAGATGAAGTCCCCGGAGCTGTATCCCAACGGGTCATCTTGCGGGCCCTGTTTTGTTCCTCTATCGATTCTGATCGAGGAGGAGATTTGTGACTTTCGTCTTTGTTTGTCTTCGATGTCAGTCTGGCCCATTCTCTCTCTAGCTGTTTTCTTTCTTTCTCTTCTTTCCGTTCTCTTTCTACTTCTTCTTTCCAGTTTTCATATTCCTTCCTTTTCTCTTCTCTTTCTTTAGCTTTTATTTCTTCTTTTTCTTTTTCTATTCTTTCTATCTCTTGATTTCTTCTCTCTCTTCTCTCTTCTTCTTCTCTTCTTATCTTGGTTTCTTTTTCTATTTCTCGTTTCTCTATTTCGTATCTTCTTTTTCTTTCTTCCTTTTCTTTTCTTAATTTTTCTTCCCTTTCTTTTTCTCTTTTTTCTAGGTCTTGTCTTCTTCTTCTTTCTCTCTCTCTTCTTTCCTCTTCCTCTCTTCTTCGATTTCTCTCTTCTTCCTCTCTTAATTTTCTTTCCTGCTCCCTTACTTCCTTTTCTAACTCCTGTCTTCTTTTACGTTCTTTTTCCTTCCTTTCTTCTTCTTCTCTTTTCTTATCTTGGGCTCGGTCGGAGATCCGTTGCGCTTCCCTTCTCCTCCTTTCATCCTCTATCGCAAATAAGCGGAGTTGTTCCCTGTAGGTGAATGAAATAGGAGGTCCTGGAGGAGAGGGGGACCGAGGAGGACTGGGAACCGAACTAACATAATCGTCGATTGTCAGTTGCCTCCTCGGGTTGTACCTTCGTGCCCTGCGTCTTGCGGACCTACTCAATCCCATTATGTGGGGGATATCGTCAAATACCGGGATCACCCCGGGTTGCTGCGGAACGGTCACGACCTGTGTAAACTCCCCTTGTGGTTCTTCCTTTGCTGATCTGGGTGTAGGTGCTATTGATGCTGCGGGAGTCTTCTTTCTCTCGGAAGGTTCTTCCATCATTTCTAGTTTCCCGTTTGTTAGGGCCGTGATTCCTCCCGGAGATTGGAGAAGTGTACGGTGGAGTTCCTCCACTGCCTCTGCGCTCTCCTTTTCCTCCCAGCTCACCAGGGGTTTTTCCGCTTCCTCGATCAGCTGCGTTGGGGATTGGTTCATTGGAGGCGTGCTATTAGCTACTACTTCCAATAACCTCCCTCTGTGCTCCCTTACTCGGTCTGGATGGTTATCCGGGGTGGGGGGAAGGTGTGTTGGATCCCATGGGTCGAAGTTCGTGGGTTCCTCCACTCCTATCTCCCCTTCCATCATTGTTTCGATCCATGTCAGCCCTTCCTCCAGAACCTTCCTATCCTGCAGAGTGACAGGGAGGCTGACTTCTGGAGTTGGAGGGGCCTGTTCGGCCGACGCTGCCAACTCCATAGGTCTTTCTGGAGGAGGAGATTCCATCAACATCACTACCTCATCTTCTCCCCTTTTCTCTTCAGGCCCTGGTGTGCCATCACTTTTCTCCCTATCTTCTATTGGGACTAGCCCTAAGGATAGAACTTCCTGGATGATCATTTTTTCCATCCTTTGGGTCCAGCTATTTTCGTAGGGAATAGGTCTGGGAGGTGGTCGCTGAGGAAGCTTCTCTAACCAGAAGGATAATTTCTTCACCGATTCTTCCTCCTCTGGTCCCAAAATCGCTCTTAACTCCTCCTCGGTTGGTGCGGTATTTTTAGTGGGACGTACATTCTTGTCACCTTCCATGTTGTACTTCTATTCTCCATTGAAAGAAAAGAAAGAAAAAAAAAAAAATATCCTGTTCATCAACATAACTCAAAATAAAAGAAAAGAAAAAAAAAAGAATTTTTGGGTGAAAAGAGAAAGTGATATAGGTTATTATAATGTATTAATTATCTCATTTATACTTTGTACCATCATTCATCTCGTCATTTATTCTCTGGGTGGAACGTAAGTTATTATATCTTTAACGTGCACTTTCATTTCCTTTTTATCATTAACTTTTAATAAATAAACCGTAGGGGATAGGATTTTTAGGACTTCGCATGGACCTTCATATTTAGGAGCTAACTTAGCTGAAAATTTATCTGCTGCTTTCGACAATACATGGGTCTTCTTCAATACCTTATCCCCGACTTTGAATTCCATCATCTTCTTATTTTTATTGTATTCTTTCATTTGCTTTTCTCTTGCATCATCTAGGTGTTTGGAAACTAAATCTCTTAAAGCATCTAATCTTTTCGCGCGATCCATCCAGATACTAGGGTCCGTTTTCATTATTGGCTTTTTCTCTTCTACTTCCCTTCTTAGACTTTTCACTGGACGTGGATGTCGTCCATAGTTCAGGAAGGCTGGAGAAACTTTGGTAGATGATTGTACCGCTGTGTTGATGGCATGACGAAACTCATGAATGTGTTCATCCCAACAACGGTGGTCATTCTTCACGAACATCGCAATCATTGCTTTTAGAATTCTATTACATCGTTCTACTGGGTTGGCTTGTGGATGATAGGGTGGAGTAGTGATGTGTTGGATTCCGTATTCATCCAGTGTTGCATTTAGGATTTTATTGTCGAATTCCTTTCCGTTATCTGACAGGAAGTATTTCGGTGTTTCCCATCTAAATAAGATTAGTTCTTCCAATGCTTTGGCTACAGATTTTCCATCAGCCTTTCTGATTGGCTT
Source organism: Theocolax elegans (assembly GCA_026168455.1). Lineage (NCBI taxonomy): Eukaryota > Metazoa > Arthropoda > Insecta > Hymenoptera > Cerocephalidae > Theocolax > Theocolax elegans. Next base: position 57,571,368 of record CM047425.1, read on the forward strand.
TATTTCTATCCATTTTGTAAATAGATCTTGGAATACTATCAGGTATTTATTTTGACTTTTGCTTGGTGGAAATTCCATCAAATCTGCAGCTACTATGCACCATGGTCTATCTACTACTCTCTTTCCCATCAATCCTTTCTGTCCCGTTTGTGGTGTTTTGTATTGTTGGCATATTTGGCATTGTTGCACATATTTATTAACATCGTGCCACATGCCTTGCCAGTAATACTCCCTAGCAATGCGATCATACGTTTTCTCTACTCCACAATGTCCCGCGGAAGCTACATCATGAGCGTCGTGCATTACCTTGTCACGATAATTCAGCGGTACTACTAATCTCCACGTTTCTTCTCGGTCTGTGATTGGGTCTAGTAATTCATCATATTTATATCTGTATAACATCCCATCATTAATTCTCCAATTTTGAAATCTTTCTGGAAATTTCTCCACATCATGTAGTCTATTTAAATACCATCTGTCTTTTATTTCTTCGAATGCCGCGGTTTCCATCATATTTTCATCATTTGCGTCCTCAAACATGCGTGATAACGCGTCAGGTACATGGTTAAGAGCTCCTTTTCTGTGTATTATTTCAAAATCCCATTCCATCATTTCTAATGCCCATCTCGCCAATCTACCTGACGGTTCTTTTTTATTTTTGAGCCATTTTAATGCTATATGGTCGGTGATAACAGTAAAATGGTAACATTCAATGTACGGTCTTAGTTTCTTAATTGCCCATATAACAGCTAGGCATTCTTTCTCTGATGTTGAATAATTCTTTTCTGTATCCGTGAGTACCTTGCTTATGTATAGGATTGGGTGTTCACCGTCATCGAATGTTTGTGTCAGTACTGCACCGATTGCATTATTACTGGCATCTGTCTGTATGCAGAAGGGTTTGGTGAAGTCTGGTCTCGCTAGTACGGGTGCCGTCATTATTGCTTCCTTCAATTTCTCAAAAGCCTCTTGTTGTTCCTTTTCCCATTTCCATTTCATTGTCTTCCTTAATAATTTTAGCAGTGGTATTTTCGTTTCCGAGTGTTTATCTAGGAAACGTGAGTACCAACCAATCATTCCTAAAAATCTTCTTAATTGTTTGATATCTTTCGGTGCTGGGTAATTTTTTATAGGAGCTACTTTCTCTGGGTCTAGTCGTAGGCCATCTTTGTCTAAAACGTATCCGAGATATGTAACTTTGGAACAACAGAATTCGCATTTATCTCTATTTACTGTCAAGCCGTATTTTACCAGCTTCCTTAGAACTTCTTCTAATAATCTTAGGTGTTCTTCAAAGGTCTCTGTAGCTATTATAATGTCATCTAGATATCCGAACACGTAAGGTACATATTCTGGACCAAATAACGCATCAATCAATCTCTGGAATGTCATAGGAGCGTTTGTTAGGCCGAATGGCATTCTTGTGAATTGGAGTAGTCCTTTTCCCGGGATTGAAAATGCTGTATATCTTTTACTACCTTTATCTAAGGGAATTCTTTGTTTATCATTTACAGGTGTTCGTCCCAAGGCGCATTCGACTCTTCAGGACCAGTCAATGGGGCTTCTACGCTTCAACGGTACAAGGAGTCTAGGAAAGGTGAGCACGAGTGATGTGTAAGCATTGCTCGTGCTTAAGTGAGTAATAATAGCTTTTTTTATTGTATATTATTTATTTCCTATTTATATGTCTGTATTTTATCCGTATTCTAATCCTTATTTATCTGTTTCAGGTATGGACAACGTTCCCACCTTTCCTTTCCTTATCCCACGCTTCCCCTCTTTTACTTTAATAATTTTAATAATTTATTTTAAATCAAGTGAGGTACTACCTCACACGTTATAAGGCAACAAATATACATTTCTATTAATATTTCGGGCACTTTTCCCGGATATTTTGACCATAAGTGATCTTAATGATTTAGACCCACTCTGGAAATTTTTAGGGAGTTTCTGACTATAAAAAGACATCTTTTAGACAGTATTAGGTTACCAGAGTCCGGAGCAGAATTGCTGATTTTCACTATTTAAGGTTTAAATGGCTTACAAGAGTGTGACAGCATATATTTATGTCTTTAAAAGTATTTTTAATGAAAAGTTCAGAAAATTTTACAAAAAAAGTCATACTTATGTTTTTAGTGAAAAATGCATCCCCTGGGAGCTAAAAATTCATGAAAATGGGCATGTAATGCAAAAAAGTGCTAAAATGTCAACTTTGACACTCTGTAACTTATAATAATGGCCCAGAAAAAATCTGAAAAAATTCAGGAGAACTACTGGATACCTCTAAAACATTTTCCCACAGTTATAGCAATATTTATTTTTTTCATCTTCGATGTCACAGAGAACCACCCATATATATATATATATAAATTGATCAATCGGTACTTATGCCGACAAATTCTTGCGAGAAATGGGAATTGTGCTTACTTTGGGGGAATTATGCCGACGCCAGCATAATCCCACCGAAAATTCAACCATGTATCGGTACTTACCTCTCCTAGGGGTTGTGGGACCTTGACGAAGTTCGGGTCAGGGAGGCTAGGACCCTATTAGGAGCAATCCCTTAGGGAACTTAAATCCCTGGTCCCGAGCGGCTGGAGAGGCTTAATTTCCGGGATTTGGGGGCTAAAGGCCCTGACTCTCCCGGCTATCACGGCTCGGGTATGAGTCCCGATGACACGCCTGGATCTCCCTAATAGGAGCTCTCCTGGGCCGGCGCCGGGACTCTCCCTCTGCCCTGGAAGGATGCGGAGGATGGGGGGCAGAGGTTCGCTGTTACCCCAGCCTGGCCTTGGCCTACCCGTTCTCTGGATCCGATGAAGGGGGGGGGTGCCCGATAAGGGACGGACGGGGGATCAGGGCTGACTTGTCCCCCTTATTTGAGGAGTCCAAGGAAGCTCAACGATTCCGGAAAGAACCAAAGAACAACCCCCTATCTGGACGTGGTGAACCTGGATAGGTAGATACACCCCCCCCAATCTGAGTGTGTTAAGCAACCCGTGCCGAGCAGACTGGTTGGCCCCTGGGGGTAACTAGGGGTCGTTAACGGAGCCTTGGAGATACTGGGCGCCCTCCCCAAGTAATTAGCCTTACCCGTCGAAAGACGTAATACGGCATGAGGCTCTGCCGGGGTTGACAACATATTTCCTCCACACTCGTGGGACCAAAATATGGATAAATTTTTAAAAAAACAAAAAGAAAACAAAAGGGAGGTGGATCCGCCCCCGAAGGAAGCCGAGGCTCACGCCAACGCGACTCAAAGGGAGGTGACCCAAACCCCCGTAACCAATTCTCTGTCTCTGTCTCTAGAGGCTGGGAACCCTGGTGCTTCGGCGCTAACGGGTCCACAAGGAGGGACCTCAAATCCCCCAGATGGTCTACTCGGCTCCTGAGGCTGTGACCTCTGGCTCTACAAGGCCAGAGGGTCTACGTGCCCCCGAACCTGGTAGTTCACACAGCCTTCCGGTGTTTGGCCCACATCTACCGAACAAGAGGTGTGGAGCCTACCGGAAGAAATTAAAGAAACTGAAGGCGGCAGCCGGCGAGGCCAACAAAGACGGCCCACCAAAAAATACAGTGTCGAATCAAACCCCGGCGATTACGAAGAGAAGGAAAGAGTCTAGAGACTCGCCCCTCGGAGTATCGTCGGGCAACAAAAGACACTGTGGCCCGCCGAGTTCACAGAAGGGACCAGAGGCTAGTGCTGAGCCCAATGCCCCTCACAAGGGAGGACTTACGGCCGCGCAAAAGTCTAACCCTCTCATGGTGGTCCTGACCGCTGAGAACTATCCTGAGGTGCCTCTCACCCAGGAGGATCTCGGCAAAGTCAGGGCCGCCTTTAGAGAGGTCTTGAGGACCACCCCTCCGGCGCAATACCCGAGATTTGAATCATCGAGCTGCGTCGGGGGAGCTCTGGTCTTCGAGGCCTCGAACCAAATATCCAGGGAATGGCTGCTCTCCAAAGCGGCCTCCCTGATGCCCGATGGGGTGACTTTCAAGGCAGGAGGGACTGAGCTCCTCCAGAAAATACTGAAGGCAGTGGTCTGGCTCCCTAAGCCAAAAGAGGAGTCGGCCGTAGTGCTGCGGCGCGGCGCCTGGAGCAGTTCAACCCCTCCCTTAAAACATCATGCTGGAGAGCTATTAACCTCTCGGATGAATCAGGAAGACAAGAGAGGGAGGACTGCTACCTCCGAATCTTTATGCTGCCTGAGTCCCAAGTCAGGGCCCTTAAGGCCCTAGATTTTAGACCCTGGCTGGACCTGGGACGAGTTACTTTTAAAGTGACTCAGAAAGGTCCGCCAGGGGAGGTGGTTGAGATGGAGATGGAGAGCACATAATTGGCTCCTCCAACTCTGTCAATAACCCAAATTAACTTGCACCATAGCAAAGGCGCCTCTGCAGTACTGCAGAGAAGCATGGCTATGGTGCACACAGGCCTCTCGCTAATCCAAGAGCCTTGGATTGTGAAGGGGTCCATCAAAGGACTCGGTAGCCTACAATGCTACAGAGACCCGACAGCAGACAGACCAAGGGCAGGTATTGTCTGCAAGGGACTAAATAGTGTCCCCCTTTGGGATTTCTGTACAAAAGATTTAATGGTGGTTTCCATTAACGTAAAGCAGATGGGTAGGCTTATCATTGCCTCAGCCTACTTTCCCTATGAAGACACCGATGTTCCGCCGAAGGAGGTTGTCAGGTTGATTAGCCACTGTCAGGAACATAACTGGCCAATCCTAATAGGATGTGATGCAAATGCGCATCATGAACTATGGGGCAGCTCAAATGTGAATAAGAGGGGATCCGCACTGGTGGACTATCTAGTCACCACGGAGCTGGACATTCTCAATACCGGAAGTAAACCTACTTTCCATAATGCTGTAATGGCGGAGGTCATTGATATTTCACTATGTTCCTCGGCCCTTTCAGACAGAATTAAAAACTGGAGGGTTACTGACGAGCCGACGCTGTCGGATCATGCTCAGATCGCCATGGAATTGGAGGGGGAGTGTGGTTCGCTGGAAGAGCTTCGGTTCCTCAGAAACCCCAGACATACCAACTGGGAGGGTTTCGGACGGGACCTGGAAAGGAACCTTGAGGTCCTTCCAGGTGCTATAAGAGACATTCCCATGCTGGAGAAGGTAGCGCGGAAGCTGACTGAAGCACTCCGCCAAGCCTTCGAGAATAACTGTCCACTAAGTAGGAGGAAGCCCAAAGCCCAAATCCGCTGGTGATCAGGTAAACTAGAAATATTGAGAGGATCCATACGGAACCTTCTCAAAAGGGCCAGACAAGCGAAAATTCCTTGGAACACTTATAAAAAGGAAAGAGATCGGTACAGATCTGAAATTAGAAGAGCACAGAAGGAAAGCTGGGCCGCTTTCTGCGAGGAGGTTGAGGGCGGAAACGAGGCTTCAAGACTGGACAAGATTCTGTCCAAGAACCCGGAAGCTGCCCTTGGCTCGCTCAAGCTTCCAGATAATAAGTTCTCAACTTCTGACGAGGATACCCTAGTGTACCTGATCAGTAGCCACTTCCCAGGCTTCTCGGAGCTAGGAACTGATAACAGGAAAATAATCGATTTCAGGAACAGATGGAAGGCGTCGCAGTGGCGCTGCCATCAAGACCTGACAAAGGTTATTATCACTGAGGATAGGGTGAAATGGGCTATACGTGCCTGTAGCGTGGCAGGGAGTGAGGGTGGATTTTATCCCGAAAGCGGGAAGACAAAGTTATACCACACCGAAGGATTTTCGGCCTATCAGTCTGACCTCATTCATACTAACGAGTTTGGAAAGGCTAGTAGATAGATTCTTAAGGGACGGGGTCTTGAAAATCAAGCCTCTGAACAAGGATCAACATGTCTACAGAGCAGGACACTCAACGGAGACCGCTTTTTATAGGGCTAAGCAGCTCATTCATAAACAACTTGAATGTGGAGAATTCGCAGTGGCGGTTGCAATGGACAGAGAGGGGGCCTTCAACAATACGTCTCGGGAGGTCATCAAGTCAGCAATGATAGATCACGGAATTCCCGAGATGCTTGTTGAATGGACATGCCACATGCTAGGCAACCGCCTGCTGGAAACTACCAAAGGGGGGATATCACCCCTCCTATGGTGTCTTGTAGTAGATAACTTATTAGATACGCTATCAAGTAATGGTCACCAAGTAGTGGGCTACGCTGATGACATTTTAATCATCGGACGTGGACCCCTCCTGCAAACCGTCTTGGAGCGTCTTCAACAGGCCATAAACCTTGTTGCAAAATGGTGCAAAGATAAAGGACTTAATGTCAACCCAGCTAAACTGAGGTAGTGGTCTTCACCAAGAAATACAAATGGCCACTAACTTTGCCCTAAAACTTAATGGTCAGTCTCTTAATATATCAAAAGAGATGAAATACCTCGGAGTCATCTTTGACAGCAAACTGTCATGGAAGAGGCATCTTGAGGATAAAAGCCGAAAATCCATCAATGGAATCTGGCAGCTCAGAAGGGCCATTGGTAGAAATTGGGGACTAAAACCATCCACAACTAAATGGTTGTATAATGCAGTTCTCAAACCCAGACTGCTGTATGCAGCGACTATATGGGGGGAGAGAACATCACTCAGATCTGCAATCTCTCAATTAGAGAGGCTGAGAGGCCTTGTGCTGAGATGCGCCCTGGGAACGGCTAAGGCTTCGCCGACGGCTGCCCTAGGGGCTCTTCTGGGCATAGAGCCCTTGGCCCTCACGATTGAAGCAGAGGCAGCCAAAGGACTCCTCAGAGTTGAAAGAGGGGCGGAGAAAAGGGGGAAGACATTGGGAGCCAACTTCTATGGAGGCCTGCAAGACATGCCCATGGACAAGGCCACTACTGTCCACCTCTTTGACAAGAAATACAGGATCAGTCTTCCTTCAAAAGAAGGCTGGACATCTCAAAAGGCTCAACTTCTCGCATCTGGAGAGGTCTGGTATACAGACGGCTCAAAGAATGCGGGAGGCTCAGGAGCCGGTGTCTACAGAAGGAGGGATGGACAAGGACAGACCATACCGCTCGGAGCGTACACGACTGTGCACCAAGCGGAGCTGCTGGCCATCATCCACTGTGTACACTGGGCGGCCTCCTACAAATCCAGGGACCGTCTGTATATTTGCTCGGACAGTAGGAGTGTTTTAGAGGCCTGGAAGCACCTGTCAACAGATCCCAACTGATGACGGAGTGCCACCATGCTCTGAATGAACTGGCTGGCTTCCGCTCTGTGACCTTACTATGGGTGCCAAGTCACATTGGTATCAGGGGAAACGAAGTGGCAGACAGACTTGCCAAGCAAGCAAGCAGGGAACGGTTCATTGGACCGGAGCCAATTGTTGGCATCTGCAACTCGGAATTTGTAAAGATAACCCGAGAGTGGATAGTCAAGAAACACGAAGAGGCCTGGAAGAATGCGCCTGGCTGTCGTGTAGCAAAAAGTTTTATTAAACCTCAAACGCTAGGAGACTGGGCTTCCCAAATATCCAAGTTAAGCAAGAGGAACGCAAGATTAGTGGCAGCTGTGATAACTGGCCACGGCGCGTTACTTAAATACAAACATATGATAGGACTAAGCGAAAGTCCAACATGTAGATTCTGTAAATTAGAGGATGAGACAACATTGCATATCCTCTGCAAGTGCCCAGCCCTCATGGAGAGAAGGAGAACCCATCTTGGGGAATTCCTTCTGCAGTGTATAGACTTTACGGCAGAGGACATTCCAAGAATAATTTCCTTCTGGAGTAATATCATTGAATGAGCCCACCGTATCAGAGGGACGCCAAGGGACTACCCATGCGCCCAGAGGCCTCATAGGCCCGACTCAATCAATAATAATAATAATAATAATAATAAATCGGTACTTATGCCGACACACAAAAAAATCGGAAAATTAGCTTTGTAAGCCCCGCTTTGACGTTATAATATTAATGAAGGATTGAAGTCATAACGTCTTTCGAGGTGCACTTTGAATGAGGTTATACCTTCAATCCTTCATTAATATTATAAGGTCAAAGTGTGCTTTTTTACCCGTGAGGGGTATTTAGGTATTTGGGTTTATTGGTTTTCTAGGCATTATTCTATCAATTAATATTCTCCCTCTTATATCTGAGTCGTTACATACGTTTTATAACCTCAAAACACCAAAATAACACGTAGTGTCACCATAAGTACCGATACTGATGTTTATATATATATATATATATACTGATGTTTATATATTATATATATACCCCCCTGCGCGCCTCGCGCGCCACCCTCCTATTTTTAATTTCGAGAAAGGTCTTTCGTAATTAATTTATTTAAAATAATGTTTTAAATTGTATTATTTTTTCACTACCATGGACACCTTAAAAATTAAACAGATTCACACAACACCTTGGAGGTATTTATAAATAAAAGTTTACCAAAATTTAGTGTAATGAAATCAGAATAAAAATAATAAAAAAAATAGAGACATATTAAATGTTAACTGTAAATTTTAAACTATATGAATTCTTATAAAGCTTAAATTTATATTTTAATAATTATAAATGATAATGTGTGACAAGGTATGTAATACCTGTCAAGTTAATAAGTGAGCGAACCCCAATATAAACTAGCCTACCTACCCTCACATCTCTAAGCCTACCTAGCCTACACGAAGCTCCCTAAATCCCCAATACTTCTCTTAGATCCTTCCACGTAGCACAATGAAGCAGCATGTCAGAAGAGGCGACACAACTTCCAGGAGGCTTCGCACCAGGACCATGGAGCAGCCTGCGATGGCCCAAGGTGCCAGATGGAGCAGCACGAGCAGCAACAAGACATCCAGGAAGCTGTGAAACAGTTAGATAATTAATAATAATCCTAATTAGAAGGAAACAAGGACGCATGTAGTGCACATAGTAACTGACAGCTACATGCTAGGAGAGGATTGGAAGTGAGGTTATGGTAATCATAACATTACCATAACTCTGAATTAATAATTAGTAAATAATACGCAGCACTCCCTCGGGAGATAGATATTCACCTAAGAAGCAGCCAGCATCCCCGCAGCAACGCAGCACCGACGAAGAGCAGCAGTCACCGACCCGACGCGCACCAGCTGAGCAGCCACCGTGAGACAGAGTGAGAGAGAAGACTCGAAGATCGGCCGTCCCGTCTGCACCTGTAACAGAGTAGACTCATTAGCCGATACGTTAGACATCACGGAACGATCATAAAGGCTTACCTGGGTTACAGCATCACCAGGAACACCGTCCTCTCCGTGGGAAGCAGCAGCCCCGGCAACGTCGTCCGCCTTGATAAACATGGCCGCGAGCACTTACTACACGAGGCGCGCGAGATGACGGCGGCCGATGGGCGACTCGACGCGAGAAGCTGCGCGCGCACGTCTGGCCCGAGCAGCGAAGCGGCGAACGAGCCCGAGCTCGAGAGAGCTCATCGGGACGCCTACGAGGCAACATCGGCCGACCGATATATAGTATATTTTCGAGTGTGTGTGTGCGCACGGGATAGAGCATTTGACCGAGCATAAGCAGCAACTCCCGGAGACGATCTCCATTGAGCAAAGGTGGGTGTACGCCTTGTACCGGGTATCCTCCTGACCGTGAGTGTGCTTCCTTCATTCCTCCCCTCCCCGCCCCTCGCGCAGCAAGTCGTCGAAGCTCGCACGCAGCCGAGCACAATCTATTATATTCGCCGCGATCGTACGCGGCTGGCGCCCAAACCCTTTTCTTTAATACTTATAATAAATTGATACTATTATTTATAACTTATTTGTTTATTCGCCTTTGACGCCACGCCCTAATCCCCAGCGTGACCGTTACAAATGAAAAATTAACTTACCAAAAACAGTAAAGTACATATACTTACTAAATTGTACTATTTTAGTTAACAACTTATTAAAATTTTGGATTATTTTCAACGGTTATAAATAGAACTTCACCTCCTAAAATTAATTTATTTAATGACGAACAATCATCGCCAAAAGTTCTATGTCATTAATATTTTGTACTTTTAGAGTAATAAAACTTTCTTCTTAATTAAATTAATTTTTGTATTAGTTTTAAAAAATAATTTATCAAATTTTAGCGCTATATAAACAAAAACCTGTTTCTTCCATTTCTCCCGTGATTCGTAATTTGCACCCTCTTTTAAAATTTGCGTTTTAATCCATAATTATATCCAAACTATTATTATTATGCAGAGCCCAAATATTTATTTTGATTATTATAAACAAATTCATTTCTTAAATATCCTTCTGTTTCTAATAAATACATACTTGTTTAATTAAAATATTGTGTTATATAAATATAAATTATCTACACACTTATATATCCATACAATTTTGAAATATTAATTTAAAAAATATTTAAATCAAATTCTCCTAAATTAATAGTTTTTGAAAATCTATTCAAATGTAATTCGTATTTTATATTGCCACTGCTAAAATTTGAATTTTCTTTTGCCTATACTGTTTATAATAGGATTATCTTAAAAATGCAGTAATTAATATATCTAATTTTTAACCCATTGTATACATCATATGGATATTTGGAAAAGTGTATGTTATACTTGATTAATATTTATTTCATCATAAAACAATTTTGCATCTGTATTTAAAGCATTACATTGAATTTTAGATCCGTTATTATTATTGAGTATACGTTTAAAAATTTTATGAGTTGTATCAAGAATGAGTAAACAAATACACATTCTTTCAAGTTATGTTCACAACTTTTTTTTTGCGCACGGAAAAAATATATATATTATGTCTTATTGAAAAAACAATTTTAAAATATATATATTATATAAATATTCGGCCGCACGCACACACACCCACATACATACATACATATATATACATATATATGGGCTATTTCACGTCAAGTGGTACGATGAAAATTTTAAATCACTCCAAAATTTGAGAACAGGCTGGAAACATCTTCCAGATCATACAAAAAAAATGTAAGTGTTAATAATAATTTGCTTAAGAGTTATTCGACCATGAATAGTGGAAATTTTTCAATTTTTTAGAAAAATTTCTATTTTTAAAGCCATTTATCTCAAAATCTGTTGATTTTTTTGAAAAAACATTACAAACAACTTTTGTTTAAATTAATCTTTAGATCTTATCTACCCTGGTTACATTTTTTAATTTTACAATCTCGAAGATATAGAACACCCGGACATATTGAATATCAAAAAAAAGGCTACCACACCATAATCGATTTTAGACTAACACCTCTCAAAAGGTCACATTTTTCGCGAGCTTTCGAATGGCTTGGATTAGCTTATTGGCCAACACCGCTGTTGTAAGTTATGCCTCATAAACCTCATAAAATCACTAATTTTCACGTATTTTAGGACATAACTTACACCAAAGGTGTAATATATATATATATATATATATATATATGTGGTAATGAACAACTAACTTACCAAAAATAGTAAAGTGCATATACTTAATTGTAGTATTTAGTAAAAACCTATTAAAATTTTAGATTACTTTAAACGGATCTAAATAGAACTTTATCTCCTAAAATGAATTTACTTAAGTCATCGCCAAGAGTTCTATATGTGATTAATATTTTGTACTTTTACAGTAATAAAACTTTCTTCTTAATTAAATTAATTTTTGTATTAGTTTTAAAGAATTATTTATAACATTTTAGCGGTATATAAATAAAAACCTGTTTCTTCCATTTCTCCCGTAATTTGTAATTTGCACCCTCTTTCAAAATTTGCGTTTTAGTCCATAATTATATCCAATTTATTTTTCTCTTTAGTTACAGAGCCCATATATTTATTTTAATTATTATAAACAAAGACATTCCTTAAATAACTTTTTGTTTCTAATAAATACATACTTGTTTATTTAAAATATTGTTTTATATAAATATACGTAATCTACTTACTTATATATCCATGCAATTTTTAAATCTTGATTTGAATAATATTTAAATTAAATACTACTAAAATAATAATTTTCGAAAAACTTTTGAAATGTAATTCGTATTTTATATTGCCTCTGTTAAAATTTGAATTTTTTTTTGCCATTACTGTATAAAATAGAATTATCTTAAAAATGCAATAATTAATGTATTTAATTTTTAATTTATTGTATATTTCACATATAGATATTTGGAAAAGTGTATGTTATACTTGATTAATATTTATTTTATCTTCGAAAAATTGTCCATATTTTTAAAAACATTACATTAAATTTTAGGTCCGTTTTTATTTTATGAGTTGTATCAAGAATGAGTAAACAAATACACATTCTTTCAAGTTACATTCAGAACTTTTTTTTGCGCACGGAAAAAATACATATACTATCTATTCTTGAAAAAACAAATAACACGTACACACACACACACGCGCACACACACACACACACACACACACACCCACACACACATACACACACACACACACACACACACACACACTCACACACACACTCACACACACCCACGCACGCTCGCGCACACACACACACTTATATATATGACATATATATATGTCTTATATATATGTCATATATGTTACATATATATGTCATATATATGTCATATATATGTTATATATATAAGTGTGCATGTGTGTGCGCAAGTGTGCGTGCGTGTGTGTATGTGTGTTTTTTTTTTTTTTTTCCGAAGAGGTGGAGAAATACTTAATGCACCATGACTGGAGCCATGCGAGACTCCCCGTGTGTGGGACTCTCCTACCGAAGGATGTCGATAGGCATACCCACTAAAACTCCACCTCTTTTCTTACCTTTATTCCCCCGCGGGAGCCGCCGCAAGGCATTACTTCGCGGGGGGAGGCAACGGCTACACTAGCCCACTACCGCTGCGATCGCAACTCTTCTCTCCTCTTCTCTTCTGATGAGACCCAGCCTGTCCACTACGGACGTACAGAGGGTCACTACCGCGTTCCATCTCTCCTGGGAGTCAAGCAGGCACGCCTCGATGCCCTCAGGGGTGAGGGGACCGCTCCAAGTGACTTGAAACTGGTCCCGTTCCTCCCTGAAACGAGGACACCATAGGAGGACGTGTTCCACGTCTTCGTCCACCCCTGGACAAGCCGGGCACTCTGCGCTGCCGTAGACCCCTATACGAAATAGGTAGCCACGGAAGCATTCGTGCCCGGTCAACACCTGGGTAAGCTGGAAACTGACGAAGCCGTGTTTCCTGCTCACCCACTCCCGGATCCGCGGGATGATGCAGTAGGTCCAGCGGCCGTCCCTGGCTGAGCCCCATCTCCGCTGCCACTCCTCTACGGTCCGCAATGACCATCGGTTGTGGCAGCGGTTCTCTTCTAGGCGTCGCCCACCCTCACGGTGTCTTTCAGCTCTCTCGGCTGCCAGGAGGTCGAAGGGGGCGGTCCCCGCGACCACCGAGAGCGCAATGTCAGATACGGTTCGGTACGCCCAGGCCACCCTTAGCGCAGCTATCCTGCAGGCTCTCTGGCACGGAGCACCAAAGCTCTTGTGCCTGTTCAGGGCATCAGCCCAGATAGGAGCTCCGTATAAAATTACGGAGCTCACCACCGAGGCAAGGAGAGACCTTCGCGGTTGCTGGGGTCCCCCGATGTTGGGCATGATGCCCGCCAGCGCACGGGCCACCTTTGTCGCCTTTGAGCCTGCGTTCGCGAGATGGTGTTTGAACGACAGCCGCGCGTCTAGTGTGACCCCTAAATACTTCAACGTTTTCACCGACCGTATCCGTTCTTTACCTACCGTGAAGGTGGCGTTCCTCTCCTTTTTTGTGCGAGAGATGAGCACCGCCTCCGTTTTTTCCGCCGCCAGACTAAGTCCGTGGACATTCAACCAAGTGGCGACCACTTCTATAGAGACGTCTCCGAGATATTCGATCTCTTCGACACTCTTTGCGACCACCACTAGCGCCACGTCGTCCGCGAAAGCCACCATCGAGACTCCCTGCGGAAGTTGCTGCCTAAGCAGGCCGTCATAGACAGCGTTCCAGAGTAGGGGCCCAATGACCGAACCCTGCGGCACGCCTCCCGTGATGTTGTGGGAGTGCACACCGTCGTCGGTGTCGTAGAGCAGAGTACGGTCAGTCAGGTAACTCGAGGTGACCTCCCTGAGATAGAGTGGCACTTGGAAGTGCTGCAGGGACAGCATGATGTCGTCCCATCTGGCAGAGTTGAAGGCATTCCGGATGTCCAAGATGATGATGGCACACATCCGCCTTGCACTCCGACCAGCATTGATGGCGTTTGTGGCTATACCAATAACTCTGCCTACAGCGTCCATGGTCGATCGACCCTTTCGGAAGCCGAACTGGTTGTCGGAGAGGTCTCCGGCCCGACCGATGGCCGCTGCGAGCCTGGCGCAGATCACCCGCTCCAGGAGCTTCCCGACTATATCCAGTAGACAGAGCGGGCGGTAAGATGATGGCTCCTCCGGGGGTTTGTTGCCCTTCGGTAGGAGTACCAGCCTCTGCGTCTTCCACTGGGCCGGGAAGCAAACTTCTCTTATGCATGCGTTGAATGCGTCCAGGAACAAGCCCGGAGCACTCATCGCCGCTGTCTTGACGGCCAGACCAGGTATTCCGTCCGCCCCTGGGGCTTTACGTACGGAAATACCTTTAGCGGCCATCCTCAGCTCGGCTTCACTAATGTCTGGCGACTCGGCTGCACCAATGGTGGCCATCAGGCCCGTCTCTGCTGCCCTTTTCCGATGTTCTGGAAACAGGTGGCGGACGACTTCGTCCAGAAAAACTGGGTCAGTGGGTGCAACAGCGCCCCCGGGGTTGATCTTATTCATAACCGTTTTATACGGTCTGCCCCAGGGGTCGTGGTCTACCTCCTCACAGAGCTCCCGCCAACACCTTCTCTTGGCAGCCTTGATGGCCACCTTGAGATCCCTCCGCTTTTGTTCGTATTCTGCGGAACGATCTTGGAACCGCGGTGTTCCCCTCGCTCTTTGGTGCAGCCTTCTGGCACGCAGGCACCCACGTCTCTTTTCTGCGATGTCCTCACTCCACCAGATTATCGGTGGGCGGCCGCGAGGGTTAAACTTCACGGCCATAGAGGCATCGCAAGCCGCTGTTAGGGCATTCGTGAGGCTTCGTGCTTTTTCTTCGGCGGTTCCCTCCACTTTTGTCCCCTCAAGGGAGCAGAGGAACGTCTCACGATCAAACGTGGCTGGTGCCCATCTCTCTCTTGCTCCTCTTCCTGCTCTCTTTGTCCTCCCGCTGGTCAGCTGGAGCTGGTACACGAGTGCTTGGTGGTCACTACCCGTGTAACCATCGCTAACTTTCCAGCCGAGTCCCCCTCCCCCCATCAATCTAGGATCGACGAAGGTGAGGTCGACTATGGACGACTTGCCGGCTTTGGTGAAAGTCGGGGTTGTCCCTGTGTTAGCGATCTCCAGCCCCAGTAGAACGAACGCCTCGAGAAATGCGCGACCACGCGCGTTGGTCTTGGCGCTGCCCCAGTCCGTCGCCCAAGCATTAAAGTCCCCACCGGTAGCCGTGAGGACCGAGCACTGGTGACGACTGCATCCAGAGATCTCGCAAAGTCCTCGGTGGAATCGCTGGGCGGGAAGTAGCAGCTGTACATGCGTACCCCCGCCACCTCCACCCAGGTGAAGCTGGGAAGGGGGGCGACCATCTTTTTGGAGATGCGTATATTTCCACATACCCAGATGGCCGCCTTGCCCGTGGCATGCCTTACCCAGTTCGACTTCTCGAGATCCCGGAACTCCTCGCTGATGATCGCTACGTCCGCTCTCTCCTCTCTGACCAGCTGGGACAGCAGGTCCTGGGCCACAGCGCAGTGGTTGAGGTTTATTTGGAACACCTTAATCATTTTTGATGTGTGCTCCTTCCTCATGCGAGGTATTGGCTTTGGCCTCGCAGTCCACTGCTTTGTGGCCCTCTTGGCCGCACCGATAGCCTTGCGCTGACCGGTCGACTGCGCTCTTGCACTCCCTCGCGATGTGTCCCGATTCGTGGCATCGGTAGCAGCGTGATACCTCTCGCAGTCGAACTCTGCAATTGACCCATCCAATCCGGAGCTTCCCGTCTTGCAGCAGTTTCCTGGCTGCTACTGCCGGAAGCTGGATGGTCGCAGCTAGGGTGCCACTGTAGGATCCCCTGGTTTTAATATTATCCGGGGATACCACATTTCGCCCGTTCTTTGCCGCAATCGCTGCGGCCACCTCCATTGTTGTCGTGGACTCTTCCATGTCCCTGATGGTGATGGACACTTTGTGAGTCAGCAGCTGTACCTCTGCTGACCCACTCAGGGTGGACGAGACCACTGTCCTCAGCTCCGCCGTTTCCGTTCCGGGTCGCCCCAGTTCGAGGAGGAGCTCTCCAGCCCTGGTGCGCCTGATACGCGTGACCCGTTCTCCTAGGGTCTTTAATTCCGGTGCAGCCTTGACCTTCCGGAGAATATCAGCGTAGGAAGAGCCCCCGCTAGATGTCTTGATCTTGATGGCATCTGGGCGTGGGGGTCTTACTCAGGCCTTAGGCTCTGCCGTGCCTTTGACCGGTTTGCTGGCACGTTTCTGCTGTTCTTGCTGCTTCGGCTGGCTGTCCTTCATCTTCTTCTTCTTTTTGCCCTTCTTCACTACCGTGGCCCAGTCAGGGACCTTTGACTGGTTCCCACCGGTCTCAGGAACGGATAGCGAAGCATCTGCTGGCCCACCTTTGTCAGTGGGCTGCTTTGACCCCTTCTTCCTTTTCTCCAGGGGTTGCTGTGGTGGTGAGGGCTTTTCCCTTTCCACCGGCCTCCTTTGTCGCTCTTCAGCGCGGAAGATGGGCGACGTTTGGCAAGTACCATCCCTACGCGCAACCGCCATTTTAGTTTTCGGCGCTCTCGAACACACAGCACCGTTCACCCGCGCGTATTCATTGAGAGCTCTGCTGGTTGCTCTCGCCATACTCTTCAGCTCTTTGTGGATGTTGTTCTTATTAAAAACAAACTCCACCAGGGAATCTACCTTCTCACGCAGACGGAGAAAAGCTCTGTCAGCGTCACTCGACATCCCAGTCGAGGGCAGGTCACACGTAGCATTGGATGCTACCGAGGCCGAGTGACCAACCTCCGCAGCATTTACCATTTTGACGGTGTGAGTTTGGTCCCCCCAAAAATCCTTGGGACCAGCACTGACCACCGGGGCTTTCACCCGATCGGAATCAGTGGCGGGATTTGACAGGATCGCCATGCCCGCTTGGGGTAGTGTTGTTTTCAACTCACTATCCATACTTGGTTTAATTTCGGGGTGCCTTCCCCTATCTGGTTTTGGTTCGCCCCGAATATTTGATTTTTTCGGTACCATCCATATCTGGAAAACATTCACCTATCCACCACCTGGCAAACCCGGCACGGGTGTGTGTGTGTGTGTGTGTGTGTGTGTGTGTGTGTGTGTGTGTGTGTCTCCTCTCTGACCAGCTGGGACAGCAGGTCCTGGGCCACAGCGCAGTGGTTGAGGTTTATTTGGAGCACCTTAATCATTTTTGATGTGTGCTCCTTCCTCATGCGAGGTCTTGGCTTTGGCCTCGCAGTCCACTGCTTTGTGGCCCTCTTGGCCGCACCGATAGCATTGCGCTGACCGGTCGACTGCGCTCTTGCACTCCCTCGCGATGTGTCCCGATTCGTGGCATCGGTAGCAGCGCGATACCTCTCGCAGTCGAACTCTGCAATTGACCCATCCGATCCGGAGCTTCCCGTCTTGCAGCAGTTTTTTGGCTGCTACTGCCGGAAGCTGGATGGTCGCAGCTAGGGTGCCACTGTAGGATCCCCTGGTTTTAATATTATCCGGGGATACCACATTTGGCCCGATCTTTGCCGCAATCGCTGCGGCCACCTCCGTTGTTGTCGTGGACTCGTCCATGTCCCTGATGGTGATGGACACTTTGTGAGTCAGCAGCTGTACCTCTGCTGACCCACTCAGGGTGGACGAGACCACTGTCCTCAGCTCCGCCGTTTCCGTTCCGGGTCGCCCCAGTTCGAGGAGGAGCTCTCCAGCCCTGGTGCGCCTGATACGCGTGACCCGTTCTCCTAGGGTCTTTAATTCCGGTGCAGCCTTGACCTTCCGGAGAATGTCAGCGTAGGAAGAGCCCCCGCTAGATGTCTTGATCTTGATGGCATCTGGGCGTGGGGGTCTTACTCAGGCCTTAGGCTCTGCCGTGCCTTTGACCGGTTTGCTGGCACGTTTCTGCTGTTCTTGCTGCTTCGGCTGGCTGTCCTTCATCTTCTTCTTCTTTTTGCCCTTCTTCACTACCGTGGCCAGTCAGGGACCTTTGACTGGTTCCCACCGGTCTCAGGAACGGATAGCGAAGCATCTGCTGGCCCACCTTTGTCAGTGGGCTGCTTTGACCCCTTCTTCCTTTTCTCCAGGGGTTGCTGTGGTGGTGAGGGCTTTTCCCTTTCCACCGGCCTCCTTTGTCGCTCTTCAGCGCGGAAGATGGGCGACGTTTGGCAAGTACCATCCCTACGCGCAACCGCCATTTTAGTTTTCGGCGCTCTCGAACACACAGCACCGTTCACCCGCGCGTATTCATTGAGAGCTCTGCTGGTTGCTCTCGCCATACTCTTCAGCTCTTTGTGGATGTTGTTCTTATTAAAAACAAACTCCACCAGGGAATCTACCTTCTCACGCAGACGGAGAAAAGCTCTGTCAGCGTCACTCGACATCCCAGTCGAGGGCAGGTCACACGTAGCATTGGATGCTACCGAGGCCGAGTGACCAACCTCCGCAGCATTTACCATTTTGACGGTGTGAGTTTGGTCCCCCCAAAAATCCTTGGGACCAGCACTGACCACCGGGGCTTTCACCCGATCGGAATCAGTGGCGGGATTTGACAGGATCGCCATGCCCGCTTGGGGTAGTGTTGTTCTATCCACCAACTGGCAAACCCGCACGGGTGTGTGTGTGTGTGTGAGTGTGAGTGTGTTGGGAGTTGTGGTGTGTGTGTGTGTGTGTGTGTGTGTGTGTGTGTGTGTGTGTGTGTGTGTGTGGGTGTGGGTGTACGTGTTATTTGTTTTTTCAAGAATAGATAATATATGTATTTTTTCCGTGCGCAAAAAAAGTTGTGGATATAACTTGAAAAAATGTGTATTAGTTTACTTATTCCTGAGAAATCTCATAAAATAAAAACGGAACTAAAATGTCATGTAATGTTTTTAAAAATATGCACAATTTTTCGAAGATAAAATAAATATTAATTAAGTATAACATACATTTTTACAAATATCTATATGTGAAATATTCAATAAATTAAAAATTAAATACATTAATTATTGCATTTTTAAGATAATTCTATTATATACAGTAATGGCAAAAGAAAATTTAAATTTTAACAGTGGCAATATAAAAAACGAATTACATTTCAAAAGTTTTTCGAAAATTATTATTTTAGTAGTATTTAATTTAAATATTATTAAAATCAAATTTAAAAATTGTATGGATATATAAGTAAGTAGATTACGTATATTTATATAAAACAATATTTTAAATAAACAAGTATGTATTTATTAGAAACAAAAGGTTATTTAAGGAATGCCTTTGTTTATAATAATTAAAATAAATATATGGGCTCTGTAACTAAAGGGAAAAATAAATTGGATATAATTATGCATTAAAACGCAAATTTTGAAAGAGGGTGCAAATTACGAATTACGGGAGAAATGGAAGAAACAGGTTTTTATTTATAAACCGCTAAAATATTATAAATAAATCTTTAAAACTAATACAAAAGTTAATTTAATTAAGAAGAAATTTGTTTTACTATAAAAGTACAAAATATTAATGACACATAGAACTCTTGGCGATGACTTCAATAAATTAATTTTTGGAGGTAAAGTTCTATTTAGATCCGTTTAAAATAATCTAAAATTTTAATAGGTTTTTACTAAGTACTACAATTAAGTATATGCACTTTACTATTTTTGGTAAGTTAATTGTTCATTACCATACATATGGGGTAATCCACGTGAAGTGGTCCGATCAAAATTTTAAATGCTCCAAATTTTGGGTACACATTGCAAATGTTTTTCAGTATACAAAAAAAAATTTTAGGTACTGGTATTTATTAGCTCAAAAGTTTTTCTAACCTCAAAAAGTGACCTTTTTCCAGTTTTTTTCAACACCAGCTGGGTTCATCGCTATTTAACCCAAAATCTATCAACTTTTACTATACAACATTATATGTAACATTCGTTGTTAATTATGTGTAGAATTTATTCTTCTGAATTAGAATTTCTAATCTCAAGGTCAACATTACTTAAACACCAAATTTTTTTAAAAATTTAAATGGGAAAAACCATGTTAATTTTTGTGAATTATTTGTCTTTCTTTAAATTATCATAACTTTTTACAGAATTGAAGGCCATAAAAATGCTACAGACCATTTGAAAGGTATTGCTCCAAGCTTTCTTTTAGACTTTTGGATTAAAAATCAATTGTGGCAAACTTAAACTTTTTTTAAGTTGAATATTGACATGTAGTTTATGTAACATTGACCTTAAGATTAGAAATTCTAACCCAGAAGAATAATTTCTACACATAATTAGCAACGAATGTTACATATAATGTTGTATAGTAAAAGTTGATAGATTTTGAGTTAAACAGCGATCAACCCATCTGGTGTTGAAAAATACTGGAAAAAATTCACTTTTGGAGGTTATAATAACTTTTGAGCTAATAAATTCTAGTACCTAAAAATTTTTTTCCGTATTCTGAAAAACATTTGCAATGTGTACTCAAAATTTACTGCATTTTAAAATTTTGATCGGATCACTTTACGTGGAATACTCCACATATATATTATATATTACACCTTTGGTGTAAGTTATGTCCTAAAATACGTGAAAATTAGTGATTTTATGAGGTTTATGAGGCATAACTTACAACAGCGGTGTTGGCCAATAAGCTAACCCAAGCCAATCGAAAGCTCGCGAAAAATGTGAACTTTTGAGAGGTGTTAGATTAAAATCGATTATGGTGTGGTAGCCTTTTTTTGATATTCAATATGTCCGGGTGTTCTATATCTTCGAGATTATAAAATTAAAAAATGTAACCAAGGTAGATAAATTCTAAAGATTAATTTAAACAAAAGTTGTTTGTAATGTTTTTTCAAAAAAATCAACAGATTTTGAGATAAATGGCTTTAAAAATAGAAAATTTTCTAAAAAATTGAAAAATTTCCATTTTTCCTGGTGGAATAACTCTTAGGCAAATTATTTTTAACAACTAAAATTTTTTTTCTATCTTCTTGAAGATATTTCCAGCCTGTTCTCAAATTTTGGAGCGATTTACAATTTTCATCGTACCACTTGACGTGAAATAGCCCATATGTATGTATGTACGTGGGTGTGTGGGCCTGCGGCGGAATATTTATATAATATATATATATTTTAAAATTGTTTTTTCAAGAATACATAATATATGTATTTTTTCCGTGCGCAAAAAAAAAGTTGTGAACATAACTTGAAAGAATGTGTATTTGTTTACTCATTCTTGATACAACTCATAATATTTTTAAACGTATACTCAATAATAATATCGGATCTAAAATTCAATGTAATGTCTAAATACAGATGCAAAATTGTTTGAAGACGAAATAAATATTAATCAAGTATAACATACACTTTTCCAAATATCCATATGATATATACATTGGGTTAAAAAATAAATATATTAATTATTGCATTTTTATGATAATTCTATTATAAACAGTATAGGCAAAAGAAAATTCAAATTTTAACAGTGGAAATATAAAATACGAATTACATTTGAATAGATTTTCAAAAACTATTAATTTAGGAGCATTTAAATTAAATATTTTTTAAATTAATATTTCAAAATTGTATGGATATATAAGTGTGTAGATAATTTATATTTATATAACACAATATTTTAAATAAATAAATACGTATTTATCAGAAACAGAAGGATATTTAAGAAATGAATTTGTTTATAATAATCAAAATAAATATTTGGCTCTGCATAGTAAAAATAAATTGGATATAATTATGAATTAAAACGCAAATTTTGAAAGAGGGTGCAAATTACGAATCACGCGAGAAATGGAAGAAACAGGTTTTTATTTATATAGCGCTAAAATTTTATAAATAATTCTATAAAACTAATACAAAAATTAATTTAATTAAGAAGAAAGTTTTATTACTCTAAAAGTACAAAATATTAATGACATAGAACTTTTGGCGATGATGGTTCGTCATTAAATAAATTAATTTTAGGAGGTGAATTTCTATTTATAACGGTTTAAAATAATCCAAAATTTTAATAAGTTGTTAACTAAAATACTACAATTTAGTAAGTATATGTACTTTACTATTTTTGGCAAGTTAATTTTTCATTAACATTTATAAATATTAAAATATAAATTTAAGCTTTGTAAGAATTCATATAGTTTAAAATTTACAGTTAACATTTAATATGTCCCAATTTTTTTGTATTATTTTTATTCTGATTTCATTACACCAAATTTTGGTAAACTTTTATTTATAAATTATAATAACTATAGCAAGACCGCCAAGGTGTTGTGTGAATATGTTTAATTTTTAAGGTGTCCATGGTAGTGAAAAAATAATACAATTTGAAACATTATTTTAAATTAATTAATTACGAAAAACCTTTTTCGAAATGAAAAATAGGAGGTTGGCGCGCGAAGCGCGCCGGGGGGCAAAGCCCCCCTAGTATATATATATATATATATGGGGTATTCCACGTGAAGTGGTCCGATCAAAATTTTAAAATGCACCAAATTTTGGGTACACTTTGCAAATGTTTTTTAGAATACAGAAAAAAATTTTTAGGTACTGGAATCTATTTGCTCAAAAGTTATTCTAACCTCAAAAAGTGAATTTTTTCATATTTTTTTCAACACCAGCTGGGTTTACCGCTATATAACTCAAAATCTGTCAACTTTTACTATATAACATTATATGTAACTTTCGTTGCTAATTATATCTAGAATTTATTCTTCTGGGTTAGAATTTCTAATCTCAAGGTCAATATTACATAAACTACATGTCAATATTCAACTTGAAAAAAGTGCAAGTGCGTCACCTTTGATTTTTTCATCCAAAAGTCTAAAAGAAAGCTTGGAGCAATACCTTTCAAATGGTCTGTAGCATTTTTATGGCCTCCAATTCTGTAAAAAGTTATGACAATTTAAAGAAAGACAAAAAATTCACAAAAATTAACATGGTAATTCTCATTTAAATTTTTTAAAAAATTTCGTGTTTCTTTAAATTGTCATAACTTTTTACAGAATTGGAGGCCATAAAAATGTTACAAACCATTTGAAAGGTATTGCTCCAAGCTTTCTTTTAGACTTTTGGATGAAAAAATCAAAGATGGCGCACTTGCACTTTTTTCAAGTTGAATATTGACATGTAGTTTATGTAATATTGACCTTGAGATTAGAAATTCTAACCCAGAAGAATAAATTCTAGATATAATTAGCAACGAATGTTACGTATAATGTTATATAGTAAAAGTTGATAGATTTTGAGTTATATAGCGGTAAACCCAGCTGGTGTTGAAAAAAATATGAAAAAATTCACTTTTTGAGGTTAGAATAACTTTTGAGCAAATAGATTCCTGTACCTAAAAATTTTTTTCTGTATGCTGAAAAACATTTGCAAAGTGTACCCAAAATTTGGTGCATTTTAAAATTTTGATCGGACCACTTCACGTGGAATACCCCATATATATATATATATATATTGTAATGGTAAGTGATATTCACTCACCATTATACGAATTAGGTAGGTAAACTCGAGCGCTATATATAGATATAGTTATAACCAACGACTCGAACGGCTGATACCCGCGCAATGATAGCCAGTATTCGGGAGAAAGTCGCGCGCGCAGGACTATAGAGACACACGAGATATCACGACGACACGTGTGACGATATATCCCGGTTAAAATAGTTTTTCCCTACAAGTTTTCCGTGAGATTTTACCGGTTGTTTTTGATCGTGATACCGGGAGTTATTTTTCCGGTGTTCTCTGGTGTAGTGTTTTTTCACGCACAATCAAAACGAAGTGGTCGAGGGATTCTCCCACCGACATTTTTACATCTGACGGAAAA
Source organism: Theocolax elegans (assembly GCA_026168455.1). Lineage (NCBI taxonomy): Eukaryota > Metazoa > Arthropoda > Insecta > Hymenoptera > Cerocephalidae > Theocolax > Theocolax elegans. The sequence continues at coordinate 57,595,470 of CM047425.1, forward strand.
GAGATAGCAAGAGAGAGGAAATACTTCGTTCTTTTGTATTCGTGAGCCGAAGAAAAGAGATAAAGTAAGTAGTACCACTTTTCGCGCGAGCAATTATTATCGTTTAGTAATTATTTTGTTTAACGCGGTCGTTCGATTATTTTAAAGATAGATAGTTCACGTATCCCTTTTCCCTCTCGTGTTGAGTCGACGTTTACGACTCAACCTTCGTGTGTATAAAGGCCTCAACCATAATAAGTGTCATTATATCTAATTATTTATTTTACCTTAATAAATCTGATAATCGTTAGTCTATTTCATATCACGTTAATTTGTAGTTTTAGAACCGGCGTATATATTTGTTCCTCCGTCTTCCTTCGAGTCGTATATAAATATACAGTTTCTCGCGAACTCACATTCGATTTTCTTTCCGCGGTCCATTTCAGGAGAGATTGTCATTATTTTACCTGTCGTTGTTGGAAATCGAAATTCGATTTCCAAACAACTTTAACGGCAAGTGTGCGGACAGGTAACCGCAGCCGCTGCGCGGGAAATATTTTGTAAACATCATATATATAGTCGTATATTTTGTTTAATCACCGAGTACGTGATATCTAGTTGGCAAGACTATACAGGTTTGTTCGCCACGAACTACATATATGTAAGACGGGCAACTCGATAATTTTTCCCCGGGCAAGCACACCGTTACATAGCGCCGAACTAAGTGATGAAAAAAGTCCCTAGACGTTAGGATAGTCGATTGCGCGTACACGGCGCACAACAAGGGAATAGAACGGACCGGAATTGAATTGTTTAAACATATGCTCGGTTGATTTACGTGTGTTTTGTGATTAATACGTTAGTTACGTTGATTAATGTATTAATTATTGTCGACAATTGAATTAATTGAATTGCAATTAATTTCAATTAATAAATTATTGTGTTTGACAACAATTTAGATAATTTTATCGGATTTTCTTCGTTTTCTTTGTTTTTATCTGGAAGTAATCCGAAATCGACAGTAATAAAATTTCAATTTGATAATTGTTGACACACGTAAATTAGAATAATTTCAGATTTATTTATTTATGTGAGAAAGAGTGGTTTGAGGTCCGCGATTTAATAACACGTGTCCCTGATTCCGTATAGGTTAGTCGAAAAATATCGAATGTAAATTTTGCGACTTAATAAACATTGTTAATACCTGTGCAAGGGTGTAATTTTTGAAATTTGCTTAAATTATAATTTTGGCTACGCGTATCGGCTCTCGCGTCATAATAAAAATTGTATTTAATTTTTTTTATGTAACACGCGATTGTAAGAGGTCACTGCGTTAGATATTCTATATAGTTAGGTAGGAATATATTTATTTATTAATTTATTTGTTGATCATTTATTAAATTATTTATTAATTTGTTGACGAATTAATTTAATTTTAAGTATATTTGCGTGCGCTGGTGACCGAGAGCCGAGAATAATCCGTTTTCTTCCTCATTTTATCGGATTAAAAATTTTTTTTGTTTGTTATTTCGTTTGATTTATTTATTGTACAAAATTTGTTTTTGGTTCCGTTGAAAATCGGGTACAATATTTTAAAATAAATTAGACAGAAACGCGTATAACAAATTTAAATTGAAGGTGAAAGTTAATTTATTTTGTTAAATAGTTGTCAAAATTATAAAATTTTTTTTTACAAGCAAGTTTCAAATTGGTGAGCGTAAGGTGTTTATTTAAAAAGGGAAAAGATCACAATCTTCAACACAGTGGCCCAATAATTTAGTAGTTTAACGCCACCTAGTGTTGAACAACCAAACCTTGCACAAGTACCTGCGTAAGAGATTTTTCGTTATTTTTTTTGTTAAGAAATCGGCGTTAGTTTTAAGATAGTATGGCAGAATCGATGACTGACCAGATTGACAACTGGATTGATACTCAATCCGGTGAACAGATAAAGGCTCACCTCGAGTCGTTGGAGATGCGGATTGACGGCCCAGATTTTAAGAGATCCGAGCGTATTCAACGGTGGTTAATGGGAAATTATACGGCTCAGGATTTCGCTGAAGAAACAAATCTGCTGGCGGATCGCGAAAGGCGAAATAGGCGGAGGTCGGATTGGTTCGAGGCTATGTTTGCCCAGAATCCGGCATTACCTGATCCGGATTCTGATCCAAATGTTGTAGAAGTTTTACAACAGACTCTTGCACTGGACGTTCCAGACATAGAAGGGCAAGAGACAGATGCAGATGCTGAGGTAGATCAGCATGCAGAGTATCAACAATCCGAGGTCTCCAGCCAAGAAGCTAACCAAGGGTAGTGGATCACGCTAGTGTCTACAGGCGGAGCACAGAGACATTTGCTGCGATGTTGACGTTGCAGTTGAAGCAACAGGCCGTCATGTCAGCACGGATGAAAGATTTGGAGACTCAAGTGAGTGCTCTGAAAATGGACTTCTACGCCCGCGATAGTACGCAGAGAACGAACACCAACAGAAATAGAGAGCCGAACCAACATGTCCGATTCCAGGATACGTATACGTATCACACACTGTACGATACGGACGAAAGACCACGACAAATGCAGGCAGAGTGCGATGGTTATCAAGCGCCTCAAGCACTTGCTAGAGGAGCTTTGGGGAGGGGCGAGATATGGAGACATGGTCAGCTTCCATATTCTAGCTCTCCCTCCCCTAGTCGGATGGACTCGAACGTAACTGACCAATCTACAACTAGATCGGCCGGGACAGTGCGCGATGTCGGCGCAATTGTTCGTAAGTGGGGAGTTCGATTCTCTGGAGACAAAAGCCAGAGTATTGAAGCATTTCTTGCGCGAGTAGAAGGTTGTAGAATACTCGCCAACCTCAGCGAGGACAAGGTGTTAACGTCCTTGTCGGAACTTCTCACCGATAACGCAGCAACGTGGTATCGGAACGTGAAGGATATATTTCACTCATGGCAAGATTTTGTAAGATACGCCAAGATGCGGTACGGGATGCGCCAGAGTTATCAACAACGGCTCATCGAGGAGTCTAACGCTCGCACGTAAGGCGAAGATGAGCCGGTAAGAGATTATATTACCTGCTCGATTGCGATAATGCGTAAGCTCAAGCCGATTTCTGATGAACGGAGTCAGCTAGATCATCTGTACCGCAATATGCTACCTCAACTCCAACGGTTATTTAAGAGAGTTGAAGCAATTGGCGTTGGACGCCGAGCAAACACTCGAGCGAGAAAAGTTATATCGGCCGCCTCCCGCAGAAGAAGACTTGATGCTACCTGAATTAGCATATAAGTCGCGGAATAAAAAGCGGCCGAACGCTAAGCCCAAGGTAGCAAGCGTAGCCAAGGAAACGAGTAAACCGACCCAAGCAGATCTTTTGGAACGGTTCACGAAGATTCTTGAGGAGATGCTAGTATCCGTTAAGACGAGTTACGAGGGTTACCAGTTTAAGGTTATAACTGATCATAGTAGTCTTCGTTGGCTGTGCAATATACACAATCCAACGAGTCGGCTCGCCAGATGGGCATTAGAACTCCAGTCTCATAATTTTACAATTGAGTACAGGAAAGGAGCTCTAAACTATGTCCCTGATGCACTTTCTCGCATGTATGAGGAAGACGAGCCGGCCATCGCTTCAGTTTCTTGGAGCCAAACTACGAAAGATCCTTGGTACCTCTCATGGCTGAAAGACGTAACAGAACGACCTAGAGATTTTCCGGAATGGAAGATAATAGGTAACAATTTGTATTCGTATCGCGTCGATAACGAGTTAGACGACGTGATGGAGGATCAAGACGCTTGGAAACTAGTTGTACTAGAGGAGCATAGGCAAGCTATACTCCGTGAGTGTCACGACGATCCGACTGCTGGACACTTAGGTAGGGAAAAGACATTTGCTAGAGTGGCCAAAATGTATTATTGGCCGCGGTACTACGCCGAAGTCGGAGAATATGTACGCAAATGTCAGGTCTGCCAACAATGTAAAGAGGAGCAACGTCCTCTAATGGGTTTGATGGGTAGACGCGTGATAGAGAAACCATGGCAAGTTGTAGCAGATGACGTCACTGGCCCACTTCCGCGGTCTTCACATGGATACGAATATATATTGGTCTTTCAGGATTTGTTTACGCGCTGGATCGAGGCGGTCCCGATTCGGAAAGCTAATGCTAGGACCATCGTAAAAGAGTTGCATGAGCGAGTCATCACACGTTATGGTACCCCAGAGGTGTTTCTGTCAGTCAACGGAACTGAGTTTAAAAATAAACTCATGGATGTCTACTTAGTGGAGCGAGGGATTTTCCATACGACGATTCCTCCTTACCATGCTCAGGCTAATCCTGTTGAACGTGCTAATAGGACGTTGAATACAAAGTTCGCGTCCTATATCACAGAAAAGCACAATACATGGGATGAGAAACTCTCCGACTTGGTATTCGCTCTAAACACAGCGATACAAAGCTCGACAGGATGGAGCCCGGCCATGTTAAACTATGGCCGGCAACCCGAGCCACCCGGTACAGCTCGTAGAGAGCAAGACGAGCTTGTTCAACTACGTGTGGAATACCAACGTTTGCTTGAGTGGAGTGATTGGCTGTCAAGATTACTTGAGCTTTACAAGAAAGCATCGGCCAATGCGAGTAAAGCTCATGAAAGACAAGCCGGTTACTACAATGCCGGGCGAAGAGCTGCATCTTTTGAAGTTGGAAACCTAGTGTGGAAGAAGAATCGAGTCCTTTTATCCAGTGCTCAAGGTATTTCGGCCAAGTTATCCCCGAAATACGTTGGCCCATACCTGGTAGTTTATAGCTACGGTCCAAACACCGTCAAGATACAAGATGCCCGAAGTAACGAAGAGATATGTCACGTACAGTATCTCAAATCGTACTTGTCCGAAGATCACGGGGATGAGTACGGAGAAGTAGACAACATCGCGATCGGTCAACCTACGCTGGAAGAGGAACCTGATAATACAGTTCCTGCGAGCGAAGACGTCTCGAACGGCGAGATGCAAGCGAGCGAAGTTCCATGCGAGGAACATGACGGTAATCCGACCAAGAACGCGTCCCCTATTAAACGAAGTAGAGGTAGGCCGCGCAAACATGCTGGAGTCGTTGCGATACCGCGAAACCGAGCGAATGTTGTCTCTAATATAAGTCACCGTGGACAAGTTAAACGTGGTAGAGGTCGACCACGAGGTATGACAAAGCGTTAGTTAGTTAACTTAGGCTAATGGAATTTACTCTGAGATTGGAACGACCCTGACAATTGGTAGCTGTTTGTTTAGATGCTGATCCAGTTCGACAGCGAACAGCTGGAGCTGTTGGTGGTCCGCCTCATCCAGAGTGGCATCAGTGAGCCACAGACGCTGGAGCTCCTCAATGGGATCATCACGGCCGTGGACCAGGCCGTGAGAGATGAGGTGGAGGAGAGACGGCGGAGGCAGGAGGACCTAGACGCGGTGGTGATAGTGGAGGATGGGCCGGATGGAGTACCCGTCCATCCATCGAGCGGCCTCGTAGTCGAGCCGGAGTTACCCCAGGCTACAGGCCCGATCCCCGCAGGTCCACCGCCGTCCAGGGTCAGGACTGAACAATGGCCCAGGGAGCCGGAGGTCCGGCTCCCCAACCAACTCTCGGAGGATACAGAGGAGTATGTTCCCCTTCGACGTCCGGGAATGAGTACTCCGGGTCAGAGCGAGGCTTCGACGTCTCAATCCGGTCCGACCCCGAGCCAGGAATTATCGGAGGACGGGGAAGAGGCGTGGCATACCGTGCTGGAGGCGTTGACGAATACCCGTGAGTCCTTCAAGGCCACGTCAATCGCCGAAAAGCACGCCTTCACCTTGTTCGATCAGTTCAAGGCGAAATTCCCCGAAGCCTCCGATAAAAGCGATCCTTGGGAGGCCATCATTGAACACCGTAAGGCGGAACGCCAAGCGGTATCGGCCATGAGGGCGGATCGGAGAGAGAGCGGCAGAAGCCGCTCGTGCCGAGGAACGGCAGAGGCGAGAAGAAGCCGCTCGAAGGGCCCACGAGGATCGGCTTAGACTCTAGGAAGAAGCCAAGGAGGCACAACGCCGTTTAGCCAGAGCTCGTGAGGAGGAAGAACGTGATCAGGCTAATCTGGAAGGGAAAACTCCATGGCCGAAGAGAGGGTCTGAGCCGAGATGCTCCATATGTAGGGAGTGGGGGGTCCTCGATCCGGAGGACTGTCCAAAGAGATCCAAACACTAGATCCGGCGTCAGAAGGAGAGGTACCGCGAGAACCAGCAAAAACGACAGGGGTAAATTTAGGGCGGTACCCCATTGTAAATATTGTACATAGTTGTACTTAATATATTGAAATATATTTTTCTACTCCTAATGCAGTTCTTTTGAGTGAGTTCATTCTTTGTCATACCCGAGTCGTTATATCCTATACATCATTCGTATTTCCGGTACAGATACCACATTCCCAGTATGCGGAATCTGGCAGGGGGATGTAATGGTAAGTGATATTCACTCACCATTATACGAATTAGGTAGGTAAACAAGAGCGCTATATATAGATATAGTTATAGCCAACGACTCGAACGGCTGATACCCGCGCAATGATAGTCAGAATTCGGGAGAGAGTCGCAATCGACACACGAGATATCACGACGACACGTGTGACGATATATCCCGGTCAAAATAGTTTTTCCCTACAAGTTTTCCGTGTGATTTTACCCGTTGTTTTTGATCGTGATACCGCGAGTTATTTTTCCGGTGTTCTCTGGTGTAGTGATTTTGTACACACAATCAAAACGAAGTGGTCGAGGGATTCTCCCACCGACATTTTTACATCTGACGGAAAAGAGATAGCAAGAGAGAGGAAATACTTCGTTCTTTTGTATTCGTGAGCCGAAGAAAAGAGATAAAGTAAGTAGTACCACTTTTCGCGCGAGCAATTATTATCGTTTAAAAATTATTTTGTTTAACGCGGTCGTTCGATTATTTTAAAGATAGATAGTTCACGTATCCCTTTTCCCTCTCGTGTTGAGTCGACGTTTACGACTCAACCTTCGTGTGTATAAAGGCCTCAACCATAATAAGTGTTATTATATCTAATTATTTATTTTACCTTAATAAATCTGATAATCGTTAGTCTATTTCAAATCACGTTAATTTGTAGTTTTAGAACCGGCGTATATATTTGTTCCTCCGTCTTCCTTCGAGTCGTATATAAATATACAGTTTCTCGCGAACTCACATTCGATTTTCTTTCCGCGGTCCATTTCAGGAGAGATTGTCATTATTTTACCTGTCGTTGGCTTTAACTTTAACGGCAAGTGTGCGGACAGGTAACCGCAGCCGCTGCGCGGGAAATATTTTGTAAACATCATATATATAGTCGTATATTTTGTTTAATCACCGAGTACGTGATATCTAGTCGGCGAGACTATACAGGTTTATTCGCCACGAACTACATATATGACAGACGGGCAACTCGATAATTTTTCCCCGGGCAAGCACACCGTTACAATATATATATATATATGGGGTATTCCACGTGAAGTGGTCCGATCAAAATTTTAAAATGCGCCAAATTTTGGGTACACATTGCAAATGTTTTTCAGAATACAGAAAAAAAATTTTAGGTACTGGTATTTATTAGTTCAAAAGTTATTCTAACCTCAAAAAGTGAACTTTTTCCAGTTTTTTTCAACACCAGTTGGGTTCATCGCTATTTAACTCAAAATCTATCAACTTTTACTATAGAACATTATATGTAACATTCGTTGCTAATTATGTCTAGAATTTATCCTTCTGGGTTAGAATTTCTAATTTCAAGGTAGATGTTAGATAAACTACATGTCAATATTCAACTTAAAAAAAATCTAACTTCGCCACAATTGATTTTTTTATTAAAAAGTCCAAAAGAAAGCTTGGAGCAATACCTTTCAAATGATCTGTAGCATTTTTATGGCCTTCAGTTCTGTAAAAAGTTATGATAATTTAAAGAAAGACAAAAAATTCACAAAAATTAACATGGTTTTTCCCATTTAAATTTTTTAAAAAATTTCGTGTTTCTTTAAATTGTCATAACTTTTTACAGAATTGAAGGCCATAAAAATGCTACAGATCATTTGAAAGGTATTGCTCCAAGCTTTCTTTTGGACTTTTGGATAAAAAAATCAATTGTGGCAAAGTTAGATTTTTTTTAAGTTGAATATTGACATGTAGTTTATCTAATATTTACCTTGAAATTAGAAATTCTAACCCAGAAGGATAAATTCTAGACATAATTAGCAACGAATGTTACATATAATGTTCTATAGTAAAAGTTGATAGATTTTGAGTTAAATAGCGATGAACCCAGCTGGTGTTGAAAAAAACTGGAAAAAGTTCACTTTTTGAGGTTAGAATAACTTTTGAGCTAATAAATACCAGTACCTAAAAATTTTTTTCTGTATTCTTAAAAACATTGCAATGTGTACCCAAAATTTGGCGCATTTTAAAATTTTGATCGGACCACTTCACGTGGAATACCCCATATATATATATATATATATATATATATATATAAGAATAATGTTTTTTTTTAATTTTATTTATTACTTTATTATTGATACACTTTATTTATTATAATTTTCATTTATTACAATTTTACACAATTAATTATCAACAATGTTATTATAATATTTATTATCTTTTAACTTTTTATTAAACGCTCGTATATTTTCATCAGCAGATAATTTAGTTATTTTAGTAACATTTCCTTTTAGCAAATTAGTGGATTTCTTCTTAATTTTTACTGTCTGCATAAAAGAATTTTTGCAGGTTCTACAGGAATTTTTATTACCCTCATGTGGGCATTTATTCAAGATAAAAACAATTCTTTCGTCTAAAGGCAAAAGATTTTCTGGTGGTGGCGGCGGCAAAATTTCCTTTGATTGTGGAGGTAGAAGCGGAGGATTTCTTAATCTTTCTAAGATTTCTTGTTTCTTCTTCTCCTGCTGTTCCTTCTTTTGTTTTTCCAGAATTTTTAATTTTTTATATACGGCTTTAGGAGTCCAAGGTTTCCCTTCAGCTCGTAATTGCGCTTTCCTAGCTAACAACCTAGCTATAGATCCTGGGCGCTTCTTTACTGATTCGTAATTAACTATATCACTCGCTAAAGTTAAACAAAATAATGTCCGAATTACTTAGAGAATATTTTATTAAAAAGTTTTTATAATGGTTTAATCATTATTATTTTTATAAGATTTTGTTTTCACTTTTAATTTCGAATTATAAAAATATAATTTTCTTAAAAGATTACTTTATCGTAACTCTTATAATTGCATATTAATTTAGCTTCTGTTTATTCAAAGCTTTTTCAAGTTTTGAAACTTCAAAATCTATTTCTTTTGAGGATTTTACTTTAAATAAATTTATACTAGTTTTAGTTACACTAGTTAACGACCCTCGTATAATTTTTAATTCTTTTTGTAATTTATCTACTTTAAAATGTGCATCTGCCGCAACTCTTCCCAAAACTATATTCGCATTTTGTAATCTTTAAATTGACAAATCCTTAAAATGTAAAAGATGCGAATGACTATAAATCATACGTTTATTTTCCGCTATTTTGCTTTCTAATATATTTATTTTATTTATGAATTCATTATTTTCAAACCCATAGATTTCTAAAATAGGACTCATTTAAGTTATATACTTATCCTTTTTTAATTCCATTTATGTTTTTTTTAAAAATGAACAAAATTAATTAATTAAAGGTAATAGAAATATCTATAATATTTATGCTTTTATTGTCTTTTAAAATTCAAGAATATTCACTAATGATTCAAATAAATAAATTCAAATATGATTTTTTTTTAAAACACTTTAATTTTTAAAATCTGTTTCTAATTTATTCTTGAAGTACAAAAAGAAGAATTTTAAAAACCTTAATATATATATCATTTGCTTTTAAAATATATGAATAAAAGAAAAACAAATACTTTTGTTTTTTAGAAAAATATTCATTTTTTTACAAGAAATGAAAAAGAGAGTATAAAAAAAATAAAAGAAAAAGAAAGCAAATCACCAAGCACAAAATTCAATTTACAGTTAATTTTATAAATTGTCCCTCCGGGGCCTCCAATAAATTTTAGTATGCGATGCCGGTATCACAACTTTTAAATAACTGTTAAGTTTTTGACCTAGATAATATTTCTAATAGCCAGGGTTTTAATTTCTGTGCTTGAAGAAAAATCAACTTTCTTTTATTTTATTTCTTATTTTTTTTGGGTGATTTTATTTTTAGTATTAGGAAAAGGGAAAGTTATCTAATACGAACTAGCGTATTTATTTATAACTTTTAGGAACGGGTAAAGCAAAAAAAAATATGAAAGAGAACCGCTTTACGAACTTAGCGTATATTTCAGTTCTCTTTGGATAGAATAGGTTTGTGTATAAATAAAGATTTATAGAAGAAAGATTATAAGTTTATATTAATAATTAGATTTATTCTTACTTTCTTTATAAGTTGTGTTTTCCGTTGACTTATACAAATAATCAGGTTCAAATCACTTAGATTAACTTAGAAAAAATAAAAACGTTTGTAACTCAGCAAGCTTGAAAATTGATTGGAAAGTTTGACTTGGATGATATGAATGGAACTGACTTGTCCTTGCACTTTTCCTTTACACATCACCTCGGTGATGCACTTTTAAGCTCCCACTCTTGTGTAGGAGGGCTGGAAAAGCCTGAGAATGCAACCCAAAATCAAGCGCTGACCCTCTAATTGTTTAGTGCAAGGACCAGAGGCCGTCCTAATTTTCCAAAAGGAGGACCTTTCTGTCTCTCAATCGGTAGTGAAAGTTGAAACATGCATCGTAAGATGGTATTGCATGTACCATTTAAGCTCATCTTTCAACTTTCATTATAAATTTTAACTTGTTTACGTTAAACATATATAATAATGTTATTCTTAAACTGATTAATATTTATCTAATATATAAACTTATATAATAAAAGAAACATGCATGTTACATGCATATATTTTTTTATTACATACATGTAACGTTTATGTTTTTTACAACTTAAAATTAACTACAAAATATTATAAAATATAGTTATTACTTAAAAATAATCTAAGTTAATTATTATAGAAAAATGTAATAACTACAAAGAATATAATAGTTTTTCATTATCATTTTGAAATACATGACACATATATAATACACATATATACATGTAATTTATTTTAACTATTATAAATTTTATTAATCATTAACAATATTCTTATTAATATTTAAAGTTATTAAACATAATTACAACTTTAATATTAAGTATTAAAGTTAACTAATAGTTACATGATATATATATATATATATATATATATATACATATACAATATTTATAATCATTATATCTCTATAAAACAACATTATATTATTTGTTTTAATTATAACTAATTTGAAAAGTTATGAATGATTCTTAAAAACATTAAAAACAACATATAATAGTTATTTAAAACTATTATAAATATAATAAGCAATTTAAAGTAAAAAGTTGAACAAAATTTCAATAAAATCAGTTAAACATGCATACAGTATGTGCTTAAATTCATATAAATATACTTATATATTTATTTGTTTTTATTATTTTCTTATAAATATATAACCATTCATAATTTTACAATTTCAATTATTTACTAAGATATACATAGGTATATATAAAATAAATGTATTAAATATTCTAAATATATTCTAAAATCGTTAAAAGTGAAAGTGGAATTTTCCGACATAAGTAAAAGAAAAATGCAACGCAGATGCATTTTATCTTTACGACCATAACGGTTTTTCGGACAAAATCTGACACTCGTCTAGCAATTTATTACTTCCAGACGATTGTCAAATTTTGTAACGTACTTTTTTTTTAACCCATGCAAGGATGTCAAGTGGCCGCGCGGTGGTCCCAAAAGGTTTTTTTTTATATTACTTTTACTTTTACGACCCTTCGAGGAAAAGAGTCGGTCAAATTGCGAAATCTTATCCTAGAAGGAAATCGTAAAGAATGCTAAGAAAATTCTATTCATGGGCTAAATGCATTAAAAATTATATATATATGGGGTATTCCACGTGAAGTGGTCCGATCAAAATTTTAAAATGCACCAAATTTTGAGTACACTTTGCAAATGTTTTACAGAATACAGAAAAAAATTTTTAGGTACTGGAATCTATTTGCTCAAAAGTTATTCTAACCTCAAAAAGTGAACTTTTTCCAGTTTTTTTCAACACCAGCTGGGTTCATCGCTATTTAACTCAAAATCTATCAACTTTTACTATAGAACATTATATGTAACATTCGTTGCTAATTATATCTAGAATTTATTCTTCTGGGTTAGAATTTCTAATCTCAAGGTCATTGTTACATAAACTACATGTCAATATTCAACTTGAAAAAAATGCAAGTGCGCCACCTTTGATTTTTTCATCCAAAAGTCTAAAAGAAAGCTTGGAGCAATACCTTTCAAATGGTCTGTAGCATTTTTATGGCCTCCAATTCTGTAAAAAGTTATGACAATTTAAAGAAAGACAAAAAATTCACAAAAATTAACATGGTAATTCCCATTTAAATTATTAAAAAAATTTCGTGTTTCTTTAAACTGTCATAACTTTTTACAGAATTGGAGGCCATAAAAATGCTACAGACCATTTGAAAGGTATTGCTCCAAGCTTTCTTTTAGACTTTTGGATGAAAATATCAAATGTGGCGCACTTGCACTTTTTTCAAGTTGAATATTGACATGTAGTTTATGTAACATTGACCTTGAGATTAGAAATTCTAACCCAGAAGAATAAATTCTAGATATAATTAGCAACGAATGTTACATATAATGTTATATAGTAAAAGTTGATAGATTTTGAGTTAAATAGCGATGAACCCAGCTGGTGTTGAAAAAAACTGGAAAAAGTTCACTTTTTGAGGTTAGAATAACTTTTGAGCTAATAGATTCCAGTACCTAAAAATTTTTTTGTGTAATCTGAAAAACATTTGCAAAGTGTACCCAAAATTTGGTGCATTTTAAAATTTTGATCGGACCACTTCACGTGGAATACCCCATATGTATTTATGTAGAAGGGAAGAAAAACTAGCCGACATTACAATTGAAATGATTAATAAATATGTACTTAATAAAATGTTAAATAATGCGCAGAAATTGATCTAAGTGTTCAAGAATTGAGTATTGAACTATATCGTTTGTAGTGCACATGGTTTTAGATTATTAAAAACAAAGTGTCGCGCGTAGTATGATATTAATTATTTTGTGTTATATGTATTATTTATTTTATGTATAATATATTTAAATATTATTACAAAATATTGAAAGTAGCTACATATGATAAAAAGGTAAGTCACACAAATGTTAAATGTTAAAAAAAAATTTATTGTAACGGTAAACGAACCGGGTGAGACGAAATCGCACCGATCGCGCGAGTTTACCATCGGAGACGCGTAAGGCGCATGCGCGAACGCGCTGGAGAACCGGTGTGCACGACACACCGGCAGTATCGTTCCGTACTCGCGACGGTATAAAGTGGCGCGTGATAGATATACACGGAGTCCGACCTATCCGAGAACGAAGAGAACAAAAAAGGAAGCGAAAGAGACAGAATGAATGAATGAATGAATGAATGTTCTTTATTGAGCAGCAAAGGACTCGAGGTCCTACATAGCCGCAGCATAATATTACATGAATTACATATATTTGGTATCGTCGGCTTAGTTTATAAGCAATATAACAAAAGTTAAGCGTTAGATAATAAAATTTTAAATTTATAAAGTTAATAAATAAATAAGTATGTAGTTTAACAGTAAGTATTTGTACAATGTGTAGATTATCACAGTTCGCATACAATAATATAGACAGAGAGAGAGAGAGAGAGAGAGAGAGAGAGAGAGAGAAGGACGCAGTCCCCAAGATCTTTACCCGAGCCCAAGTAAGTTCTGGCCAGGCATATCAGGATACGCGCGATACCCCGACGCAAAGTCAGTTTAAACGAAAGGTTAGCCGCTCTCGTCGGTTTCTCTCTCTCACTTACGTTATCGCGCATACGGCAAACCGGAGTGCTTCTCACTGCGGCGAGAATATATCAACCCCGAAGTATTTACGAAACCAGGTAACCCGTATCTGGCGAATCGTCCGCGTTCCCCGAGTAGGCCGAGATACCGTGTCTCGAACGCGTACTGCGGCGGGCGCACACACATGTACATTTCCATAGATTCACGTTTATTTATATTTTCTATATGGTCTCAATACAATTCCATCGATCGCACGAATTTATATCCAATTTTGAATGAAGGGGTGTTGAAATTGGAATGGGTGAGAACACAATATTCTCGGAGTGTACGTCATGTATTCTATGACTGTTCTAGAGTCTTTCCATAGGACAACATTGCACCGTCTAGCTGACAGTATTTGATTGCTCTGGTTTCTCCGTCATTCGACTTTCGTAACCCCTCAGGATTAGATAGTTTCGTTCTAAATGATCCCAAGCGCCTCGGATTCGATTCGGCATTCCAATGACTTTATAAGTCACAAAAGCCGTCGAGAGTCACCTATGGGATCGGTTTACCACGATCGGAGGCCACTTGAACAGTGTACCGAAACTCGTTACTGGGGCCCACCGCCTTGCGACGGCTAGCCTAGAGTCGTAATTCTCGGTGTGAATGCGGCGGTGTTTAGCTCACCGCCGTCGTCCGCTTTCGAACATAAGCGGCATCCGGGTTACTCTTCGCGTCACCCGTCAAGCCTGCTTGCAACCACATACCCCGCAGAGTCCAACCCAATACTGGGGACACGCTGGCGTTACACTTTCAACTCAGAGGTACGCCAACGTGGGGCTCGGTTTTCCCAGTCCCTGCGTACCAGAGTAAAGTCATCCTGGTCCAACTGTCGACCTGCCGAAGCAAATCTCCCTATTACTCCCCGGATCCCTGAGGAGGTTTTGCGGTAGGTGGCCTAACGTTCGAATGAATGCAGTTTGTAGGAGAAATTCCTTTGCATTCCGTGAAGCGTTAGATCCCTCTATTCTCGTCGTTCAGACGAGGCCGTTCAAATCAAGGGTTCTAACTATTCCTCGATGAGATTCGACTGGCGTTCCCTGTTGAGGGAAGCCCTTAAGCACTCTGTACGGAGTGGAGAGTCTGATGAGACAGTCTGACCAGCTTCACAGTACAGTGCTTCATGCATGATTGCCAGGGGAGTGGCCGTTTCCTCGAAACATCCGCTCTTTGACTATCACACGGGTTAGGCGTCTTTGGAGTCTGGGGTCGGTCTCTGGGGTTATCCTCAAGTTTCAGCTTGGAAGGTTCTATGTACCTTTTAGCAAACTTGTTGAATACTTGGTACAATTTCCGGCTACTCACTAGTAAACTCGGTTCGCATGGCCACGTGTGACCATGTTGCCGGACCAAGTTAACCAGGGGTTTCCGGATCTCGACTACGCAGGGACAATCGAAGAGTATGTGGCTGGAAGTTTGTTCCTCTCCACATTCACATCTCGAATCTTCGCTCAACCCGAATCAGTTCAGGTAAGACTTAAAAGATCCGTGTCCCGTTAGGAACTGCGATGTGTAGTGGTTAGGCTTTAGCCAACCCTTTCGCATCCTGTCATCAACACTGCTGAAAAACTTGTGTGTCTCTGAACCTTTGCCCGTGGTATCCCATCTTTTCTGTTATTGATCCATGATTTACTTCCGAACTGTATCTTTCTCAATGGCAGTCGGATCTTTCGAGTCTCCACTACGGCTCCGTTCGATCGGTTCGTCTAACGGTTGGACAACTTCGCTACGTCTGATATGGTAATGAGCGACCCTCTCATCTAACAATAAGTCGATGGGAGGAGAGGCAGAGATTACCTGAAGTGCCTCATGGGAGACAGTGCTATAAGCTTTCGAAGTCCAGACTAGGGTCTTCCTTTGCAAAGTAGCAAGGATTCTCCTGCTGTGACTATTAGCCTTGTTCCACCATCCTGCCGCACCGTAGGCGACAATTGGGATGAAGAGGCACTTATATATCAGACTGAGGGATCTTTCTTTCATCCCCCAATTCGCGCCAGAGAGGAGATGTAGTCGACCGAGAAGGTCGAACCACTTTTTCTGCACGTTTTTAACGTGCTGAATGACTCCAAATCTAGGTTCGAACGTGACGCCCAGGTACTTCATTTCTTTAAGCATACGAATGTTTTGGCCTCCCAGTTTGACTTTGGGAGGCTTGCTTGAGTCAAGTTTGCCTTTCAATAATATCATTCCCGATTTAGGAATTGATACTTCCAGTTTGTGTAATTTGCACTAGTTCTCGACAATGTTCATCATACGCTGCGCCTCTGTTTCAAGGTGACGCCGGCTCTTGCCTTCGACGATTGTTATAATGCCATCGGCATATGCTATCGAATTAAAGCCTGCGACATGAAACTCTTTGAGTAGGGTGTCATAGTCTAAGTTCCATCCAAGTGGACCGAAAATAGACCCCTGTGGGCAACCTTTAGTTACTTCCTTTCGTGCTTCGTCGTACGTAACTCTCATGCACACCGTTCGATCTTGGAAGTAACTTTGTATAAGGTTATAGACGTTTGTGGGGCATTGTCTGTCTTTTAGTTGTTTCAAAAGACTAGGCCACCACAGATTGTCAAAAGCTCCAGAGATGTCGAGTGGGAACGCTAAAACGTAGTTGCACTGGCTTTCCTCTATTATTTGCGTCAGCCTTATTATCGCATCTTCCGTCGACTTTCCTGGTGTAAAACCGTATTGGTCGGTCGACGTACTGATGTGTGTCCGCTCCGATGTTTGTCCTGACTCCGAGTTCACAGGCTGTTTTAGTCGCTCTATGATGAGCCTTTCCAACGTTTTACCCATTATGCTTAGTAAGCATATGGGCCTGTACGACTTCACAGCCTGCTCATCTTTGTCAGGAGCTTTGAGCAACGGAATTAGCATTCCCTCTTTCCATCTCTTTGAGAAGACACCATACTTGAGACAAGCATTGTATAATTTGTCAATTACGTCTAGCAGTGGAATTGCATTTTTAAGTACCTCCGCTTCAATTCTGTCATTACCTGGACTCTTCCCACTTTTGTTGGTTCGAATTGCTTGAACTATTTCAAGCCGGGTAAATGGAGGTGCCTCACTCGAGATATATTCTTCCAGGCAAGCCTGTCGGATCTCATGGTGAGCTTCTGTCTCTCCTGATTTGTCATCGTCTGGTACTAACTGTTGGAGCAGAGATTCGAACGTTTCCTTCCAGGTAGTTGTCGATCCATTTATTCCTGTCACAGTATTGAGAGCTTTGGTGGTGCTCATCTTGCCCGATACAACTCGGTACGGAAGGCTCCATACGTCTTTGTTGCCTTCGAGCGTGATATAGCTCCTCCAGCTCCTCTTTCTGGACTTACTTGTTTCGGATTTGTATTCTCTCTTAGCTTTTCTTACATGCTTGAGCGTTTCGTTCTGGAATCTTTGCGATCTGGTCTCAGACGTCCCGCTTCTTTTCCTCAGGTAGAGCCATTTCCGTTCGAGTCTTTTGGTTCTACATTTGAGGTGTGTCAGCCGTGGATTCCACCATGGAGCGGATTTGGAAAATCGCTTCTTCATGAAGATCGCCTTCTTACAAGCATTGATGATTGACTTTTCGAGTTCGTTGGCGTATGTGTCAACATCCTCTTTAGAATTAATCTGCAAATCCGATAGGCGCGTCTTTTCGACTTTTAGAGCCTCTTTGAAGACTTCCCAGTTCGCTTTTCGGATATTGAAACGTGGTTCTATTATCTTTACTTCGCGAGTCGGTTGTCTCTCAAAGTCCAATGTTAGGGAAATAGGTCTATGATCACTCGTACTCCAGTCCTCAACCTTCCATTCAGTTATGAGGTGCCTTAGGCTACTGGTCACGAGTGTTACGTCTATGAAGGTTTCCCTCTTACGCTTACACAAGTGGCCTGTTGCCCTTGCCGGTTCACCACCGTAAGGTTGTGCTCGAGAATAAAGTCCTCAAGTAGTTGTCCTCTGCCATCTCTCGTCGGCGAGTCCCACCAGGTAGACTTAGCATTCGCGTCCATTGCTATAAGAACCTTTTGGTCTTTAAGTTCGGATAGAATGCGTCTAATCTGCGTCAGATATATCCCTATGGGATCTCTGATTTGGCAGTACAGAGTGACCACATAGAAGTTGCCAAAGCGACCGCTCACCATTGAGCGTACGCAGTGGCTGGTACAGAGCTGGGAGATTCGTGTGTACGTAAGGGTACCAGAGCTATATAAAATAGCAGCCGAGGGTTTTTCCCCGGGTTTGGTCCCTACTATCGTACCAATGCTTAGTCCAATCTCCGAGATACATCCTTTAAAGGAGTATGGTAATTGAACTAGAGCCAAATCTACTCCTGCTCTGACCATGTGTTCGCGAGTTTCGTCTGTGACGTTTCTCGCACGAGCCATGTTTAGCTGGAGGATCTTAACTTTCAGGCCTCTGTTAGAGCTTGACTCTGTTTGAGGCCCGTCCGTACGAGTCCGACTTCTAGCTAAATTTTTACGATCGACAGGGTTTGTGTCCAAGCGTGCCGCCTTGGAGGGCCCTTTCGTCGATCCACCCAGTCGCTTTCGAAGACGCTGCCGTTCCTTATTGGAAGAGGGCATCTCTGATGGTAAGCGCTTGTTAGCTATCCTCTCAAGTGCAATTGTCTCCTAAATTAAAAAACGTTTAAAAAGATTTCTTGATACCCCCACAAGATATCTAAAATAGAGTGAAAATACGCGAGTGCCGGGTCCATACGGCGGAGAGATTCTTCTTAACACTAAACTTATCGTTCCCTACTATTGTACAATATTTACAGCCTTATATATTATCTTACGACTACTATCTATTTACACTTACACCTACTCGTCTCTTTGAGACGGAATCTAGAATCTTGTTTCGTGCATTTCTTTTGATTACCCAATGGATATTATTTTTGAGTTTGATTAGATTATCCAGAGGGTTCAAATAGTGCACTGATGGATAATCATCTTGATTCATATTCCATCGTTTTATCATAGAATGCTCTCCATAGAAATCTTTATATTTACATGGCATTAGGCCAATCTTGCTATCGCAACCGGGTTACGGCTGATTGCCGCTCCCCGGATCTCTATTATTTACAGGATCAATTGCATCTCGTGTTTATCTGCATTTGGCAGTTCTTTTATGCACAAGATTCAGGCTAGGTATGGTTGCCTGCCTTTAAGCGTCATAATCGGGTGTTTCTCTATGTGGTACTCTATTGGTAAGACTCACCTTGGCAAACTGCTCAGGCTTTAGATCGCACTGGAATGGAATAGAGATTCTCCTTAGTTGGCGTTCGAGAATCTCCACAGGGTCCACGTAGTACCCATCGACTTCCATGCTTTCGAAATTTCCAAGTGCTAAACTGGTTCAGTTTGAGTTACCCTTACTTCTTGGTCTGTCTCCTCACTATCCTTTTATGCTACTTTCGAAAAATTTCCTGAAATGGAAAAACTCACCCTTACGGGTGGGTGATGAGCTCATGTCCGAAGACCTGAGTTCTTAGCTTGGATAGTCTGGAGGCTGCCATAAGGGAGCCCAACTCTTAACTGAGTGATTGAAAGGCTAACTTCTTCTCGAGGGCCTTCGGCGAACCTACTAACCCTTGCTTAAAGAAATCGACCTGTATTTGGTTGTTCAACCCTACATTGTGCTTCGGAGGTTCCTTGCTTTTGGGAGCTGTTATGACTCCGGCCGAGGCCCTTTACCCACAGTGGTGGACCCATCACTTGCTAGGCGATAGGCGGAAATTTATTATCTACCCGAGTAAACCCGAGTTACCTGGACCATTTTCACGAAACAACTTTCTGCACAATGCTGGTTCCGCCCCTTTCGAGGCGTGTGGTACGTATTCCTAAGGAATTTCCCCTCAGTTGTTCTCCTGCTTTGGCTTGCCAGAGACTGAGGTGAGTCCTTAAGGTACGCTGAACTCCACAATGATTTTCGAAGGCATTTTTAGGCTGTTCCCACCCCGGTATACACCGAGCCGGAACAATATAAAAGAGTCCGGCCAAATGGGTTTTCGACTTCACTCACTTTCGACAATAGTGTAGTTAGCATGATCGGGCTCGGAGCTTGACGTTCTTAATGTCTTCTCGTGCGAGTTTATGGTGCATCGACCCTGCGTAAGGAAACGTCGGGAGAAATACTTTTAAAAGCCTGGAAGGCTTCCCGTCATTCGATAACACACCTCTGTGAGACATCTCGGCGGTTGCGGTCTGGGGTAAGGTCTTCCATGACCACGGTTGCTCTGATGAATTGTATAGCCGCCAACGGCATGTGTTCAATAACTAAGCGTGTTAGTGTATCAATCATATAGCATGTTGGGCAGTTGATCGCCAACACAGGCTTGGCGAAACAACACGACTTCGAGGCGCACTAGTGGCAATCCTCTTCCTCCACTGTCGCAGGAGGTAAAAATCGAACTCTCGGAATTGGGGGCCGAGTCACTCACCCTCTCCCAACTCAGGAAATCTGAGAACAGGATTCCGCCATTTCGGAGTGTACGTCAGTCGAAATCATATGCGTTGGACTCTAAGCCCATCATTCCTAGACTCTGAGATTCTCGGTGTTGCGGGGATTCGACCGTTGTTGTCGCCAGGCCCCTGACTCTGACATCCCGATTCCACTATATTAAGAAGAGTACTCGCTCGCGTTTGACTTATATTTACTGCAAAGTTTTATACAGCGTATGTATATACTATAATAATAAATAATAATTAATAATTTATAGTTAAAAATATATAAATATATATATATTCTCGGAGAATCTCGGAGTTGCTGGGATTAGAACACGACGCTACATAACCCCACTTTGAGATCGATGTACATCCGAAATTAATAGAGTCTATACGTATTTATTTGGAATCAAATAAATTCCAGTTTTGACGCATACAAATCCGATATTTTTTGGATTTCTGTAGTTTCCAAACTATGGATACTCCACGCTTCCAAAGGTTTTTTCGTGTACAACTTTCCAAGTGAAAGTTTCAAATTATTTGTTTCGAGAGTCCAAAAACTTTTAATGTTAACTAATGTCTCTAAAATATAAATTACGGATACATACCATATATAGTAAACATAAGACTTTGTGTTTCTCTAATATGTTAATCTTTAATAATATGTGACAATGTGCTTTGCACATGTCAAGTGACAAATACCGAACCCCTGGCGAACACCGACCTACCCGTACAAGCTATACGAGTCCCTAGCTACACCTACCTACCAAATATATCTTTCCCTAGCTACCTACCCGCACATCAACTAAATCCTACCTACCCTCATATACTAAAACCCTATCCCAAGCACGGCACATAAACACCAAGGTGGTCCTGGCGTTGAGGACCTTGAGCTCAGATCATATCAGGTGGGCTCCTCCGGGTCTGACACTGCAGGCAGGATATTCTAAGGGAGGCGATCACCAGGAAGCCACCAGGACCCTCGGTAGCCTCACAAGGCAGCAGTCAAGGCGAAGAGGCAGTATCCAGGCAGTAAGCTGGAGAACCTCCAACGCCAACCAAAATACAGCTGTAAACAAGTTAATTAATGAGAACAAATACGCATTAAGAGGGTAAGGAACAAGGAAGAGGATACACAGCTATAGGCAGAATATAAAGATAAAGGAAATACATGTACAGCTGTATATGATCACTACAGCTGTACAAGGAACAGCATAAGACAGAATGAGGTAAGGTTGCTATACACAAACAACGCGTACAGCCGACCTCTTAAATGAGCAGATATACAAATACTCATAATTGCGTAAACCACACGACAAAGTAGTTACCTGGAGCTGTACACGGAGCGGAGATCAGTAACCGAGGTTGACGTCGTCGAGGAGAGAGGGGTGAGTCGGCCCCGAGCAGCGATGCGGCGACGGGTGAGTTCGTACCTGAAACTCACACCGTATAACTTAGTGAATAATGCAAGAAAAAACGAGGTAATAGTTACCTAGAAAGAAGTATACAGCATCTCCGAGACATGAACTGCACCAGGTCAACATACACTTATAGCATATGTGCACCGTTACAGCCTGAATACAGCGGTCATCGACTTGCTCGCTCGATGCAAGATCGATGTACCACGTACAAGTACGTACTGCGCAGTCGCACGGTACAATCGCGGCTCTCGAGCATGCCGAGAGCTAGAGCTTTACCGTCGGTCGACCCGACGACAACAAGAAATTAGCGTGCGAGTCAGAGCGAATACGAGTAAACAAAGCGAGAGAGAGAGAGAGAGTCTTTACCTCTCTCTACTGACGGTACCGCCGCGTACCGTATAAAATGTGTGCGAGCATCCCGTTCCTTCCCGTCCTTCCCCTTCCCTTCCTACAGCCTATCCCGGTGTACCCGAAACCCGGCCACGTATCGCGCCGGCGGTTGAGTAACCGGTTTATATATTGTTCTGCTAAGATAACCCGCGTGTTATCGTGATTTCGTCCCGTATTAACGCGGCTGGCGCCCTTCCACTATATTTGTTTATACTTTTCACAATAAATACTTATATTAACATTAACAAACAGCTGACCCTCATTGACCTGTACCCTGATCCCCAGTGCAGCGTTATAAATATAAATTATGAAATCAAGTTTCGTAATATCCTGCAAATCATATTATAGAAAGTATACGAGCTTTAACCCATTTTTTCCTAAGCGGACATTTTATAGTCGATTAATGTTTGCCTAGAAAATTGTCGAAAAAAAAAACAAAAATAATAACCAGAAGAACTTTTCTGAACTAAAATTTTCCGCTCTTTTTGATTCTGAAGTCGGAATTTAAATATTTCCATTGAAAAATGTAAAAATGTCGGTTTAAATTTGGTGAAAAATCAGAAATTCCTTTTTCAACATTTTGACATGCTTGTTTAGAATAAATCGGTTTAACGAAGATCTTGAGACGGATTCATGTTGCAAATGATATTATTATTGAAACATTTGATGTTTG